>CM033624.1:11357847-11443175 GCA_019453435.1 Rhinogobius similis | reverse complement strand
TTAAGTGTTTTAGATCCATATTTCAGTTAACGATGAACAAAATGCTTATACTACTTATGTCATAGCTCAACCCGAAATACCTGGGGGAAAAAAACCAAATATGTCTCCTTTCATAAATATAAAGATAAAATGTGAAAAAAACATTAAAAATCAAAAATAAAAGTACAGTCCCGCTAGTTTAGTTTTGTTAGTGTGGTCCTAGTTTAGCCCTGGTTTCACACCTGGTTGAATACTGCTTTAAGACATTCTGGTTTATTTCAGTTTTCCTCACCTGTAAAGACTTGACGAAGGTCCAAAGAAGTGTCCGGATGCCTTCTCCTTTACTCAGCAGTTTGACCAGTCTCATCACACGGAACAGACGGAAGAATGTTATAGACACACGCGAGCTGTCCTCCCCACTCTGTTCAATAAATATATGTAAGTAATTCAAAGAATTTTTGCTCATTTTTGGTTACATAAATGAAGAAGCTAACCTTAAGTAAATTTTGGTCTGTGAAAAAAAAAAGAATAATAAATAGACTTACACTAAATTCTGTGACCACAATATCTACCACGCTGCCCACAACAATCAAAGCGTCAAACGAGTTCCAGGCATCCACAAAGTAATGCTGTGGAGAAAACAGAACAGATTTCTCATCAAAAGTCCCAGAGTGTGTGCGATGTTTTCAGGTTTTTAATTATTCTTTAAGCTTATACCCTTAGATTGAGAGCCAGCAGTTTGAGCAGCATCTCCACAGTGAAGAGTCCAGTGAACACCATGTTGAGGATGTCCATAACGTAACTGAAGGACTTCGACTGCTCATAGTGCTACGGACAGAGCGAAACAACATGAAATCAATGGTATAATTCTAATATAAAAGAATATGAAAACATTTGGTTATGTGCAGTGACAAATATTTAGCAAAAAGTACTTGAGGGAGTAACGTTCAATTCATCGTTTTGTATGAAACATAAAATTTTAGGTAGTATTAAGGTAGTATTTTCAAATAATATATATTGGCATATTAGGAGTAACTATCCATTTAAATTGGACATCACACATACATAATATGAGAAACACATTATTCAAAGTATGTAATGACATATAAATATTTACAAATACAAAAAACATTCTCTACAATAAACAAATACAAAACCAATAAATCCTTGCAAAAAAGGAAATAGGAACAACTACATTTTCAACTTAGTGCACAATTTATAAACCTTCAAACACACAATTATGTTTAAGATAGAAAAAAGCAAATCCTCTGTCAAAATCATGACACAATATGTTCAAAATCAGAAATTGTGACTGATACATTGATAACATTTTGAGCAAATAGTATGAAACGTTGTATATATGTTAAATGTTGTATATATGTTAAATGTTGTATATATGTTAAATGCTTAGATTTGTAGAAAAGTTGACCACTTAACTTAATTATGTACCACAATCTTCCTCTTTAAAAAGACGTTTAAATGTAAAACTCTGAGCAGATACAGGAATTCTTGACAATACTTGTTGACAATACTTTGTATCTGTTACTGTACAGTTTCCTTTGGCTTTCTACCAATTACAAAGGGTTTCACACTAGTATAATGATGGTTAGTTATAAAGGGCAGGCCTGATAACATAGGCTTCCACCTTTTTGGTCTTTCTGCATTTCAAGTGTTACTGTTTCAGGAATAATGTCAAAATATAACTGTGAGCGAAATAAACTAATCTAACTAATGAGTAATACTGCAAAAACTACAAAAAGTGTGATAGTAGTCATTTTAGAAGAAACACTGATTGACAAGAATAAAGCCCATTACTGCCCCCTGTTGGTTGCATGTGTCTCACCTGCACAGCCAGAGTGACAGTGTTGAGAAGGATCAGAACAAACATCACATATTCGAAGCCTGTAGAGTTGATTATGGACCAGAACTTGTACTGAACCGGGTTTTTGGGGATGTACAGTTTGAGGGGCTGAGCTTTCAGAGCATACTCCACACACTGACGCTAAAAGAGAGACAAAGGGAAAGGATTATTAAACAAGGAAAATACACACACACTGACAGATTTAGCATATTTTAGCCCATTTTTGCCTGTGTTTTCCTGACGCTTTTACCTGGTTCTTGTCCAGCTCACAGTTCTTATACTCCTGCTCTCCTTGCTCTCTGAACGTAATGATGACAAAACCCACAAAGATGTTCATCATGAAGAATGCGATGATGATGATGTAGACAATGAAGAAAATAGAGATTTCCACTCTGTAGTTGTAGATGGGCCCCGCGTTCTCCCCGTTTGCATCGATAGCTTTGTACAGCAGCCTTTGGGGAATTAGAGAGTAACACAGATGAGAAGAGTCACAAAATCTAAACTAGGACAAATAAAGCCAAGAGTAAAATAGGTTGTGTTCAAGAATTTGACATACATTTCCCATAATACAACAACAGACAACAATCATGCTGCTGTGTTTGAATGATACTACCATGTTTAAAAACTACACTGAACGAGGAAAAACTCTAGTTACTGTTGACAGAGAAGATAGAGAACCTTGAGCTGGTTTTTATTCCTTGTGGGTAGGTAATTACAGAGATAATAACCATGGCATGAACATTAAAAAATAAAAATGTTTATTTGGTCAGAACAGTACATATTAATGAACATACATTGCTGGAATTGGCCATGGGCTAGTTTTCATCCATTGTCCTGCGTTCACTCTCAAAAACACACTCTCATTGATTGCTTATAAATGAGACCCCAGCTCTCCACCATTTAGTTTTTTTGTGATGTCATACGGGCGCAATTTAGTAACTAAAAGGGGTCCGAACAAAGACAAACCAAGGATAAACCAAGATCAAACATAGCCTAAACCAGGATGAATCTAGATCTAAACCGGAGTGGAGGCACTACTCACGCGGGCCAGCCCTCGAATGTGGACACGGTGAACAGAGCCATCATCCCCATCAAGACGTTATCGAAGTTAAAGTCACTGTTGTGCCAGATTCGTTCCCGGACCATCGGCAGATTCACATCGCCGTCTTTGTAAATGACGAACGTGCCTCTGGAGGAGGGCAATGGGATAAGGAATATAAGCAATTTTACTATGAAACTCATGGATAATAAGAGAGAACTTACTTGCACTGTTCCGGAGTGTGTTTGGCCTCATCTGTGCAGCGATAGAATTTTCCCTGGAACAAGAAAAGAACACAGAGTTGTTAAGTGTGCTTGACGAGATCTTAAAATTTCAGTTTTCTCCGTGCATCTAGAGTGGGTAACTTTTTAACATGTAACAACTCTGAATGACTGAGGGCTAACACCAGCATTTGTATAACAGAGTGGAACTTTTGAAGGAGATTGTACGTTTTCAACTGTGACTCATAAGGAATGAATAATGTATAGCTTAGACCTAATTTGGCCTTGATTTGGCTATAATCCTGCTTTATTTTTTAAAAGTTTAGACTTGGTTTAGTCTGGATTTAGTCATGGTTCTCAACTGGTTAAGCCCCGATTAAGACAGAGTTTAGCCCTGTAACCAGTATTTGTTTTGTATTTATTTATTCCAGATTTTGTTCAGTTTTTGTGGTCAGACCTTGAACAGCTGCACTCCAATGCAGGCAAACATGAACTGCAGTAAAGTGGTGACGATCATGATGTTTCCAATGGTCCTGATGGCCACAAACACACACTGGACCACATGCTGAAAATATGACAAATTTTAGCATGATAATTTGAAACAAAAAGAAAATTAAATCCAACCTGATTTGAAGTATGTTTACCTTCAGCCCTTTTGCTCTGTTGATGGCCCTCAGAGGACGCAGCACTCTCAGAACTCGCAGGATCTTCACCACCGAGATCGCACTTGAACTAGAGGCACAGAAATCACAGCATTAGACTAAAAGGTGTTAACAAACTTATTTTGATAAAATTTACTGAGTGGGTTACTGACTGAAGGAAGAAAGACACCAAGGACACACTGACGACAAGAAGATCCAACAGATTAAACCAGTTCCTGCAGAAGGAACCCTGGTGCAGGAACGCTCCATGGACTGTCATCTGGAAGTATTATTAGACCATTATTATGTCTCCATCTTCTGTAGGGCTTAATAAGATAAAACATTACATACCTTGAGAAGAATCTCTACAGTAAAGATGGAGGTGAAGGCATAGTCAGCATAACCCAGAATCTGTGGACAATAAAACATTTTAGAAAAGTCTCCATCTTGCAATAGGGGAACATGAGATTCTGGTTGTTGTTTGTTGTTCTAGTGGTTAGGTTATTAGTACAAATTTTCTGACACCACAGAAGCATTTCTTTACCCAGGGCAGCTGTATCACAGTGTTGACTGAGTGTTGACTTAATGATAATTTGTCCACTGGTTTGGGGCATGGGATCTGGCAGCCCAGAGGCTTAATCTGTCCTTGATACAGTAGTGCAACTTCCCAATCACTGAGGAGTGAAATGAATAACCTCTCAAGAGCGCACCTTTTCAACCTTTTTGAGTCACGGAAAAACGTGGCATACAATGTGACAAATAATGTCCATGCCACTATCTCGTTCTTCAAAGTTGCCATTGGTGATTGTTCAGGACACTTCAAAATGGTAAATTTAATTAAAATTGTATTTAGTTGCACATGTTTTCAAAACTAGGCACACTAGTGGCTAGTTTTGAAAACATGTGCAATTCGGATTCACAACTAGGCACACTAGTGTTCCCCAGCACACTGGGTGAAGATCAAGGCTTAAGGGTTATGAGCTTATCATGCACGTTCTAGACTAATGTGAAACCAAAGGAAACTCAAACAAATACAGTCTCTAGAGAACATGCAAACATCACACGCAAGATCATCTAACAATCAAACTTCCTGCAATAAAACCGACGCCTTTATGACTGAGCTGTCATTACGTGTCAGATGGTTACAACACAGAGTCTATCAGTGGAATAATGTAATTCTTTGTGAGTGAAATTACAGTGAAGACTCAGTGGAGCGTGATCCAGCTGCTCCGGACACATGCAACATCTACAGTACACCAGAATATAACCCATTTATTCACTGACCCACTTCACTTTGAGCCTCACACTAAACAGTGGATACATATGACTCCTGGACATTGGGAATACTAACATAATTGGACATAATTACCTCATGGACTTAGTACTTATAGGTAACAGGTATAACGTTTTAGTATTTTGCCTTGTTGTGTTTGTAAGACTCACGTTATTCCTAAAAGAGTGTGCTCTGATGGGGTCCTCTGCAGCCAGTGAGCAGCTGCTGAGGATGATGAAGACCAGGATGAGGTTGGTGAAGATGTGATGGTGGATAAGAGTGTGACACCCAACTCGGATACTGTAGGAAATATACAAACAATAAAAAAATAATAATGCAACATGGATTTTTAAAAGTAAATAAATGCATAGCATCACAGCAATTACCAAAGTACATTTTTAGAGATTTTAGTACAATCATATTATATTTACACTTTTTGCCCTCAAAATAAATGCCTTTTTTCTTTATTCTTCTCTTAAACTAATACCAAACACTCAGTCTTTGCCTTATTGTCATGGTTACATAGAGTTAGTTTAGTTTTGTTTAGTTTAGTTGCCATTTATATTTAAAAACACATTGGAAAAGCATGTGCACTGAGCTCAGAGTGCACTGTAGTAATACATTAAAAACATCTACATAAAGAAACAAATGGACAAAACACTAAAAAAGCTATCTGCTAAAAAATGAAAAGGCAGGAGAAGAAAGGAAAGGCGCTGATGAGCCTTCTTTAGGATGTTGTTTGTATTTGTGTTTCAGCTCAACAACATGATTGAGTCAAGAAATTTACGTACGGGTTGGATTTGCTGAGGCAGAAGAAGGCGCTGCCCTCTGGGATCGGAACCACCTTCTCTTTGGGCGGAGCCAGGTCGGCCATCTTTAACTGCACACCTCCATCTGGGCCAGAATGATAAAGGGGAAATAAATATAGAGAGTGTAGAGTGAAATAGTTAAAGTTAAAAAAAAAGTGAACTCACCATCTTCCCCTTCAACAATCTCTTCCTCTTCTTCCTCGTACTCTGTGTCTTCATCGATGTCCACCTTATCACAAATACAAATACAAATATTCATATACATTTTTCTTCAACAGAACAACACTGGCCTTTTTAATCAAATATTGGACAGATATGTAAATGTGCTCAATGAAGAACTACAAAGATGAGAGATCAGTCACGCACTTTGACCTCTCCTTCGGCGGCCTCCCCTTCTTCTCCTTCCTCCTTCTTCTTACTGTAAACAGTAAATACAGATGGGAAAAAAAAATCAGAACCTCTACATGAGTCTTTGTTCTTTTGTCTAATTATTTTAGCTTTAGTTTGAGACTGACTCTGTCTTCTTGTCCTCGCTGTCTCCTCCCGCCAAATTATCCACAGCAATGGCCAAGAACACGTTCAGCAGGATGTCTGAGTCTTTCATAAGGACAGCAACAATCAAAAGATAAATCAAGAATAGAATGAGAAATTCTAGATTTATTATTATAATCATTATAATTATAGAATGAAAACTACTTGAATTTGCTGAATTTGATTTTTATAGGGTTTAGACTATTTGACTAGTTTCTCTACATTTGTATTTCTTATTTCAAGTAAAAGTATTTCATTAATTTTTATAGATGTATTCTTTTCTTATACAGATTCAGACTTTCCCCTTCATCCACATTTCTGTTGGAGGATACAGTTTCCGCAGATGAAGAGAATAACAAAGTAAACACAGACAATCATTCCCGGAAACACTGGTCCTCCATAAGCCATGATCCCATCGTACATCACCACGTTCCAGTCCTCTCCTGTAAGGATCTGCACACAAACAAGAAGGAGGATTTTATATGCAGTAGGTACAAATATATATGTTGGTAAGACAGCATGCCAGTGGGAGGCAGAGGAAAAAGGCAGAGGACCAGATTTAAATGCATCACACTGTGTAAGTCACACTGTCTTACACAATATGGATTGTATCCTGACTGGAATCTCTTTATTTTGCTTTTGGGCAGTTTTTACTGTATAGTGGCCTGTGGGTCATTGGATCTGTCTGCTCTACCAGGATGTGTGTGTCGAGAGCGTGGTTCGATCTGCTTAGTATTTAGATCATGTCCCATGTGTAAGTGAAATGTTACCTGGAAGCAGGTGAGCAGGGCCTGTGGAAAGGCATCAAATGTGCTCCGTTTGGTTTGAGTCTCATCAAAGTTAAACTTCCCTCCAAACAGCTGCATCCCGAGCAGCGCGAAGATGATGAGGAACAAGAAGAGGAGCAGAAGCAGCGACGCAATCGATTTCATGGAGTTCAGCAGAGATGCTACCAGGTTCGACAGCGCTGTCCAGTGTCTGAGCCAGAGATGTATGTTTTACAATATATGATGATTACTGTAAAACAATGTAACATATATATAATGTAAGTTTCTTTACCGTGTGACCTTGAATATGCGCAGCAGTCGGACACAGCGAAGCACAGAGATGCCGAGGGGGGGCATGATTTCCAGTTCCACTAGAATGGTCTCCATGATGCCTCCACACACCACAAAACAGTCAAACCGATTAAAAAACGCCACAAAGTAATGAGCAAGACCCAGACTATACATCTTCAGCAGCATCTCCACAGTGAAGAGGGACAGGAGCACTTTGTTTGCAATGTCTGAGAAAGAAGATGGTACATTTATAATCATTTTCAATTGCCAATAACAATGTCACAAATTTCATATTTTTTTGTGCAAAAGTCTTATTCCAAAGAGACTATAATACCCTGCACTTGTGTGAGCCACTCTGGTTGGTCGTAGTGCTCTGAAGCTGACAGGGACGTGTTCAGAAAAACCAGCAGCAGAACCAGCCAGTAGAAGGTGGTGGACTTGACCGCGGTGCGACAGTTTCTGCGGCACACGCGGTTCCAGCGGCGGAAAACACGACTATACAGGAAAATAGAGATGGATTAGACAGAATTTGGAGAGAGAAAGTTTGAGATAAATTAACTCACCAGCAGGGGATCTTCATCATCCGAGCGCTGGAATCACAGAGACAAAAGGTCAAATTAAATTTTAAATGAGAAAAGAACCAAATCAGGGACAACATTGATAAATAGTCAATGGACTGTTGGAAAAGTGGTTTCCAAGTTTGCAGCAGCAGGTAATACATTTTACTACAGACACTATGGGCCGTATTTTGCTCCTTAGCGCGTTGACCAGGGGGCGGTTCCTACCTTCACGGCGTTAACGCTAGCAAAAAGAGGCTGTACTTCAATTCGCTCCCTGTGGGTCCAGAGTTTTGTGTTTATTTTTCTAATACGCCACCACAGGCTGCTGTGTTGCTGCGCGCCCTCAGATATGATCAGTGCCTTATTAAGGCTCTGGCTGTTTTAGTGCAGAGGCAGCCTTTATCTTTAATAAAGTCTTATTTGCGTCACTTGAATAGGTCTATAATAATGCACAGGAACTTGAAACTGTTCAGAGGGACCAAATTGCAAATTGACCGCCAATCAATTCATAATTTATTGGAAACACCCTTTTTCAATATTTGAAACAGATCGATACCGTTTTGCGCAAAAGCGAGACTACAGCTAACAGGCAGACTATATTATTTGGACTATATTCAGATTCTGTAATGTATTGTTTTAGTTATTTGTGCCATTAAGGTTGTTTTATTAGGATTATCTGGTTCATATGGAGATAGTAATACGACTCCAGGAAATGTTTCCCATGTTATATTTTTCACTGCATTCGTTGTGAAGTTTATTAGTTCATTTGCTACATTTGCCTCATATTTTGGCATGATCACAACTCTTGTTTAGAGCTCCACGCCCCACGACATCACCGTTTGCACTGGCTCAAAACATCATCATTAACACCCGTGCTACTGCTGATGGGCAAAATACGGCCCTATAACTTCTGTATGTACCTTACTATCATTATTGAGTCAATGG
Organism: Rhinogobius similis; assembly: GCA_019453435.1. NCBI lineage: Eukaryota > Metazoa > Chordata > Actinopteri > Gobiiformes > Gobiidae > Rhinogobius > Rhinogobius similis. The sequence continues at coordinate 11,434,258 of CM033624.1, read as the reverse complement.
AGTAGATGGGTGCAGTTACCAGCAGGCTTGGCAGCAGTTGTAGTGCTCCTCATCAATGTTCTCTGTGTTTTCCGAGCCTGTTTCACTTGCTGGCAAACTCGCTGCAAAAAAATCAAAGATGTTAAACATAAGCTAAACAAGGTTATCAAAATATTTTACAGGAGTCATTTCTGTTTTCACCCCTCAATCACAGTTTGGAGAAGTTGACATACTTCAGTAGCACAGAGCTGAGACAAACTGTCAGGGATGTGACTGCTATGCTGCTCTTCGGTCCCCACAAATCACATTAACCTACTCTACATAATGAACCTTATATCACTGTCGATCTGCTTTAAAATGGGATATTCTCCCTCTTTTATTAAATCAGAAACAGGTCATTTTATATAAGTCAGGCACAGATTTCACTGGCACATTTCTATGTTTAGACCCACACACTCACAGTAATTATTATAGTGTAATAACGTTACAGAAATAGCTTCAACTCACCGTGTGTCTCATTGGAATGACTGAACCATCCAAACTTTCCTCTCTTCTTATCGGACAAGTCGCCTAAAGATGGATCTGACAAACACAAAACGTTACTAACCGGATATGGGTTTTTGGTGGGTACATTTTGAACTTTTTTGGTTCTCTGAGGAAGTAACCTCAGCTAAATCCAGTTTTAAACCAGGTTTAATAGGGAATGGATAAAACCAAAATTAACCCTGGATTTAAGCAGGACTACACCAATTCCTAATTCCTAGTCCTAATTCAAACCAGGACAAAAGTGGTTCTAACCCAAGACACCCCCAGACCTAAACAATTTCTAAGCCAGTTCTAAACCAGGATTAGACCCTGCTCTCACGTGGGTTTCCGTCCTCGTCCAATTCGTCCATATCTTCAGCTTGAGTGATCCAGTCCATGTACCCACACAAGTCCTCCTCCATCTGCTGCTTCTCCCGCAGCTTCTGGAAGTCCCCGCGAGCCTTGGCCTTCTCTCTCTCTTTGCTGAACTCTCTACAACAAGACAAAACATTCTCCCATCAAATTATCATTCATACAGTATATGATGTAAGCCTTAAAATAGTACCACAAAGGAGTTACAAACCCGCTGAGGACTCCCAAAACCAGGTTCAGGACAAAGAAAGATCCAAAAATCACCAAACTGACAAAGTACACCCAGGGCAACTCAAAACCAATGGCATCATTCATCTAAGAAAAAGAGCAAAGAGAATAAATTATGGTAAATGATTAGTCAGTTCTGTCCAGGGTTGATAAAGTTAATAAAAATGTAAAGGCCAAATAGTAATTTAGTTTTTCTTTCTTTCACATCACCTGGTCCCACCCATTCTCTCCCCTCCCTGATTGGTCTTAGACTGTACATAGTATTCATAATAGCACGTACCCAGTAGAGCACGTCAGTCCAGCCCTCCATGGTGATGCACTGAAACACCGTTAACATGGCAAAGAAGAAATTGTCGAAGTTTGTTATTCCTCCGTTTGGCCCATCCCACCTGCCCCTGCATTCGGACCCGTTCACTATGCACTGCCTGCCATGACCCGCAAACGCACATGGGACAGGCTCATCCTCCACGAATGTTTCTGTAAGACAAACCAAAATATTAATACAGGAGTGTCTCCAAAAATGTATTTGTAGGAGGAACACATCAAAATGGTCAACTTAGTACGGCCAAATACTAGTGTATTTTTTCAAAAAAGAGTGTAAGAAGATATTTCTGTCCGTCACTGCTTCATTTTATGGTCCATGCACAAGAAAATAACACACAAAGAAGTGTCTGTTGCTGCAAACAGTTACTTTACCTGAGCTGATGTAGTAACAGGTCTTGTGCATGCGTCCGATAAACAGCTCCAGTCCAATAATGGCATAAATAATAATGACGAAAAGGACGAGAAGTGCAATGTGCAAGAGAGGAACCATGGCCTTCATTATGGAGTTCAACACAATCTGGAGGCCTGAGAGAATATGGTTGAATCAGGAACAAACCAGGTTTGAACCAGGTCTAAAACAGAACCATGCAACAACAGTTCTAGTAGCAGTAGTTATAGTAGTAGTACTCACTGGGTACACCAGACACAAGTCTCAGCGGTCTCAGGACTCTGAACGCTCGGAGGGCCTTCACATCCAGTCCTCCTGGTTTCCCCGGCATGTGGTGGGTCTGTTCCCCGGATTTATGGGTCATAGTCTCCAGAACCACGCTAAACAGTCTGAAAAGTGAACATAAAATAAAGATGTCACCGAAATGCCATTTCAAAACATTTGCCTTTAAACATGTCTAAAACTAAACTGAAAAAAGGAGCAAACTATGAGTGTAGGTGTAATGGAAAATCCCTTGTAGGAAAATGTCTAGTGATTCTGTGATGATTTTATTTGTATTAACCATTGACCAGCTGTTCACAGTTTGAGCTCCTCAGCTTCATGTTCTTGGTTGCTCGCGTGAAATGTGACAGCTGACAGCCTCTCTTATCTTCTGTTCCTGCCTAGACCAGTTAACTAAAGGTCCCATTTGTTCTCTTCACTCAGGAAACAACTCATAGTCTAATTTAATTTCCTGGGCACCCTGTAGCCAACTACTCTGTGGCGTTAGTTTTTATTATAATGTACTTCCTACATCATGTGGTTAGCTAATAACCTGGTTTTCATTGGCCATCAGCCCCTTGTGTGCTGACCCATTGTAACTCTATATAATTGTGTTTCTCATTGTCGGGATCACGTTTTGCGTCTCTGCTGTAGGGACAGTATTTCTGTCAGGGAAAAAGAATAAAACTGAATCCTTGTGTGAATTATTTTTCTTGGGAATTACCACATAAAATCCATAACATATGACTAGACCAGGACTTAACAAAGGCTAATGGCTTTTGATCACTCATCTCTCATCTTTCAGAGTAGACTCCAGAACTGATTTAATATTATTTTGAGGATCCATAAGTACTTGGCATTCTGAATCTTTGTATAGTTCTGCTTTAACATTTTTTTGGGTATATCCTATACTATTAACATTGAGGGAAATTTTCATGGGACTGCACATTAAAGGCTGCAGAAATTGTTATTGTAATTGTACAAAACAGCAAAACTGACAACTGCTTAGGAACTTCTTCTCCTGATGCAACAGTTTAGTTTAGTCCACAGTGTCAGAGAGAATGAAGCTAACACAGTGAGAGCCAGGGCTACACACAGGCTGGTGGCTGCATTTACGGTTGTCAAATATTATATTGTGTTGATGAAATAATACAATGTGAAGCCAAAGGGAACTGCTTCCACATAAACACAGGCTCACACAGAGAGTACATGACTGCATTAGAGTAACTGAATTTGGGGTACATGGTGTGACTTCAGATCTTCATAACATTTGTACAACGACACATGCTCAGGGCCGTGCAAAGCCATATTTTATGGGAATTAGCACTAAATTACAAGTACAAAACGGAATGGGATTCTGTCATTTCAAATTTCAAATCTGTTTGAAGAACATCAGACTGGACAGCATTTTTTCATGCACTTTTTTGACCGGGTGAAGTGATACTGCCTTGTAACTTGAGTTATATTTATTTTTTGACAAATTAATTGCTTATTTTTCTTTGAGAAAAGGAATTAGATTGTAAGCAATAAATACTAGGAATGCACTTAAAAAATATTGGTTCCGCTGATATCCTGGTTGGGCCTTTAAATTGATTTATTAAGACTATTTACAGGCCCTTGTTGAACCAGAAAATCTCATGATATTTAGCTTTTGTTTACATCAAACTGTTCTGTAGTTAGTTGAAGGATAAAGAATAGTTGCACAACCTATTTGGATTAGTTTTGTCATACATTATTCTTGTTTTAAGAAAATAAACATTATTTTCAGTCACCATTGTCATGGTGTTTCCGTACGTAGGCTCAGCTGAGTAGTCTCTCTTCCTCCTCTTGGCTTTTTTTTCCAAAGTTATCAATGACTGACCATCTGGGGTGCATGGCCTCGTGTTCCTTTCATACATTGTGTGCTTGTTGAAGGTAAGGGGTCTGCTCCTCAGCAGACAGAGACCTCCAGCGCTCTCCCACCACTTTGTTCACTGAGTTCACTGAGTTAGTGATCCCGAGTTCTTCCATCATTTCAGCCTTTGCTCTTGCTGTTGTTTCAGACTATTTATGATGTATGCACATACATTTCACCAGCTGGACCTGGTATGGATGTGTTGCTTTGGATGGGACAATAGCTCCCTATTAGAAGATTGCAGGTAAGCTGGTGAGTCTCTTGCTGAGGACCTGGCATTGGTAAGGCATCTGGCTCTGGTGTCGGTACACAAGGCACTCCAGGAGAAGCAGGTGGATTGTCTGTACGGGCATTAAAAGCAGTATTTGTCGGACCAAGTATTAACTGTTTTATTTGGTGAATGAACAGCTGCAAAGTCTACCAACTTAGGGGAATAGTGCATTATTTTTTGTGTTTATTGCAATTGACTGTTTATTGGTTATAAATACTCTCCTCTTTGCTGAATGCACAAAAAAATATAGTTTTACAATAGTATAATACCACACTGTTCACCTTATAGTTAATAAGATAAATTTCACCAGGGAAGAATACAACCACTGTTACTAAAAGATGGTAGTATCAGTATCAGTTTTTCTTTTCACAAATCCCTGGTTGCCAACAGTTGTGGAGTACACTTGTATTCAGTACTGAGGGTCCACCTGTATCTGAGCTGTTCACCTGAGCATGAGCAGCACGAGCCACAGGGAGAACAGCCCTATCATGACTCAGAGATGTGACTGCAGTTAACACCAGCTGTGTGTCCCTAATGTGCCCTGAATGTGTCCAACTCCACACATCACCTGGAAATACTATTCTTTCTCTCACATACACCACTATTACTACTATAGACTGCAGAAGACTGAGAACATCCCACAAGAGCTGCAGTTTGGGAGATGTTGTGACCCATCCAGCTGTAGCAAGTCAAGTAACACATCAACTATTAGAGCACATGTTCACTTATGTACAGCTTCCTTTTACCAGGGGGTCACTTTGATGACTTGCACACTTCCCATTGATGACTGTGACATCATGATTTTATTTTATTATTGTACTCTTAACAGTGATAGTTGTCACAAGCCACTGACTAGACAGTTTCGTTTGTACAGCTCTGACATATAGCCACAGATTCAAGGTGACATGTAGCTGAGCACATACATGTATACACTGACAGTGAGTGACTTGTTTCAATTATTGCAGGCTTATATTGTTTGTGTTTCACACAGTCTAACAATTTTCACATTAAAGTTTTCAGTTTTTTTTTTTATGCAGATGGATACCTCTCTTGTCTCTCTTGACTTAGAACACAGAGAATATATGCATACAGAATTAAAAGATAACTCAATACAACAACTGCAACTTATCATTTTACAAAAGTGACTCATAAAAATTTTGAAACAAGAAAACAAAATTGTCTTTAGCATGTTAAATTAAATAAACTTGCCATAGACAACTCTAAACCAAGAACACACTTGAGTCAGTAATCTTAGACAAAAACAGTATGTAAGTTTATAGTCTTTGGGTGCGTTCACACTTCAAGGTTTAAGACTTCTTAATCGATAAATGTACGGTATTTGCAGAAGGGATCACAGCAGGCCAATAACATTAAAATCAAGACAGACACATAACAGGTCTTTCTACAGCCTCCACTAGTCGCAGTCTGCTCGGTCCACATACACCACAGGCCTAAGGATCTGATGCAGGTGCAAAACTAAACTGTCCCTGTACAGTTTAGTTTTCCCCCGAGGGACCATGTACCGTTAGACAGAGCGATGAAGCAGGAACTCCACGAGCAGCAGGTTGTGGGGTCCGTTATTGACTTGGCCTTATGCAGTTGGTGAGCAGTTTTTACTTCCTAAATTGAGCCTATTTTAGTCCTGATGTGAACTTGGTTTGGTCCTGTTCTCGTCTGTGCTTAGTCCTTTGACAAAAACAATACTGGCTCAGGACTTCCTTTTGAAATCCTTGATATTTTACAGTTGAATTGTTCCTAAAGTGTGGAACACTCAGTGAGTCAGTAGAAGCAGACAAAAACTCTATAATTAGAGAAAAGGTCAGCTATTGCCACAGGGTCTAAACCAATAAGCAGTTTATTGATTAATTATGATAATGACTGTCACTGAAGCATGTTCCCTGAGGAGATGTGCTCATGTAACTTCTAGCATTTACAGCAGAAAAAGCCTTGAATCTATCATCGAAACATGTGTGTACTCAGGTTTCTTACCCGACAATGACAATAACAAAGTCCAACAGGTTCCAGCCATTCCTGATGTAAGAGCTGGGGTGCATGACCAGTCCATAGGCCAGGATCTTCAAGAACGTCTCAATGGTGAAGATTATAAGGAAGACGTACTCTACTTGCTCCTGTAAAACACAAGACAACACAAGATACTGCGTAAGACCAGGATTAAGACCAAGAACCAGAATCATGGACCAGAACCAAGATCCTCAGGAAGTTGTCGAATGTAAAAGTCAAGATCATGAAGATTATGTAATTTGTGCCTGCAATAGGTCGATCATTTATGAGGGAAATGTTGGGTCCAAATTTTGTAATATTAAATAATCCACACAAGTGAATTTGAGGAAGAACAAATGTATCACAAGTTTTATTCGGCATATTTTGTGTTGAGAATATTTCAGACTGTTTCCTGTCTTTTCTATTGCTTCCTCTAGACTCATCTTCACTCAGAGATAAAGCCGTGTTTCAGGCCCAGTATAGTAACAGCGTGTGTTTATGTGTGACCCGCTGAACAGAATCTAGAGCATCTCTCAGATTAACTCTAATCTCTCTGTCTCTGCGAGCACAGCATCCCATCACCGCCCCTGTGCGCCTGTCTTCACTGACCACTTCTGCAAATACAATTCATTAAATTAAACAAGAAATATGAATAGATAAATTGCCGCTTGGTATCTCAAACAGCTAAACACTCAAACCATAAAATACTAATTCTACAAGACTGTTACTATTATGTTCTCTCATTAAATCAAGCATAAATTTAGACATGTCCGATGGTGTGTTCATCCCTTTCTTCTAACACTTAATGATGGGTTAAAGCGCAGGTTCAGTGTGCAATGAGCATTAAGGCAATTTCTGTACTTGGAGCAGTGCAAGAGCTTTTTGTCTTTAATAATATTGTAACTATTATATATATATATTATATAACTAATAAATCTAAATCAAATCCGAGCTATCCAAAGTGAATCCTCTGCTCTATCGAACCCCCTCATCTGCATCCTCTTCTCTCTGACCGACTCATTTTATGTTCTCAGTAACGTAACTCAGATTCAGTTTTTAGGATGGACTCATATTGGGGGGAAAATACACTAGTGTTTTTCTAACAAGCGGTGATAAATTGCGATTTATGCTTTAAAATTAGGATTCTGTCCAAAGAGCATTAACATTTGAGACAACGCTGAAACCCGCCAAACTAATACAAGAATCAAGAAGAATTAAGATTTCAGAAAGTGTTTGCAGCATTCATTGAGTAAAGTTTGTCATATATTTGCTGACTAAAACTGATAAAAACAAACAAAAACAAAACAACAAAAAAAGTAATCATAATGACTAAAAAGATTATTAAGATCGTAAACTAAAGTTCTGACAAAAAGTTGATATTTTTGCAAACTAAAAGTACAGACATTTTTGGTGAATAAAAACTAAAGATAAAGAATGAAAAGAACAATCCCAGAGCTCCACACCAGACTTTAAACAAACTCTTGATCCAAAGAACATGTCTGAATATCCCCCATGATGCAGTCCAATACATTTTATTGTATTAAAATTAGGGCTGTCAAAGTGAATGCGTTAATTCATGCATTGATCATAGAAAATTGATGCATCGATCACAAATTCTTTGCTGATTGGCTAGCCCAAACCTTTCCCCTAACCCTAACCATTTCCAACCAATGCCTAACCTTAACCGGACCCAGGCCCACAGCGCAGCGCGAGGAATGCAGCCAATCAGAGGCTACGCTTCCCCTGCCATCCTGTAAAAAAATTAATTTCCCGGTGCGGCGCTTTTCTGAGTGACTAAATAAGCATGACTTTTTCATTTACTAAAACTAACCCTAAAACCAAAAACAATTGTTTGATTAAATCTTGACAAAAAAAAAAATTCTTGTAAAAATCTGGTTTGCACAGAACTAAATAAACAGGGAAAGTGTTATGATGAATTCGACAAGGAGAAACATTATGTAGCCTTTGCTAGTTGCCAAATAGATTTGAATGTGAATAATCAGCAATTGCAATAAACCAACTATTATTTTGCTAATCGAGTAAACTATGGTTATTCTTTCAATCAATTAGTTGTTTTGTTTTTGAAAGGCCTGTGAATATGTCATTTTTTTCTAAATTTGACCCACATGAAGCCAAAGTGATACTGCTTGAGGACATTTGGATAGACTATATTTACACATATACTTTATATACTAGGGCTGCACAATATATCGCAACGGTATCAATATCACAATATTGGCTGACGCAATAACGATATCGCAACGAATAAAATATATCGCAGTAACAACAAAGTCCTCCATCTGATAAAATGTTCTGTTTTTTAAATGAAAACAACTGAAAAGAGAAAATCATTAATAAAATCTAGCATTTTCAAAATAAATTAGAATCGGTTTTGTGTTTGTTGGTTTTTATTTTAATATAACGTTATGACATTATTGCATATATATATATATATATATATATATATATATATATATATATATATATATATATATATATATATAAAATACATAAATATTCTTTATCTAGAAGCCTTCATTCACAATATATCAACATTTATTTGGGAAAAAAATTAGTTTCAAGTCTCAATTTACAATAGAAATAATCGCTGACTAGTTGTCAACTAAAATAATCATTAGTTCCAGCCTTAGTCAAAAAGTGTATATATATATATATATATACACACACACACACACATATATATATATATATATATATATATATATATATATATATATATATATATATATATATATATACATGTATGTATGTATATGTATAGATAGATAGATAGATAGATTCACTATCCCTCCTTTGCAAATGTGCAAACTACGTCATGTTGAAAATAGAACATAATATTTATTTAAAAGTGATATAATGAAATACTGTCTGTGCAGAAACATCACTGAGGTTGAAAAAGGCTAAGAGTTTATTTTACATGTAGCTGTCACCTCACACTATACCATCTCTGTGAAGGACGGGCGAGAGACACTCACTCACACAGGAGAACCAGGAGAGAGAGAGTTATCAGAGCGTGATCCAATTAGAGCTCAGCTGATCAACTCTCATCCTCCACCTGTCAATCATACATACCGCACGACCTCCGACCCTTGCTCTGTTATGGAGGGATAACACGGAGGGTAAGGGTTAGCTTAGCTGTAGCATCTCTGACAGTGTATGGACAAAAACATGAAATATTTTATCAAATATTTTACTAATGTATTGCTTGATTTGAGTAGTTTTTACTTTTTTGGGGGGTTGTTTTTTCGTTGAATAAATGGCAAAAGTCACATTTTTCATGGTTGGATCTTAACAAGGTTTCAAGTAGAGCTTCAATAAGCAACAAGAAATGAGAGTGAGAAAAAAAGTTTGAGTAAACATTTTATAGAATTAAATTCAGTTCAATTAAACCAAAGTAAGCTGTTCTGCAGCTGATCAAAAGTGTAGGACCACACCTCAAAAAACAACCCCGAAAACCCCTCAAAACATAAATCAAAGTCCCAAACATGAACTGAATGATGAGTAGCGCCATCGTTATTGTTGATCACTTCGAAAATTGGTTGCGTTATGCTTGACGCAAGTGTTTCCAGGAGGTGAGTGGGAACATTTCTCCAAGTGGTGAAGACGGCTAGATGAAGGGCATGTACTGTCTGGAACATTTTTGTAAACTTCCCTTGCTGTCTATCCCCAAAGGTTCTTAGTTGGATTTAGATCAGGGGAACACAGGATGGTCCAAAAGAGTGATGTTATTCTCCTGAAGAAGTCATTTATCCTGGGCTTTGTGTACTGTAGCGTTGTTCTGTTGAAAAACCCAGTCATTACCACACAGACGAGGGCCTCAGTCATGAGGGATGCTCTCTGCAACATCTGCACAGAGCCAGGGGTCGTCTGACCTGCACCACCTGGAGCTCCATTGTTCCACTGAAGGAAAAAGTACCCCAGATCATTACGGCGCCCCCTCCCTGTCGCGCTTAGAAAACATCTTAAGTGGATCTGCTTGTCATGCCAGTAACATTGGAAAGCATCTGAGCCATCAAAGTGAAATTTTTTCTCATAATTTTTGTCTCGCTCTCATCTCTTGTTGCATATTGAATCCCAACTTAGAACCTTGTTAAGATTCAACCAGGCAAAATGACTTTTCTTTGCCATTTATTCAACCGGTCTTAAACTTTTGATTAGGACTGTAAATGTATAGATAATACAAATTATTTTAGAATTTTTTAAACAGTTTGAACCTGATAACCAGATGAAAATTAGCCTGCATGGCTGACTGGCACATTTACATGTTGTACTAACACATGTTCATTAATGTGCACTGTCCCATATTAAATAAAATAAACATAAACATAGCTTCTTCTGTAATTTCATCATAGCTCCATAGATGAAGATGACAAAAGCACCTGTCCTTGTTCCTTCTGATCCTTCCTCAGACAACTCTCACAATAACTGACAACTCCAAACTTGGATAATGCAACAAAAGCAATTACTTTGGAGATGCTCTGGCTCAGCCATCAATACACTTACATCTAGCAGGAAAACACTTCAGCTGAGGTGATCCTGGCCAAACCAGCTCAAGACCTGAGAGTTCATCCCTGGGTGTGTTTGTGTCACACACTGCTCCCAGCAGCATTAAAGAATGGGTCAAATGCAGAGGACAAAATTCCCTTTTGCAAGTGTTTGCCTGGAAATCCAGAAGGACATCTCTCTGTTGTTTTTATACAGAGATCGAGTTCAGATGGACATGATTGACAGGTGGATAAGCCAATTAAGGCAACGCATGGTTCATCAGTATTAAACCAAAAGTCTGCTTACAAGGAAGGAATAAAATATCACAGGGAAAAACATCACATGTGTTACGGAAATAAACAAATCTCATTGCATAGTTCTGTTTGAGTTAGAATTGAGGCGTGACAGTGGTGACCAGATTCACTCTTTGTAAAGAATTGGAGATGTGTTTTCTGGATTCAAGGCAAATAAAATGTACCTTTAAAATAATGTCTACCTTTAACATCACCGTCACCACGTCAGCACGTCACCTTTAGGACAGAGGTCAGACCTAATCTGAGTCTCTTCTCTGTCGCTAAGCTCTCGCCCGCGCTGTCACAGATCAAGTGTTCAGAGTCAAAGCAAATAGAGACTGTGCGTGTCCCTCGTGTAAATAACGCCAATAAGTCAGATCCAAATACAGATAATTTAGGTGTCAGACCAAATAACTTAATACAAATAATCCCTACACATGATACAAATAAACTAATAAATAAGCATGTAAAATGTGGATTGCTAAACATTAGGTCAATTTCCTCCAAATCACTTTTAGTTAATGAATTAATTAACGATTATAATATTGATCTTTTAGCTTTAACTGAAACTTGGCTTCAACAAGATGATTATGTCAGATTAAATGAGGCCACCCCACAGAGTCATGTTAACTTTCAAGCTGCCAGGAGCTCAGGCCGGGGAGGTGGGGTGGCAGTAATCTCACATTCTAGTTTACTCCTGAGTCCTAAAATTAACAAAATTAATAATGAGTCTTCCTCATTTGAAAGCCTTATCCTATCAATCACCTGCCCAAACTGGAGAAACCAAAAAGCTGTTCTGTTCATAATAATCTATCGACCTCCTGGTCCTTATTCATTGTTCTTAACAGAATTCTTTGACTTCCTATCAAATTTAGTATTAGACTGGGAAAATATCGTGGTGGTTGGGGATTTCAACATTCATGTGAATGAAAATAATTGCCTCAGTAATGCCTTTAGCGCTTTATTAGACAGCATTGGTTTCACTCAAAATGTAAATGAACCAACCCACAGTCACCAGCACACTCTGGACCTGGTTCTAACTTATGCAATAGAGATTAGTGACCTTAATGTCTTCCCCCAAAACCCAATAATGTCAGATCACTTCCTAATTACCTTTCAGTTTATTCTTAAGGACTATCCAGCTCCTCAGACTAAAACTATAATGAAAAGGACAATATCTGAAAAATCTATTTTAAAGTTCAGAGAAATAATAGAACCAATATTTAATATTATGTCATGTGATCCTGTCGTTAACAGCGCCAGTCCCAGTGCTATTGATAACTCTGTTGACTCAATGGTCAACTCTCTAAAAGCTGCTCTTGATGTTGCAGCTCCACTTAAACAGAAAGTAATCAGGCCAAAACGAGCCTCCCCCTGGTACAATGAAGAACTACGTTCTCACAAACAAAGGGTAAGAAAACTAGAGAGATCCTTACGCCGCTCCCACACAGAAGAATCCCTGAAAGAATGGAAAACTTGCCTTCTGTCTTATAAGCAGGCTCTGCGTAAGGCTCAAACCAGATATTATTCAAATTTAATAGAAGTAAATAAAAATAACTCTAGATTTCTCTTCAGCACTGTAGCCAGGCTGACAAACTGTCACAGCGCAGTAGAACCCTCAATACCAGTTACTCTAAGCTGCAATGACTTCCTTCTATTCTTTAACAGCAAAATCACAACTATTAGAGATAAACTAAATGCAATTACTCCCACTATCAGAACTGAGCAAGCCCAGACTGCAAAGCTAGTGTCCCATACAAATCCTTCAGTAATACTAGATAGGTTCACTGCTGTTGATCAGGCAGAGATAACTTCAGTCATTATGTCCTCCAAAACATCAACTTGTATTTTAGACCCAATCCCAAGTAGACTCCTCAAAGAAATTCTCCCTAATTATAAATCCCATTCTTAATATAATAAATACTTCACTAGAAAGCGGTTATGTCCCTCAGTCCTTCAAATATGCAGTGGTTAAACCACTTTTGAAAAAGCCTAATCTAGACCCGACATACTGGCAAACTATAGACCTATTTCTAATCTGCCCTTTGTCTCTAAAATCCTTGAAAGAATTGTGATTAAACAGCTTTGTCGCCACCTGCAGGACAATAATTTATTTGAAGTTTTTCAGTCAGGGTTCCGTGCGTACCACAGCACTGAAACTGCACTAGTTAAAGTCACAAATGATCTGTTATTAGCTGCTGATGATGGACAGGTCTCAATCCTGGTTCTGTTGGACCTCAGCGCAGCGTTTGACACCATCGACCACAACATTCTACTGCAGAGGTTAGAATGTGATGTAGGTGTCAGTGGAACCGCCCTTAGCTGGTTTAAATCCTATCTATCTGATAGGTACCAGTTTGTTAATGTAAACCAGAGATCTTCCCCATGTTCTAAAGTAACCTACGGTGTGCCGCAGGGTTCAGTACTCGGTCCAGTTCTGTTCACTCTTTATATGCTGCCCTTAGGTATGATCATCAGAAAGCATGGCATTAACTTCCACTGCTATGCAGATGACACTCAACTGTATTTATCAATGAAACCTGATCAGACGCATCAAGTAGACAGACTTAGTGCCTGCGTGAAAGACATAAAAACTTGGATGACTCTTAATTATCTGCTCCTTAACCCTGAAAAAACCGAGGTCATTCTGCTGGGCCCTAAGCACCTGCGAGACTCCTTATCTGACCAGATAGTTTCTCTGGACAATATCACTGTAGCCCCCAGCTCTACTGTAAGAAACCTTGGGGTCCTATTTGACCAAGATCTCTCGTTCAAAGCTCATATAAATCAAGCCTGTAAAACAGCCTACTTTCATTTGCGTAACATAGCCAAAATTAGAAAAATCCTGCCCAGAGACGATGCCGAAAAACTCATCCATGCATTTGTCACATCCAGATTAGACTATTGTAACGCTCTGCTTACAGCGTGTCCTAAAAGCTCTATAAGAAGCTTTCAACTGGTTCAAAATGCAGCAGCAAGATTATTAACAGGTACTAGAAAAAGAGATCATATTTCACCAGTGTTGGAGTCTCTTCACTGGCTTCCTGTTGAGTTTAGAATCAAATTTAAAATCCTCCTCCTGACTTATAAAGCTTTAAACAATATGGCCCCATCCTACCTCAAAGATGCAATAGTAGCGTACCATCCAAACAGAGCTCTTCGTTCTCAAAATGCTGGACTATTGTTAGTCCCCAGAGTCTCTAAAAGCACAGTAGGAGGTCGAGCATTTAACTACCAAGCTCCTGTGTTATGGAACCAGCTCCCTGTTCATGTAAGAGGCCGACACAGTCTCTACATTTAAGACCAGGCTCAAAACGTTCCTCTTTGAAATAGCTTATGGTCAGGCCAGTTAGGAACAGAAATAAAAACCTACAGTTTTAGCTACGCTGCCCTTGGAGCAATTCTGCTGGGGGAAGTATGGCAGCTTGAACACTATCCTCTGGTTCTTCCTACTTTACCTATCAACAATATTTAATATTACTTCAACTGTAGTCTGTTCATTGCTGTTCACATGTTTCTCTTTCTCTCCACTTCCCCCGGGGAGTGGAGACTGTTTCAGACACTGCGGCGGCTGCTCCAGTGACGACCCCCCCACCCCCACCTGTCTGGACGATCTATGCGCCACCCGCCTGGACAGCTGGTTTAGCCACACCTCGTCTGCCTGGACGAACTCCTTCTACTTTAGATGAACTGTTCCTCATCTCCTGCTGGAGGGATCTCTCTACACTGGTGGACTGCTCCTCGTCCGCCTGGAGGAACTCTTTAAAGCCACCTCCCTCTTGAGTGGTTCTGGCTCCACAGTCCAAGTGGATGCGTCAGTCCTAGTTCATCTGCAGCCTGTCCGTCCGTGGGAGTAGGATCTCTCCTTCACTGTGGTTCTCCCCGAGGTTTCTACTTTTTCCCATGGGGTTTTTTGTAGTTTTTCCTCGCCGCGAAGGAGGGTCAAAGGACAGGGGCATTCTGGGACAGTTATCTGAACTGCTTTTACCTGTGGCCCATCGAGGCAACTGTTGTTGTGATTTTGGGCATTATAAAAATAAATTGATTTGATTTGATTTGACCTAATCCAATTTTTGAACTGTTTCTGCTGGTTAAATCAACAATTTTGAGAAGCTATGTGAGGCGACATCTGTTGTTATTTTGGGCTGTACAAAAATAACATGAATTGATTTGATCCCATGGACTAGAGGGACTCACCAGGTCATGGTTTGTGGAGTTAGAGTCGTCCTCAGGGAAAGGTTTGGACACTCCCAGGGCCACACAGTTTGCAAAGATGGCCAACAGGATGAAGATATCAAACGGTCTGGAAGGAGAAGATAAGGAATACTTTCGACACCTTTACTTACTAAAATTTGGTTTCCACTTCATCCTCAAACTCAAAATTATATAGATATTGGCAATTCTAAAATGTGTATGTCCAACTCCAGTCTAATCCACAGACTGATTGTTTTCGCAATATATGTTGTTGTTTTAGTCATTCAGAAATTGAAGGATACTTCCACTCGACGATGTGCAGAGCAGCTTGTCTGATGGGATTGTTGAGTCGGAGGCAAAATAAGGCTCTGGGGGCTCTCTGCACCTGGTTTGTGCCTTGGACCTGGAGAAGAGACCAGCAAAAAGAACATCATCACTCCAATATATCCCGTGTACAGTGTTGTAATATATATATTGCCATAGAAAATACAAAAACTAAAGTTGAAAAGCATCTCTTTTGTTTTTTCAAAATATTAAAGGGGACATATTTTTAAAAATCAACGCGGTTTTAACGATGTTACAACAGTGTTTTCTCATCATTAATTTACTCAAACCTCTACTTCGATTAATTCACCTATCCTCCGCCCACTGCCCTGTAATTACTTGCGATTATTTTTAAAAATCTGACTCAGGGTCATTCACATAAGGTTAAAAAATGTCACATAGTCATTTTCCAGCAGTAAAACATGTAATGAAATGTCACTAAGAAGAATGATGTTTGAGAATGGCTTAACCATTCTGCAGTTTTGAACAAAACGTCAATGTGTTAGCTCAATCTTGCAATTTACAATGAATAAAATGTAAAATTATGATCAAATGTAAAATTATGATCAACATATATCATTGTCCTATAGTTTAATACTAAATGCACGTAGTTAGCATAATATCATTCATAATATGTCACCTTTAACATCAACCTGTAAAATACGCACCCCTGAATACACTTTTACGCATTTTCAAAAACATGGGGAATTCTCATGAAGATATTTCCTGAATTTGCTAGAAAAAGTAAATGTGGTCATTGTTCAGATGTTTCAATGCCCCAAACCTCTGTGAATTAGTGCTGGAGAACTGGACAAGTAATTATTAGCAAATCAGACAAACACAGAGCTGAGAAAGAATACGTTGTGAGTTGTGATCTCAAACTATAATGAAACAGACGACCTAAGAAAGCCTAAGGTCCTGGATGCAAAACTAATAAAATGCTGCATGGCTCGACTGTGAGCGTTTTAGCTTCTGTTTCATTTGTTTACCTATTTGCCAAGCATTATATATAAGCTGAATACATTCCTGATCTGACATTGGATATAATGATGAAATAGACACAAAACGATTGAGGATGGAGGTCAGAACAAAAGACAAACATGCCAGAAATACCTACAGCTGAGAACAGTTTGAGCTCTAGTCTGGAGTTCTTAAATAAAGTTCTGGTTTATGTCAGAGTTTTTGGCATGAATCCCACCTTTCTTATTAAAGCCCCGCCCTTTACCTGTTTCTTGTGCGTCTGGCCCCTCCTTCTCTGCGTTCCAGTTGAACTCGTAGTCGAATGCAAAGTATCCGTTCTCTTCATCCTCATTCCGTCCGGTCCTCCTTCAGGTTCTCCGTCCAGCTCCGCGTCCCATTGGTTGGCGGAGTCTCCACCCCCTTCCTCCTGTGTGGACTCCCATTGGTTCTCTGTGTCCCCGCCCCCACCGTCGCCGTCCCCCTCGCCCTCCCCTTCTCCTGCACCTGGAGCGGAGCCATCCATGCCTTTGGTGTAGCCGTTTCGAACACCGTCTGAACACAACACACAGAGGAAAGGAAAAGTAAGTTCCAAAACACCACAGGGACAGAAAAGGCAAAGGCCATGTGAGTCAGTAAAGTTTGAGCTAGAATTAGGATTAGGAACAGATCATATGGGGCTTTGAGCCAGGTTAGGCTAACTGCGTTGTGGGTAAAAATGACGTAATCTAAGATGTCAAGACAGCCATGTTTCCATTATTGTTGTATGCCTTTAGTTGTTTATCGATGTAAATGTGTAAATGTGGGAACCTGGGCCCAGGTTCCCATACCAGCTCTCTGATTGACAATGACTTTTGGATAAAAGTCGAAACGTCTCGATCTTTAAACGGCGTCCGGATGACAACCTCTGAACCCCTTTCTACTTTAGTTGTTTAGTTGATTAATCAGTCGATGGTATCTTAGTCCAGTGTTTTTCAACCTTTTTCAAGTCACAACACACTTTTAATTTATTGAATTTTTTTCCAGCACACTACTTAGTAAAATATTATCAAATCACAACATTTTGAGGAAAAAAAGTGATATTTATTGTTGCAAATCTTGTCTATGCCTGCGTGTGTCTGGTTATTTAATTTTTGCCTTGGTGATTGTTTTGCTTTTTTGTGTGAAGAAGTTGCCCAGGGCAAATCATTTAATTAAATCTATGAATCTGACCATTTTCAAGGCACATCTGGCAATACCTCATGGCAATTTGCATTGGTTGATTTATAATTTTATTGGGATTATAAGAAGGACGACAGCAGAAAGGAGGAGGCAATAGTGAGTTTGAGATTTGGGAGGGAGTCATTAATTTATTCTGCATATATATATATTGTTTAAGTAGTAGTGTTCTGTACATACTTTTTTAATTGTGTGAACTCCTGTGGTCTTGTCAGTGCATTTTGAGTCAGATACATGGTCACATCAAAGCTACTATTTGAGCATTTTTGCTACCACAACAGTCTACCAGAACGCACTGTCCCATTTTAGTCAACTAATTGATGCACAGGGCATTTCTTTAGTCGACAAAGAATACAATTACTCAATGGCCTAGCTTCCATCAGTCAGCCCAAAGCAGCTGTGGCTAATTTAGATATTTAAAGATGATCATAAAGGAAAGCCATTAACAGAGCCAAAAAGCATCCATTCGCATGTGCATTCTGTCTTCCTAATAGTAATATTTATGTGGTAATATAGATATAAAAGATAAATACTGTATGAAATAAAATTGACTTATATGAACTTTTAACCATTATATAATGGCTCATCTCATCATTATCTTATCCAGAGTTATATTTTGATTGATTCATGCTTGTTTGAGTAATCCTGTATTGTCCTCCATTAGAGGCTTGAGTGGTCAAAAAAAGTCAGTTTTCCTCCATTCCTCATCCTGGTCCTTAGCACTTATTTGCGGTTATTCAAAAAGTGTAGACTCCAGGTCATACACACAGGGTTAAAAAATGTAGTGTGTAATTTTTCCAAAAATAAAAACATGTAAATGACAATCCACTGCTTGTTGTGGTGAAATGACACTAAGGAGAAGCGAGGCATATCAGTTTTGCTGTTTTGAAAAGGAAGCAAATGATTACATATCTATTAGACGTTTAGTTTTAATTAGAAATATTGGAGTTTAAAATTAACATAATATAAAATAATGATCTAAGCATGTTATAGTTGATCATTAAATACAGGAAAAAAGCTATATTTCTTCTATAATAGTATCAGTTGTTAAACCTTGACATTGGTATAAAGCAGGGCTATTCAATTGGTGGCCCAAATCCGGCCCACAAAGCAATATGGTCCAGCCCATCATGGTAAAATTGGCCATGGGCGGGACCATCCAATGAAGCCTGGGAAACGCACTGCCTCTGGCCTGCTGCAAATAGTGGCGGAGATGGCACAAGCAAAGCAATTTGGTCCGGCCCATCATGTTGAAATAGGGCACTGGTTCAGACTTTGTGGTCTAGTTCTGTTCAAGATGTGGTTTACAACTGATGCAATCCAAACGTAGACCTACACTAGATTTAATCTTGTTTTAAACCCAGTCTGGTCCTAGATCTGCTCTAGTTTAAGTAGTATTGATCAACACTTGGTTGTGTCTTTGGGAAGTCCTGCTTTAGTCCACTTTTATGTGACAGAGCAATAGGTGAAGCAGTAGATTTGTGTGGAATAGTACCATTGTGAGTTGTTGAGATGTTGGATGTTGTGATTATTGGATAAACAATAGAAAATTGTGGTACTGTTTTGTAGTTTTTGTAGTGCCCTCTGAAAAATCTGACCCCTTGGAAAATATAATTTTTGGTTTTTTTTTGTTTTGTTCGTTTTTTTTTTTTGTTTTTTTTTTATCTCCCGTTTGTTCATTGTTAACACAACTAACTTAATGTTCTCTTTCACAACATCTATGTGTTTCTTTGGTCTTCCTCCAGGCCTCCAACGGCAGCTTTAACCTCTGCATCCACCTTCCCATATTTTGACTTGCAACCATCTGTTTCAAATTGTAAATGTAAAATGTGTGTAAAATCTCCTGTTCATTTGCTGTAGTGTGAATAAATGTGTTGGAACCATGTGACCAGAGAACAGCTGTGACCTACATCTGACTCCAACCATCACTAATCACTATATACCTGATATTTAAGGGACTAAACCAGGACCAAATCATGTCTGAAACAGGACCAAACCAGGACACAATCAGGCCTTATCTATAGATCTAAACCAAGACTCAACAAGGACTATTGAACTAGGGCTAAACGGGGATGGAAGCAGGACGAAGCTAGGACTAACCGTAACCATGAAAAACTGAATGATTTAAGACTAAACGAACCACAAACTGGGACCAAACCTGGATTGAACCTGAACTGAACCAGGACTAAGCCAAGATGGAACCAGCGCTATAAAACCATCACTAAATCAGGTCTAAAACTGATGTAAACCAGTTGGATTAAACCGAACCAGATCTAAATCCGGACCGGACATATCTGCGGCGTTTGTAAAAAGTGAACAGAAGGAATAAAGTGAGCCGTCGGATGGTCACATGACTGGAGAGGAGTCACATGATGCGCTGAGGGGCTGGTGGAGCCTCAGGACCAGACAATTATCCCAAACACTGTCTTCACTCAGTCCACTGCTCTGCCTGCTCTCATCACATCACTGACACAGCCCTTTCACCACAGCTCGCAACAAAACGAGGAGGAGTCAAGTGGGACTAAACTCTCCATATGAACCAGGGAGAGGCTTTTCAAACATAACATCAGACAGATTTAATACATGGTAGGGATGTTGAGCGATTATTGTGATTAATCAGGTCATAGTACAATCGTAAGGACTAAAAAAAGAACTAAAAACTGAACTGAACTGAACAATCGTCACAATTTTAGAAGGAAAATGTAGTCTTGTTAAGTCAATCTGTGGTACAAAACCTATATCTAAATGTGAAGTACTTTTTTGTTTTACGGTTTTTCTCACATTCATGTGTTTTTCAACTTTTACGAGTTGTGGCACCGGCATGGTACACTGTTTGGGTGGGAAAAAAAACACAGCATGCCACTCATGACCAAATCAGAAAGAAAAATGGTGTATAATGTGGCAAATAATGTCTGTGCCACAATCTGGTTCTTTGCTGGTGAATCTGTTACGGCACAACTGGCAATACGTCAAGGTGCACTACTGTTCCTCGGCACACTGGTTGTGTTAGACACAATGGAAATGAAAGAAACTGAAAGATTTCACAGCGGTTTGGTCTAATTGTGAAATTGTAAAATCGTGGTATCCTTTTTCACAATAATTATAACGCTTACATTTGATATTGTGACATCCCTTTACCTTCCCTTTTATGTGATGCAATTATGGGCATTTTGCACACAAACCCTTTTTCATATGTATGGAAGAAAAAGTTTCAAAGATTATCAGGACAATGTTTATGGAATCGAGATGTTTCAATGTTTCATTGTTTCAATCTTATGTGTAAACATTCATTGATGAAAAACAACATGCACTTTTTCTTTCTTTTTTTCTGATTATCTGCGGGGAAAAAAGTTTCAAATTGATATTCTTTTCGTTTCTTTCAGCTGCGGTGTCTCGCCTTAATAAACTCACAGAAAGACATGATTTGTCTTGAGTCAATCTCCATATTGCTCTGACTTATCTCCTATAGCCCTCCTGAACTTTATCTAAATTGAGAAGTTAATCCCTGAGGAGGATCTAAGCCAAAATGGCTGTCACTGTCTATGGTGCTGATGCGGTTGTCATGGAAACGGAGCATTAGACCTGACCCAAGATGACATGACTGTCACTGTGACAATGGCAAGGTAATCCATGCCTTTGTCCCACATATCCCTAAACAAATCAGACCAGGTTTAGTCCTAATATAGTCCCAGTTTAGTCCAGGATCAGGCTCAGTCCTTTCATCCTCAAATTTCCATAAAACGGTCTGTTCTGCTCAAACTGAGTGATTATTTAAACAAAGACAGGTTTAAATATGCTCTCAGAGATTAAGAACAAAATCTAAAGGATTATAAAAAGTTTTTGAATTAACTTTTATAATGAACTATCACCATAGTCAGTGTCAAAATGCTACTGTGAATGTGGGGAGATGAGCGCAATTATCGTATAAATTTGACCTTATTATGAAATGTCAGGAAGAATACTGACATTAGATATACCCTTACTTCATAACTGGTCAGAATGATTGTGTTTATGTGTTTCAAGCCAGGCCAGGTTTAGTATGCGAGGTGCCCCAGTCGTCTGCTGTAAAAACGATGGCAGGATGAGCTTTGAACACTCCTTATACCCTAAGAAGCTCACATATGGATGTTCAAACGTTTTTGTTTTCTATTCCTTTCACTTGGAATTTACTGAGTCAAAAGAATTACCTACTACACAAATGGACTGTTTTTGTTTTTCCTGATTTTGCAATTCTGTCCAGCATTGTTTCTTTCTTTTTCTTTTCTTATGTATTTGAATGTATAGAAAAACAACTGATGTAACACTGATGTGAAAAAATTACGGCCTACATTTGGAGAAACCTTTACTCATAGGATTATTACTTGGCCTGTTTGGTCCTAAAGCTGAGGAACTAATTCACATTCTTAGGTTTATACCAAAGTAATAACATGATTATGTTTGAGAGTTCAGTTCTTCTGACTATTTACACGTGTTTCATTATGATGGTTACAATAAAGTGCCATACCCAGTGCAGACCAGATCAGTGTTAATTACTACAACTGGTCTAAACAGGGACTAGCAGCGGACTAAAAAAAGAGAGCACCTACAAGACTGAAGACCCAGGATTAATCTGAAAGTAAAACAAACTGATGACGGTTTAAGATTTAAAACAAGGACAAAAGCAAGACTAAAAAAAGAGGACTATGGCTACAGCAGGTCAAAAGCTTATCTTCTCATACAACACCCATTTTCTAAAATCAAACATTGTGATTTGTGATGTGCACCATAAACGCAGCCTATACTATCTGCGAGGGAAAACGTGAAAAAACATTAATTTTACCCTGATATTTATCAAAATAACGTTTCTTACTTTTCCGTCCCTCGTCGTACATCTCTCTGTTTCCAACTCTCAGCTCCGGACGCGCACTGCTCTCTCCATCTTCACTTCACTTTTTTTTTATTTTGCACTTTTAATCCAACCGTATTCCATTCCTTCTTCTGCTCCCTTCACCAAATTATCCCCATTGTTACGTTTCTTTTAAAAATATAATCCACAAAAAGCGTCACAAATCCAGAAAACAATATTCCGTCCGGTTTGGTTCCGTGCGCGCAACGATCCTCGCTTTGCTCCTCTTGTGCGTTAATCTGCCTCCGCGCGTGCACGAGAGAGCGGTGCACACGTGCGTGAGAGTGCACGTGAGGCAGTGCACGAGGGATTAGAGAGAGTGAGAGAAAGAGAGAGAGATGGAGAGATGGATGAAAGACAGAGGCGGGAACGGGCCATTGTGTGTTCTTGGAGCGATGGAAGGCAGTGAGGGACAAAAGGAATGAGGCGTTAAGATGCTGGATTTACAAGAATGTTTCTCGTGCAACAGGTTTATATGATCACTGTTTCGGTTTTAAGAGGGCTTTCATGTTGAGGAATAAATAAATAAATAAAAAACGTGTCCATTCATGCTCTGGCTCTGTTTGTTGTCAGACAAAATGACAGTAAAAACAACAAAATCACTAAAAAATAATTAAAAACATTTAATTAAAATACAGTTGTTTCTGCATTTGCATCACAATAATTGGTG
Source organism: Rhinogobius similis (assembly GCA_019453435.1). Lineage (NCBI taxonomy): Eukaryota > Metazoa > Chordata > Actinopteri > Gobiiformes > Gobiidae > Rhinogobius > Rhinogobius similis. The sequence goes on along the minus strand of CM033624.1, from coordinate 11,410,968 downwards.
CATTTGAACATTAACATTTCCCTGCCCTCCATCTCCATTACATATTATAGACTTAGAGTAGACACCCAGCAGGAGGGGCACAACTCTACACTCAAGACTCAAGGTTAAGTTCAAATATTTTGCATACTTCTAAAACCTAAAAAAAACAACTAAATATTCTTTATAAGCCTACAATAATTTCCCATTGTTTACGTCATACAGAACCTCCTTCTGGTGTCCTCTCCTTTGATTGGACGGATGTTTCCTGTAAAGAAGGGGAGTGAGGTACATGTGAACACTTGAGGAGGTAAATTGAGTTTAGAGGAGACTGTGAAGGTCAAGATCTGCTCTCATCATGATGTATGTGCAAGGATAAGGAAGTGATGAGTGGAAGAGGAGTCACAATGTTAGTTTTTCATGGTTTTCCCTAAATCGCCTGACTAAAATGACCCCCACATAAAACTGAAGCTGTTTCTCAAAGCAATGGTTGGGGTATTCATGAAGCTGACACTCTTTATTTGCTGTCTCTCTAATTGTAAGTGTAAATTATGAACTGTAAAATGTTAATACTGCCAATAAGATGCCCTTCCCGTTCATCACAGACTCAAGGCCCTGAAACAGTTATTTTCCTCTCAATGTCACAGTAAAGTGGAGCAGAGTATTTTAAACAAGAAAGACAAAATAGTTTGGGATTGTGAAATGTATTAATTCTGCCAAAACTACAAACAAATGGGACATATGGTCTGATTTCTTATATATTCTTCTGGGGAAGGTCCCCCTAACCCTCTGTTTAGAACATATCTGTTCAAACATAGCTGTTGCACGTATAAATTAGAATTTTCCAATAATTCACGTATGAACCTGTCACCACATGTTAAAAAAAGAAAAAGCTTCCTTCAAGAACAGTTCAAGAAACACGACAAAAAAGTTCTAGAAAACCACACTTGATGAGGAGGGGCCTGTACTTCATTTTAACTTGGGCCCCCAAATTCTTCAGCCCGCCACTAAGAGTGAGCATGGACCTGTCACAGTTTTGAAGCTTGAGATATTGATACAGAAAATATCATGATAAATTATATTACTGCCACTACTTAATGCAACTGAAATAATAACACTAAAGCAGGAAAATTCCCCAAAAACTATTCTTAAAAATGCAAAATTGGTTAAAAGAAAAAAACCTTGAGCAGCAGATTGAAACACTTTCGTAATTAGTCAAGAGTTGATAATGAGTCATACATATAAAATATTATTGTAGAACAGAAAAAAACAACAACAAAACAAAGAAAAAGTTCCCCAAAGTGCAAAGAAAACAAACACTATAAATATTGTGCCCCAAATATATAGTTCATTCTCTTGTATATTGAACGATAAGGCAATTATAGTGACATGCCTAACTGAGCATGCGTTTTTTTTTTCTTCATCAAATTAAGACCTTTTACTTTTGGGATTCGAGTATGAACTGATATTGAGTCTTCCCAGAATGGACTAGAAATGTGACTAGAAATATAAGATATAACCCTTGAAATAGGGCTGTAGCTTTCACAGTCGCTCCTTTTTGTTGTATGATTGACAAAATGATATAAACGAAAACAAATTCAAACGTTTTAAAAGATGAAATGTTTAGATTACGCTCTCTGCATTAGACCAATCCTTCAACCAGTGCTACAGTGGCAGGAGCGCGTGACTTGAGTGGGTTGTGCTGTGGAGTCTCAAGATCTGAGCCAGGATCCAGGTCAGGGGCACCTGTAGTCCTGATATAGTGGAACCCATTTCAAGATCTGGAAATACATGTTGAGTATCCCACAATAGACAGACCTCGGTGTGAATTCTGCTCTTGCTTATTGCTCTCTACAAACTCTCAACAAATAAAAGGCTTCACTTGTAACACATTTTACCCTCACACTTAAAACATATTCTCTCCCTGCTTTCTGGTGTTTCCTCTCTGCAACAGGACCACTCTCTCTGTGTTAATCCACATTAATCCTGCCCTAATCCAGACCTCGCCCCATATCACTCTGAGTTTTTTCTTCAGCTCAATAACACTACATTTTCGACAGAGTTGGAGGAGCAGACAGGAGCAGAACGGAAGAGGTTTGTTCTTTTTTTTGAACAGCTGCTGTTGTTAAATTTTTTGTTGTATTGATATCGTCAGATGTGCTCAGATTGAGGTGTACATTTTTGTGAACTTGGCATTGAGTGTTGTTTAATTTATGTAATAAAACTATTTAGGAAACTGTAAACAACTTTGTCGCCTCCTGATGGAACAAAAAATGACACGTAACAAAAAGATTTATGATTCTTTCCCCAGTCAAACAGCCCTTGAACCGTCCTCTAATTCTAATTATGCAAATAATAATAAATATCCACATTAGACTCAACTTTTCAAATGCAATTTCTTTATTTAAGCATCAATTTGACAAAATGGGAAACTTACAAAAAAAACAGTATCAAAAATAAAAAGCACAGTATAAAAACATTAACAAAACCAGCAGATATAGGTGCAATGGAAACACAATTTTTAAATCGTACCAGATTCAATTCATGGTGCATTGTGGGTAGTGTAGTTCCTATGATACAGTACTGCTGAGTTTATTTGCTGGTGGTTGAACACTGATTTAAAATGATTAAGTCAGAAAGCCAGAAAAATGCATAATAGACTAATCACAGCTGTTTGACAATGAAACTGTACATCTATAAAAGCAGTGAATACTGAAGTCTAGTACAAGTTTAGCCTGTGTGAACAAGTCCGAGTGTAGTGTGATCAAATATTGTCTTAGAAGTAACTGATCAAACTCACTGATTCTTTTACGCCTGATGTACACTGACTCCGGTCCGGCTCTGGCGGTCTGGTGCGGCTTTCATGTCATTTCATGTGTTCTTGCGCAAAACCACGTGAATCTACATGGCTTTCATCAAAAACGGACCGCAGTAAACCGGAGCTGGTGTGACAGGCAATCTGCAAGAGACCCGCGTGGGTTCCGGACGGCGACCGGACCGGAGTCAGTGTATACAAGGCTTTAGTCTATTTCCAGCTGCAGACCTGACCAGTGAACCAAATTATAAGATTATTTAGAGTTCTTTTCCTATGGGATGTGTTGGTCCTGGCTGATCTGGAGTCAGCTCTGTCAGGTTTCAGGCTGCTCTCTGGTGCTGTGTTTATCTCTCTGTTCTGAGGTCAGTGGTGATGGGGTCGTGCTGTATTGTCTGGTGTAACATTAAAGCCAGCATGCCGGCTCTGTTGGTCATGGCGGTGCGGAGGTTCCTCTCCTGCTCAAACAGCTCATCCAGTTTATACCACTAAAAAAAAAAAAAAGTGAAAAACCTTAATTACAGTTTAAAATGTAAAATCTGTCCTGAGCATGGATCTATTATATTAACTGAAACATGTCACCAGCGGGCCCCAGAGGCCAGACCATTGAAACTGCAACCAAAAAATGGTAACCGTTCAGACCAAGTGCATAAAGGTGATGTGAACGAGTGGATCTTTATGACATTACTCTCACTCTGATTGGTTAAAGTGCTCACATGGTACACAAGCCGATGCAACTTCCGGGCCGAACAGACACCAGATCTACTTAGCCATCAGAGACTAACTGGTGCTAATGAGCAGCCCCCTTGACTTCAACTGGCGGCCATTTTGTTTGCAGGTGGCTTAAAGTGATGGTGATAATATTTTTGTGTAGCCAGGTCAAGCATTATGTGGTTACGAGGTGTGATGTCAGATCAGAACTATTTCACTTTAAACTCTTTGCAACCGTCCACATATTGCTAATTCTAATTATATGAGTTTATGACTATTTTTGTTTGCAGAGAATATAACACTCAGATGCAGACAGCATACAGAGGTCTCATTTTGACCCTAAGAACTGCTTTTACAATTGATCTGTACTGGGGCAAAACAAATTTACAAAAATTGGGTACAGCCCTTTAATCCTTTTATAATAGAACCAATGGTTTTCAACCTGGGGGTAGGGGTCCCCATGAAAACGCTAAAGGATTTCTGTGGGTCCCCAGATAAGTCTAAATCAAGGCTTCGACTGCAGTGGTAAATAGAGATTCCTATTTGTTGGCCAGCAATTAATTTTTTCTCACAATTTTTTTCAATTTCTAAAATGTAAATAATAAGAAATGATATAATGAGAACATTTACATGTGGGACTAACATTGTTTGTTAGAATGCTTTTACTACCAAATGTACAAGATTGCAATGTACATTTAAATGTAACTTTATCTTTACGTGGACCCAGGATAAATTGTTATTGTTGCGGTAATAACTAATGAGAATCCAAAATCAATATCAAAGTAAATAAATATTAATAATTTAGGTCTATATTTTCAAAATAAAATCAAACATCAGACATCAGGCTACTTAAAAACTTTGCAGGTCGCCTATTTTTTGTGTAAGGGTCATATTGTTATTCTGGGGGTCGCAACTGAAAAAAACTGACGTTGAGATCCACTGTTCTAAACAAATAAATTTAGAGGCCACTGAAGTAGAGTAGCTTTGCAGCAGTGTACTAGTTATGCAGATAATAGTTTTCAGTATTATTGGACTGTACATGCAGTTTAAATATTTCCCTTACCACTCGGACTCTCTCCAGATCTACTTCTGCTCTCCTCAGTTTCTCCCAACAGTAGTGTTTATTACACTTTCTCTTTGAGACTCGACAGAACTCTCCTGTTGGCTCGAACACGTCTTTGACCAGAGGACAGCCACACACCTCATCAGCGGGGATCTGAAATAGATAAGGTTAAAGAGTTGAAAAGAGTTCTCACGGTCACGTTCTGCAGTATTAATATTGCATATTGATTTTATTGATACAGTAGTTCTCTCACCTTGGGATCCCTGGAGTGCTCTGGACACAGCACCTGAAGTCTCTTACAGTAGGTTTTACTGTGAGGGTTGTACACGTCACAGAACAGTCTGGTGGCTCTGAAGCACAAACAAGCAGTCTGTATGACTTAAATGTAACATTTCCTGTAGACGTGAAATGAAGAAGCGAGGACATAAGCATTAGGCCACAATTACATCTAATCCTGAAGTTTCGACATCATTTCTGACATAATTCAATACGTGGTCCTTTGATGGCAAAGTGTAACTAAATCTGGAATGATAATTTCCTTCAGTGAGGATTAAACTCACCCCTCGATGCGAGTTGGATACATGGATCCGAAGGAGGTCTGGCTCTCATACTGAGGACACATGGGCACATTCAGTAAGCACAACAAACAAGACTTAAGTGAAGGATAAAATCCGCTGTGGCTTATACACACCTTGGCATAGCACCTCTCCATGTGCCGCAGCGCCACCTTGGGGTTGACGGGATGACTGCATGACACACAGAAGATCTGGAGGTCTGTGTCGTCTCCTTCTCCTTCTGGTACCTACACAAAAACAGGGCAATTAAATACAAATATATGCAGAAATCACAGATACAGCCTGGATGGTCGGCATGTGCGTGGGTAGAGTGTTACCTCCTCATCATGCTGAACCTGCTGTAGTTTAGCATTAGCAATGATTCCTTCCAGTTCATGAAAGCGCTTCTCCATTGCTGTTAGCTTCAGACGCGCGGCCTGCTGTTCCCGCCGGATCCGTTCCAGCTGTCTGCGGCCCATTTCCTCCGCCACACACGGGCTCTGCTGCCACTGCTGGATCCGCTGGGGCAGGATCTCATATATACGGCTGGAAAGAGAAAAGAAAACATATTTATTGTTTATCATGGCTCACCCATAAAACATAAGAAGTAAAGTAGTAGTAGTAGTAATAAGTAAAGATTATAATAGATTCTTTTTTCTATTAGTCGGACAATTATTTCTATTCTACACTAAGACTTTTCAAATACATTACAAGACAAATAAAGGTTGAAATATGGTGGCTGAAAGCTTCTAAATAGACAATAGTTACAAATAAAGTATATAATCAATGAAAATCAAGTTTATTCTTTTTTGACATTTTGATTTAATAATGCCACTGTCTTTGCTTTAAAAGGTCTTTTCATATGTGTTTTAGAGTCTGTATAGTCCCGATAACCATTATGATCATGATGTCGATGAATCGTTGTAGCCTCAGTCCAATTATTATTTTTTTGTTTATTATTATCATAATGGAAATACAGTGAACAATACTCACTTAGCAGCAAGCTTCATGCCACAGTCCTCGGAGCAGTATTTGGAGTTGTTTCGAGCTGGTTCCACGCAGCCGGGACCCAGACACTGCCTCATGCCCAAAGCAGAGTCTTTAGCCCCGCCCTCTCCACGTTCACTGTGCCGCACTCTCACACGGTGGCGCTGTTTCCCTTTGTGTTTGCGCTCTTCCTTATGCACAGACTCCTGGGACTTCTAATGGCGAAATATCAATAAAATCAGAGGTGGAAGTACTCACTTTTGTTATGCAATTAAAAGTATGGATACAAAAAAAAGTAAAAGTATCACACAGTACAATACATGTGGAAAATGTTACTTTTAGATTAAATTTGTTTGTATTTTGCACAGATTTTTGATAACTATTCAAGAAAACCATAAACACGCCAAAAATAAACCCCTAAAACCATGTTGAAAGTACATTCAGTCCAGTTCAAAAATGTAGTGGAGCAGAAAGTACTCATATCTGCTCTCAAATGTAGTTAAATAAAAGTAAAAAATATCCACAACTTCCAAACAATTTGAGTTCAGCAGTTGGAGAATAGCAATAAATAAAGAATTAGTAGCAGCAGTTAGTAATTTGTAGCGTTTGTACCTTCTTCTCTGGTTTCTTGTCTCGTCTCTTCACATGTTTGACCTTTACAGCTTTCTTCAGAGACTGCCCCTCCTCCTCATCCTCACTGTGCCACACCTACAACGTCCAACAAGATGCATTAACATCAGAAGAACACATAGTACTAATAATATTTAACAGGATTCCAAATGACTTGTGTTTCTCACCAGATCCCTGTACCCGGCTGCCTTGTACTGCTCATACAGCTCCAGTTCACTCTCACTGAAGGCATCATCTTCGTCGTCATCCTCTGCATGAAGCCCAGGCCCTTTCCTCTGCATGCTCCGCCCCCTGACAGGTGGACGGCCAATCAGCTCCTCCTCGTCACGCACTCGGAGCATCTTCTGCTCAGAGGAGATGTCATCATGAGATACAAGTAGCTTTATCGTTTTACTTACATCAGAAGTAAACTAGCTACTATCTGATAACTGGCAAATGAATCACGCGAAGCCAGATTATAAAATATCATCAGTTCAAATTGGAAAACGATAGGAAAAATGTAGTAGAAAATGGCAACTATTTGCTTCTTTTCACTTCTTTTCTTGTTGTGAGAATTAATTCATGCCCAGTGTGAAATTCTTTAAGCCACAAAGGATTGATAATTGCACATAACTTAAAAAAATGGATTGTTTATGATTTTAAGAAAGGGCTTTATAGCATTTAATGTTGAACCAGGCAAATCTAAACCAAGACTAAACTAAATTCCATTTCAATTCAATTCGTTTTTGAATAGCCCAATTTCACAACAGCAGTTAGGCCTCAAACTAGAGCAAAACCGGACTAGCCACATTTGAAAAACAAACACTGTAGTTTGCATAGCCCGCCCCTTCTAAGATACACACTCCTGATTGGTCAAGACAGGAGAATGATTGACAGTAGACTCACCCGGGCTCTGACTTCACACTGTCGCAGTCGACACTTCTGCCTGATACGGTTTGGACCACCGAACTTCTTCATGTCTTTGCAAAAGTCACACTGAGCACAGTCTTCTGTCCTGAGGCACGCGTCACACTCACCGCACATTCGAGCCGAGCGTTTAATCTGGGAAAGTGATGAGAACTAAATCAGGACTAAACCAGGTTTGAACAAGGGCTAAATTTGGATCAAACTGAGATAACACCAGGACTAAATCGAGACTAAGCGAGGTCTAAACAAGTGCTCGAGCCGGTGCTAACAAGTACTAATTCAGGACTAAAACTAGAACTAAACTAGGACAACACCAAGACTATTCTTGGTCCATAGATTCTAAATGAGCATAAAACCAGAAGTAAAGCAGATCTAGGCAAGAGGCAAACCTGGACAGGACTGGACAAGACAAAACACAAGTAGGGCAAAACAGGCAGGCTCAAACCGGTACTAAACCAGGAAGTAGGAAGTATCTGAGGAGAGGGAGGAGCTGCATTACCTGCTGCGAGCCCCTCCTCTTATCCAAATGTGAAGGTGCCTGAAGGAAATCCTCATTATCCAGTTTCTCTTGCTCTGTATCCTTCTCTTTGGACTTTTTAGGACGGAATTTAATCTCTAATGACGGGTCTTTCTCTGAGTAAACAAACATACAGAAAATACAGAGAAAAACAAAGCAATTTTTTGAAAACTAAGAAGACTTCAAATAAATCATGAAAATGCAGAATATCACCTTATTTGAAAGTGAAACATAACTTTTTTCATTAACATTTTTAATCAACTTATTTATAGCTTTTTTTTTAAACTATAAATGATGATACTCGACTTGTGTACATCTTCAAACCCACTCACAATAAAAGTATTGCCCAACAAGTTAAGTTTAAGGCTATATTATCTGAATCTTGATAAGGAGTACCAAGCCCCACCCCTCTCTAGGTCTACAGCGGGCAATGGTGTCAGGAGAAACAAGCTGATTTTAAGTAAGTTAACTCACCTCGACATGAAGGACAGTACCAGACTCTGATAGGTTTGGCAGCTTTCTCTGATATTCCAATACAATCTCCGTGAAACCACTCGGCACAACTGTCACACCCTCTGAAGCAATCCAACACAGAAGTATGTCAATCTTTATAAAATAGGAGTAAACAGTACTAAACCAGGTCTTTGCTCACATCATGAAACAGTTGATGTCTGGTTTTCTGCAGAGACAATAAACTGGGGCAGATCCGCTTTCACCAGCAACAGGCACTTTCCGCTCTTTTGTTTTTCTTTCTGGCTCCTCGTCCTCTTCCTCCTCCTTTGGGCCATGTTCTGCCGCTGCCTCCTCAGCCTCATACAAGGCAAACAAAGTTTATATTATAGATATTTAATTATCATATAGTATTCATATGACTGAAATACTACTTTTTAATGCCAAGGTCTAAAAGAGGTAAAAAATAATAGTGATAGCAGTGTTTATCCTATTCATCATGTGATAACGCACTTATTCTAAATATATTACTTCTTGTAATATACTTTCAGAGTGTAGTGTCAAAATTAAACACTTCACCTGACATTTTTCAAACTCGCATAGTGGTAATTTAGGATATTAAGAACAACGTGCTATCTTATTAAGAAATAAACAAGTAAATGCTTATTCCATTGGCTGTGTTTACATGCACACCAAAAGCTGATTATTATCTGATTTCCGGACATTTTAGATTATTTAAACGACATGCAAACTGCAAAATCGGATGTGAGTAATCAGAAGGACCATGACCAGAAAGAATTCACATTACTCTCACCAGACTTTGCTGTTTAATAGTCATTGTAATAGTCTTAAAACTCCAAAAATCAAGTAATAATAATCAGATTTTGAATGCGCAAGTAACCGCAGCCACAGTTTCTGTCATATTCAATTCTTCAGCAGACACATTATTCTATCGTTTTCAATTAACTATACATTTGATTTTAAACACCCAAATCACACATTCTTGAGCCTAAAAAATTCCAGTTTTCACTTCCAGCTGTGAGGATGTGAAGTAGAGGGAATAACAGTCTTATTACACGTGCATGCACTGTTCAAGCTAATGCAGAGTACACAGCACACCTCATCTGCATTTAGATTAGTCTGATTAGCGACTTAAATTTTGAGATTTAGCTCGGTTTAGATCCTGTGCAGGAGGATGCTGCAGTTTGCATCAACATTTGCAGCACAGAAACCAAACACTCACCATCGCGAGGAAAGGTGAGTGCGCTTTCTTTTCCTTTATTAATGATCCCTTTCAATTCCAATCGGTGGAGGGTTTTGCGGATTCTTAAATTTGGGAAAAACGGGAAAATTTGCAGAAATCGCTTTGTTTTCCGCCGCGTCTTCTTCTGCCATGCCTCTGGAAACATGGATGCGCTGAATTACATTGGATCCAGCGCATTGAGGGCACCTGCTGGTCAATGTAGGTATTACAATAAAGGTCATAAAATGAAACATCGTAAAAAAAAGACTACAAGACTATCAAATGTTTGTTTTAAGGCGAGACACTACACTGTCAGTTTTCTCTCTCAACATATAATCTTTCACCTGGAAATTAGAAAAACTGTTCAATCTACACCTGTTTTGTTATTTCAGTCAACATGTATCAATAGACTCACCGTATATGGGATATTGTAACTTTATGCAGAATGATTTGTTCATATATATGATTTATTAAAGTGTTAACTCTAAAAAATTAGTGAATATTTGTATTTGTATACCAATTCTCTGTTAGATCTAATAGTTTAGTCAAATACTAAATAAGATTTATTTGAATTATATATCTTTTTTATTTTAGATCATATTAATATTATAATATAAATATTAAGGAGTAAATAAATACTTGCATTTAGGCCAATACATTACTGCACAATACTGATAATTGAAAAGCAAAAATATGATTGTTTTTAGATTTCTGTACATTTGTTCATTCTTATCACATTTTGAAATCAAACATTTATCTATTTTTAAAACAGAAGCAGTGTCTGAACATAAACAGAAGAGAGAGGCCCAAAGTCCTGTTAATCACAATGAGCCCCGCCCACTCTAAGACACAGAAATACCAAGTGGAAAAATGAAATACATAAATAAATAAATGTTGAAATAAATAAATGTAAAAATATTCAAAGTGAAACAAAAAATAAATAAATGACGAAATAATTGAATACAGAAATAAATATCTTTTAAAGATAAATATATTTATAAATAAATACATGTAAAAACAAGCTTACTTTTGCTTTTCAATGACTAGTATGTGTGCATTAATGTATAAATGCATGTAGTTATTTACACATTCATACTTTTATTCACCTTTATTTTGTTTATGGATTTATTTCCAGTTATGCTATTTTTGGTTCCCGGTAAGTCTTAAGCTTGAAAAGTGAATGTATGAGCAAAAGTATGAAGTATAGCATCTTAGCAGTTACAAATAACATGGCAGAAATTAAACTTTATTTCTTAAGGTTAAACAAAACTGAGTTAATATTGCTTCACTTCCTTACACTAAGAAATAGAATAACCAAGAAAGCAATGGTAAAGTAAGCGTTGAGACTTTTTAAAAATACAGTTTATAATTTTGTTGAGAGTGGGACTAGGTCTGGGGACTGAGAGCTGCAGAGTATTCAGAGCGTGTCTTTGTCAAACAGATAAAAGCGCTTCAGAGGAAACAGGAGGAGCTCGACCACACCAAACCATAACGGGACAAAAGAATCCAATATAACCCTAAATCCAAACCAGGACTGAACAGGACCAAACCAGGGACTTCTTCACCATAAAAAGGGAAACTAAAAACAGAAGACAGGAATAGAAACTCAATGCAAAGATCTGCAGGGCTGAACAGGAGCTAAACTGGGTATGAACCAGGACTAAACCAAGACAACCCTCGGAAACAGGATTAATCCGAAAGGATTATCATGATAAACAGAATATCAAAAGAACTTTGCTGATTTCAGAAGAAAATGAGGGAATGACCCAAGATTAACGACGGAACATGATGAAGAAAGCATGTCAAGTAATGAGAGAGAGACAGTTCAGACTTTAACTCAAGAGCTGAGGAATAAACGGAGCTGTTTTTGCAGGTGAGTCACAAAATCATCTTGAATTGAACTGTATATGAAGTCTTTTTTTAACTCTTCTTTTTTACCACCCAACTTCCTTTCTTACTTATTTTCTGTTAATTTAACCAATGTGCCGGATGTTATAGCAAGTTTTGAGAAGAAACCAGTGAAGAAAAAATTGTGTTTCTAAAATTTGAGTTAGTCTATGCGTGTAAAATGATATTATTATTATTAGATCATATTTTTGCTGGTAATATTTTATTTTGAGTAGTAAACCTTTTATTAAAATAACTTTACTTGTTGCTCCAGTGGTCATGAAATCGAAAACAAATAGAGAACAGAGTAATTGTTTTTCAATGTATGTTTAATGCCTATCTTACTTTTAAGAATGGATGAGACTTTGGTCCAACATCAAGTCCAACAGAGTAAGACAGGTCTGGACCAATCAGAATGTGTCGTCTCTCAGCCGACAGCCAATGGAATCCTGCCGCATCACGACGCAGGTAAGAGAAGTATTTAAAGTCTGACAGAAGATCAGCGACTTGTGTTTTTATCTATATTAAAAATACCTTAGTGGAAGTGAGTGTTAGAAAAGTTGGTTAAAAAAAACGTAGGGTATTGGTAGTACAGGTTTTTATGTCAGATGCCCTTCCTGTTGAAACTTTATACTGGATTATAGCATCTTTAAATTAAGTGAGAAAATAACCACCTTGATAATCACTGTCCTCAGCCCAGGCCCTGCCCCCTCTCCAGGTTGGAACAGAGGAGCGTGACAGTTTATCATCCAATGACAACGCTCGGCTCCTTCCTGGCCCCTCCCCCTGCTCCCAACCACAGACAGGTATAGACACTATGATATAATAGTAAGTTATTTTCATGTAATAATATTATTAATAAACTCTGTCAGATGGACACAGTTCCAATTGTACCCTTCATCCTCCTCATCAAACAGGAGCTCATCGGATGGAGACAAGCCCCGCCCACATCAAAACCGATGTCCAAATCAAACAAGCAGCAGAAGGAGGTCAGACATTTGTGTTTTGTACAGTGCAGGATACGAGCTCTCTCAAAAGGAAGATAATTTGTTTCATCAAATTTTGAATTTTAAATGATGGTAAATTTCCAACTCTGAAGTTTTTAGCCCAGAATAAACAACCTAAACAATTGAAAATGTACCTTATAAATATTAATGCATAGATTTTAAATTTAACAGTCTATACATTTAGAGTCAAATTTGCAGTGAATTTAGCCAAGCAAGACAACTGATCCAAATGAGTGAATCTTGGCACCTAGAGTCTTCGGTGTTAAATTTTTCTCTGCAAATTTTTCTCTATGGATTCTCTCTGCATTGAATGGTTAAAAAGTGAAATTTTCATTTAGAATGTTTAAACTGAGAAAAATATGCAGTGCAAAATCAAACAACTGAAATTTTGAATAAAAACTATTCAAACATTTTTTCAGGGTAATAAAGGCAGTTTGATATTGGCCCATATTTAAAATTCATAAAGTGATGAAACAAATGATCTGCCATACTCTAACCTAACATCATGAAGGTCCAGTGTTAGAGTTGGTTGCAGTGGTTTCCCTCTTCGACCAAGGATCATGGCTCACAGCTGCAGAAGGGTCCTGACAGACTTAAAACCCATGTCCAGGATTCTAGCTCAGATCTGGTCTGTGGGCTCTGTGCACAACAGCACGTGGCTGGCTCAGGGTTAGCGTCAGTAGTTCCTGTTTAATTACGTCTCTAAGGAGTTTTTGCTAAATCAGTCTAAAATTACTAATTACTAAAAGATCAGGCAGTGAACAGCCAGTTGTGGTGGATGTTAAAGATTTTACAAATCATGTGAATACTCAGTCAATATATACTTTTTTTTTGCGCTTTCGGTTTCTACAATTCTTCACTTATGGCAGCCAACATAAACATAGATAAAACATAGTAAACTTCACAATTAACTTACTTTTGTACATTGAATGCCAAATATAGGCTTAAATGGGAGAGGAAATAAGTGAATACTACAGTAAAGGACTATAGTAAACACATGTGTTTATAAAGGGAGGTGTCTCGATGCTAAAGCTCATTCCACTGTTGAGGCAAAAACATTTTTTTAAACAAAACTAATTTAAATAACAAACTGAAATAATCTTAACATAAAAACAAGCGAACAATCTTTAATTTAAAATCTTATAGGTTGTTTACTTTATATTTTACATTTAAATAAGAGTTAGCATTAGCTTTTGAGACACAGTGAGCTAGCCAGATCCCATTGTACCTGACAGGTGTAAACATTATGTCGGCAAATGAAGAGGATACATTCACTCATTGTACTTTTTAATGTCAGTCTATGATTTATCCTTTTGTATTTCTTAATTGCACTTTAAGTTTACTCCCAAAAGTCCGGAGCAGACCGTGTTCAGTCTGGGCACATGTGCTGAAGGAGATAAGTGGTCCGTCCGCCTGTGAAAGATAAACAGAAGTATTTCCAACTGTCATCAGTACAAAAACGTTTACCTCTGAGTCAGATTCATGTTCCATACTGTGCACCTCTGGAGCTCACAGAGACATGCTGGCTCCAGAAGGTTCTACACTATGGCAAGTTACTAATCTGTGGAGATGTGACTCCGCTCAGAGCAAAAGTGTAGACCATTCTAGGAAAAGTAAGAACATCTCCATGGAGACAAGCAGGAAGCAGACCCCCACCTGAAAACAGGAAATACAAAGCAGGCAGGAAATAATAAGGCATTTGTTTTAACATACACTAACAGAAAAGTGTTTCTTGAGACAGTTCTCTACAGATTTTTCTTTTTCAATCTATCTTTGATCTTGGACTAGTATTGGAACAGATCTGATCCAGGATTCTAGAACTAGTTTTGTTGAAGAATTGCTTTTGAGAAGAAATCAAAATATATGATTTGTTGCAATGAAAATGAACACTGCAAAATTCAGCGAAATAGAAAGTACCTCCGAAAGGTTTTTTCATGGTTAAAAAATTCTGCGTTGCCAGCATTTCAAATTCAAAATCTGTTGAAACAAACGGTCTGCCACAGTCGTGGTTAAAGCACAAATTATGTTAACATAGCAGTATTTGTAGTTCACTTCTCACTTTCTGTGTGTTGTTTTGCAGACTGCTGCGTTCACTGCCTGCTGGCCTGTCTGTTTTGTGAGCTCCCTTCCCTGTGCTCAGCTCTGGCTCAGTGTCTGCTCTGTGGTGGGGGTGCGGCTTGTGTGGAGGCAGGTGGGATCTGTTGCTGTTCGGACGATCTGATTGGTTGTTGTTGTCTAGAAGCGGGATGTACTGAGGATTGTGGGGTCATAGAGATCTGCTGTGGATCTACAGACTGTTTAGAGATCTGCCTCGAATGCTGTTCTATCTGTTTCCCCTCATGAACAGGACGAAACCAGGTCTAACAAGGACTCAACCAGGTCTAAACCATGTCTAAATCAGCCTCTCCTACATCATTTAATAACAGATTCACATGCTAAGGTAAAAGGCACAATGGTAGAATGAACAGAAAGAGGGCTGAGCCAACAACCCGCCCGCCCACCCACAATGTCTTGCTTTTCAATGAGTCCATTCTCTGGCTGCTGTGAAAGCTGAAGGGGAAGGGCCAGTGGTCAGGAAGACAATGTTCTGCTGCATTATGTGTCTCTCAGGATGTTCCTGTCTGTTCCAGAGGTTTGTATCTTTGATGTTGCCAGAGGTCGAAGGTCATTGCTGGCACTCTGTACTTCCGGCTTCCTGTTTGGACACACTTCTGGCGTGTCACATCTCTGTTCACTTACCCCCTTAACATGTCAGTGAGGAGACAGGCAGGCCGTGTCCACTTCGCTCACTCTCCCCTGTGGGTGTGATTGACAGCTGAGATGTCAAGAAACTGAGAAAACTGAACATATATGGTTTGTGGCAGTGGAGAACTCTTCCTGTTTTTTGTCTCCTATTGTGGCTTTGCTTCTCTTTGCACAATCCTAACAAAATCATAGCTAGATTTTTTGGTTTAAAGGTTGGTTGGTTGGTTGGTTAAAATGATTTTCTTGGGGCATTGGGTTATTCAAATTAGTCATAAACAACTAGACTCATCTTTTCTGGAATAAACATCCATTCTTTCTTTCTGTATTTACAACTCCAAAAAGGTCATGTAAATGTACATTTCTGTTAAGGTTTTTCTGAACAAACAATTAAGAGTGTGACACAAACCATGCAAAAGGTGGTTAATGCTAATTGTGGCCTCACTGTCTTCTCTGTTGTGCTCCAAGCCTCTGCCCAGTGGTCCCACTGACATGGTCCACACTGACCCAACCAGAACTTTAAAGTCTCTGTAGAATATGCTGCAACTGTGCCATGTGATGGTAATAAGTAGCAGTATGAAGCCACAAAATGTTTGTTTTGTTTACTTGTTTCTGTACTTGTAAAACATCTAAAATAATTAAAGTCCAGAAATAAAAGCCCTGTGTTTGTGGTGCAGCAAACATGTTATGTCTCTGTTGGTCAGTTCACATGTGCTGTTTTATGTAATAGCACAAAGCAATCTGTCTTTACTGTGGTTATTATTGATCACTTTTGTTGTGAACAGGTTCTCGCTCCACCATCTGATGATAACTAACAGACCAACACCCACAAACTGTTTGTTTCAATTTATTATAAAAGACAAGTATTGGATCATAAATGAAATACATATTTATAAAATATTCAAGACAGATCTGGGAGTGTTGTTCCCTTTTTAAGCTTCAGCATGAAATGTTTAACAGGAAAATGAAAAAGAGGGTGGTGAACAAGGACTGAAAATCTAAAGAATGTGATAGTGACTTTAAAGGGCAACAGCGTAGGCCTGATTTAGTTTTCTGCCAGTAACTCACAACATGTTTTTTATATACATAGTAGAGGTCTATGTACATTTCACCCAAAAAGTCACTTCATCAAAGAAGACAGAAAGTTAGATAATTGTAACATGGACGAGATACAGACGAATGGTCTTGAAAAAACATCCTGGCAAGAATATCTGGTAACTGAATGAAAGTTAGTACAGAAAGGAAGACATAAAAATAATGAAGTCCCAAAAATGCAACGTGATATCATTTGAATAAAACACTGGAAGTGACTAAAAGCAAGAATCAGGTCAAAGGAGTTGCGCGCCGTAGAAGGGTTAGCTCAACACTGTGCAGCCTTAAAGAAGTTTAAAAAATAGACATACAATTACAAAAATAATACAGCAAGAGTAAGTTCCAGCATGAACTTAATTTGGCCCTTTATATGAACAAATATCATGGTTTCCCTTATGAGTCTAGTGTGAAATATATAAAAGAAAATAAATGTGGTGAGCGTCTGGTTCAGTTTAGATGAGCAGAAAAGAGGCAACACCTCAGCAAATAAACTAATGGATAATAGAAGCCAAAGGTTTAACCTTAAGTACTACAAACTTCTGGAGATGCAAAAATGAGTGACAAAGTAAAAGCTACTTTGGTCCTGTTTTAGACTGTTTTTTTTCCAACAATCTTTGAATTATCATAAAGATATTTTTTTCATACCAGGCTCCTTTCTGGGTATGTTTATATTTCTAATGGTGACATTTCATTTTTTCATTATTCATTAATATTTACAACATATAAATGATATTCCTTTCTCATTTGACAAACAATTTCATAAAGACATTTTCAAATGGTCAACATGATCAGCCAGTATTTCGAAACAAGAAACATTTAAAAACAGTCCAGTAACTGATTAGAGTGTTGTAAAAATTGTGTAAATAGGTCCATAATCCTCTGCTGTTTGTTGATGTGATGAAACAGTCCTTCAGTTTTACTTTAGGATCAGTTATAAGGAATGGATAGTGAGTCAATAGGCGCTTCCACAACTTTCAGTAATAGGAGTTACAAATTACCAGGAAATGTTGTAATGTTTTTGTAGACACTGGTCAGAAATATAGTTTTTCTAACCCTGGAAATATGAAAAGGCTTGAAATGAAATCAAAGCAGCCTCTGGTGGTCATCAGGGGAATTACACGTTTGATACTATTGGTTTGTTGATATTGTATAATAGTAGCTTCACTTAAAAACATCCATACTTTTAATAGTCCATTGAATATATACTGTAAATGCGTGTAACCTCAGAGATCCTCCTCCATGCTGAAGCTGCTCCTCCGGCTGCTGCACTTTGACGCTGCACAGGAAAGCAGAGGGTCCGCTCCACACTCCTCCATCAGCACGTCCACCCCGAGACCCAGGTCCAGGCTGTCCCCCAGCGCAGAGAGGGCGTCCAAACCCGGGGAGAACACGCTGCCTCCCCGTGCTTCGTCTTCCAGAGAATCTTCCAGGGTAGTGTCGCTGAAGCTCAAAGAGTCTAGCCCCAGAGGAGACACCAGGGCCGGGGAGACAGAAGGGTTCAGAGCCGGCGAGGTAGGGAGCAGGAGAGGTCGTGTCATGGTGGGGTCCAGTGAGGAGGAGGTGGAGGAGGAGATGCCATGCAGACGGGCTTGAAGTTCCAACTCCTGCAGAAGACAAATGCATCATGATACGTGTATATAATATAATAATAATAAAATGGGTTTGACTAGCGTTTGTCAAACTTAGGCCCTGGTTTAGTCTTTATTAAGAATGGATAGTACATGTTTAGAATAGGTTCATTCTAGGTTTAGTTTGAGTTTTGGCCTGTTTAAATGCTAGATGCGATTTAATGAGCTTTTGCTCTTGTTACAACAATGCTACCTCATCAGTAGTTTACTTAAAGAAGTATTTTGATCGATTCCTGCATTTTTGAGTAATCCTGTATTGACTCTGTGCACAGAACGTCAGTTGGGTTGTTTATTTTTAAATTGTTAAGCATTAGCATTAGCATTGAGACACAAACACGTCCTTTGGTGAAGTACTCGCTTGCTTTGTTAAGTCTTTAACATGTTTAAGAGACGTCAAACACAATTCACTGTTCACTGCACGATCTGTCAGGTTTTATTCATTTTAGTCTGACTGGACCCATAGAGATGAATTACACAGGAAGTACTGAGCTAGCCATTTAAAAAATAAACAGACCAACTCCCACCTTGTGCACAGAGTCAATTGTCCTGCAAATGAGCTTCGAGTGGATAGGAAATTCCTGTTTTCAACCACCGATCTCCACCTACTTTCCTATGTTTAAATACGATAATTTTAAAAATAAAAACTCCAAACCTAAAATATCTATAGAAAGATATCATTATTATATAATTCTAGTTGTATTTCACTCAATATGTTCCAACCAAAGATCATTTTCATTTGAGTCTCTCCAGGTTGAAATAAAGTCATGTTAATGACATTCTACTGCTTGTTACAGTGAAATGAAGAGGTGGGGCTCCTCAGTTCTGCAGTTTTGAACAGGAAGTCAATGGAACTGTGTTTCTATTACTAAGCCATATTAGATCATTAGGTTTTACAATAAACAAAATAATGTAAAATGATGATCTACTTATGTTATAGTTTAACACTAAGTAGATGAAACCCCCCACAAAATGTCTCCATTAAGTCATACCTTTTCACCGTCCAGTCTCAGTTTAAGGGTGCATTCACACCACATCAGAAATTAGGACAAAACCAAGACCAAACCCAAAACAAAAAAACTGGACTAGACCAGGACTGAACAAAGATTAGAACAGGACCAAACCTACATCAGAACTAAAATGAGTCAACAAATTACATAATGTTTTAGGCTACACTTTATCTAGAAAACCCTCAGTTAAAACTGTTCAAATGGTTGATTCATTCAATTTTTACTATCTTTGCCTTGCCCTCTCCCTAGAAGTATCACAATAGAAGACAAGTAGTATTAGTAGTAGTAGTAGTGCACACCTGTATTCGTAGCACCAGTGATCTGTTAGTACTTTCCAGTCTCCTCTGTCTGTCCTCCAGCTCCCTCGCTCGCTGCTGATCTTTCTGCAGTTTTCTGATGTAGTCCACGGAGGCCTTCAGGATGGTCCCTTTGTTCCAACGCATCTCTCTGAACCGACCAATCAAAATCATGTTAGAATAATGAATTTAAACTATTATTGGAGATTAATTTTTAAAACTGAAATTAAAACTTTAGTATGATGCATTTACTTACGGGTCACTAGACTTGGGAACCAGGACGCCCAGTTCTTTGATTCTGTCATTTATGTTGAACCGCCTCCTCCTCTCAACTGGGGACAGAAAAAGGAATAATCGATTATAATAAAGTAAATTGTGCTCTATTACTACGTTAAGAGTTCAAATATCCATGTTTTGTGTTGAAGTGACTCACTGAGGTTGTGGTTGTCCTTCTTTTGTCTCTCTTTGATAATGGCTTTGGTGTCCACATCTGGAAAAAGAGCAAGAGTAGGTCAATAACAATTACATTTTACATGGTTTTACACAATATTCAATCATTTTTTCAAATATTTCTGGTTGAAAATGAGAAAATAGAACTGCGAACTGAAAACTGAAAACTAGTAGCTCTCGCCTTGAATGAACAGTTTGAAAACGTTCCATAGAATAACTGAAACATGCAGAGGAAGTGTGAAGTGATGATGTGGAGAACAGAGAGCGACAGGGGAGGACAGGAAGAGGTGATCCTGATTCAGCAACTCTGACACTTCAGGAACAGACTATTGCTGTAAACCAGGAACTATCAACTCATAAAAACAGGAGAAATATATTGATACATTTATGAATCTACAAAATGATAAGATAATGATACATGAGTTTGAATGTGAACTCTGGTTTAGTAGCAGCAGTCCTGGTGGTTTTGAACAAGGTCATGTTCTTATCATTGATGATTAGTTTATCAGCCTCTGAGTTCTGTGACCTAAAATGCTCAATTTTCTGTTTTTGCACAACCTCAGATTCCAAATTACACAAGGACTATTTTGACAAAATTATGCAACTATCAACATTCTAGTTTTGCATTACTAACGAAAAGGGATTATATTTGTCACATATCACAACTGTATCACTATTCAATATTTTAGGTAAAGTTCTATTATTTACAGGTTACCCAAATAACTACGAACCCTTTTAGACCTTACATGAAATACTATTAAAAAAGTATTAAAGTCAAATCAGAACTCACCGTGGATCTCGTGTTTGATCGCATGTAGCTCGGCGGGACAGCTGTTGCTAACAGTAACGGAGGGCGTGGCCAACCCTTTGCTGTACATGTCCAGTGCCCCCACATCTGGCATCTGGAACAGACCAATCAGAGATGAGGGTTGGGCACACAAAAAAATCCAAACATGAGTGCTGAAATGTGTGTTTGTAAAATCAAAATTTCATTTATGTTTAAAAATAAACTGATTGAAGATTAATATACAACCCCTTAGACACTATTTTGCGCTGTGTATAGTCATTTTAAATAAGGGGGAAGATTGACTTACAATGTGAGTAATTTCTACAAATTTTGTATTTGTGGTCAAATGTCAAAGATATTTTTTTTTCCTGAAGGGGTTCAATGACATATTGATTTCATACTTTACCATAAATAATAAAGCGGTAAGATGCCTACCCAACCCAACCTACCTACCAATGTGGATATATATATATATATATATATATATATATATATATATATATATATATATATATATATATATATATATATTTTTTTTTTTTTTTTTTTTACATGAAGCCAGTTTGTTGCATTGAGCCATTTTATGTTTTTTGTTGTTGAAAACTTCATACAATTTTTTTCTTCACTCAATCATCACATTTTCTATAAGCACTTAAAACCATTGGTATTTCTTATTGATTGTGCTGTAACTCCAGAAATGTCACTTTGCCAGATATGTATGTGACTGACTCATCTATATGAACAATCGTTTTGAATTGAGTTTGAGACATTTTACTAAAATAAGATATTTTCCACATGTAGATCTGTCTCTTAATGCATGTTTTCGATGAGCGAAGCAATTTAAAGTTTGTTTTGTTTTGTTGTTTTGCTTTTTTCCCCCAACTATTTTATATAGGGATTTGCAGCCTTTGATTCAAATACTCACAGAAACACTCTTTGAAATATGTTTTTCTCTCCAACTATTCAGATTCGAAAAGGTACTCACTACCAACACATCCACCATTTTGATGAATTAGTGATTTTTCATAAAGGGTCACAATAGAAGTTATTTCTTAAAAAAATATTTTTTCTAAAATAAACTTATTGCGTTTGCTCAAGACAAAATGCACCACAAATGATTTTCATCTTTATTTTGTGTAAAAATACACATTTGTGCCATTCATGGCAATCAAACACAGCCAAAGTTATCAATAAATGCGCCTCCAAATACATTTCCCTTAACAAGGCACAAAGGTTAGAGAATGAATGAATGTTTGCTTAGTTCAACTCACTATTTTAAGCCCTATTTCTTACTGTTAAAAAGTACTGTTTAGAGACATGAGGTGTTGACACTATGATTGGTTGAGTCAATTTGCTTTGCCTAATCCAGGAGTTTCAGGACGTGCACCGTTTTAATTTAAACTACAACTGTTAATTTTCTGGGTGTGTGCTTAAATGTAACAACCAACTCGAAATTAACACTAAAATAGGTCTAACCAAGGACAAACTAAAGTTACACCGAGCAGCAGTCTTTTTCTTTTAAATTCAGGAACCTCTTAATGAAATCACATTACAACGAAAGTTTATTTTCATTACTATCTTATTATTATTTCAGGTTACTTTTCATGTTTTAGTTCACAGTCCGACAAAACCTTTAACATATTTACAAACATTTCTGTTTACAAAACTTTGTCTTTGCTTTCCCAATCTCTTCTCACACATGAGTTAAACCAACCAGCCCCTCCTCCCTGTGAGTAAACTCCTCTTTTATTCCTGATCCTTTAATTGTTGCTGTGGTTCCGATCTATTTATTTGACGTCTTTGAATAATCTCTACAATGTCTGCTACTGTGTGGTTAGACATCTTTGCAAGGTGATGCACAGTAATTTAAATATTTAGCAAACTGAATTTAAATGCAAGTAGAAAAGATTTTAATGTGATATCTAATCCTTAAGAAGTTAGTTTCATGTATTAGCATAACAAAACTAGCTTAATACATAACTTAACGTAACATAATACAAATAGGATTTAAAGTTATCACATTGTTCCTTCCTAAAACCAGTTTGTCAGATCAATAGGTGAGAGAAAACTAGTTACAAAGTTTGTGAGAATTGAGGAAAAAATTGCAAATCAACATGCAGTAAATATGGTTTGTGACTTCAAAGGCAAAGGACCAAGCCAAGTTTGAACTACCATCACTTGTACCATGTGTAATTTACGCTTCATATCATACTTTCCCGCAAACAAAGTACGGTTTAAATATTTTGAAGTGTATCATGGCTGACTCAGAGGTGTTTGTGTGACTGTAAATATCCATTGGGTTTATGTTGGTTGTTGAGAGCCTGTGTGGAGAGCCAAAGATTATCAGAGCTGAGGAGACTCTTATCCTTCTCACCAGGCCTGTGTCTCTAACAGATTCTTCCAAAACTGATAAAAACAAGAAAAAAACACAACTGATTTCACACAAGAGCAGTAAGACCTGAGCTTGTCCTCATCAGAATGTACTTACTGTTATGCGATGTGTCGTAATTATATATTGCAATAAGCTCCAAATCAGGCTTAACCAATTTATATGAGACACAGTGTTAAACTCAGAGGCTCAGCTCGACAGGGGAGAGGAAAGTTAAGTGAGTTGTAAGTTTTGTGTAAGTGTCCACTCACAATAACAGTGTCTAAAAGATGGTATTTTGTCCCTTTTCAGTCCATGAACTTTTTGACAAGTAAGCGAAAGTGGGCAAAACAAGCAGAATACCAGACCAGTTTCAATTATCTGATCAGACTATTCCTAAAATTACAACACAATGCACAAGTTAATGTTTTATTAAGCAAGCTTTTTGTGTCAAATTAATATCCACCTTCAATTTGCAGGTCACAAAATAGCAAAACAGAATATTTTCTTTATAGATTCGATTAGTTTTTCTACAAAAACATACATGTCCAAGCCATGCTAGATTTACATTTTATAAAGTTATTTTACCTCAGTTTTGATCCTGCGTTTGTCATGGTCCGGCAGCAGCACTAAGATCCTCATATTTCTACTGGAGCAAGTACAAGTGCTCCAAAACCACTCTGACTGAAAAAACAATGCTTCAGTTTGCTCTTCCACAGTCTGGCGAAAGAACTGTGGTTATTCCTAGTCCATACTATTTAAAGGCAAATAGTCTGTCTGCTTATGCTGAATAAATGCTAAAGAAAATGTCCTCTCTGCTAGCCCTTATAGTGGTCCTCTATCTCCTCAACAAACTGCCCCTGTTTGCTCCAGCACACTGCCTGTAGCTGAATGAATGAGGAAGGCTCAGAGTGAATGGGGAAGTGCAGGACTCAGATCCTCCTCCTGCCTCCCGTGTGTGTGTGTGTGTCTGTGAGCGTCTGTGTGTGTCTGTCACTGTGTGTCTGAGCGGGTTTTCATCACATTAGGAGGACTGAAGTAGTAGATTAATGTTGGGTTGAGTTAAGTTAATGTTAGACAAGTATGATCAAGGACAGGATTAGTTTGTAGGAAATGCATGTAAGTCAGTGTAATAACAAGTAACAAATAACAGGTATGTATGAGCGCAGATATCTAGGAAACACATTCCTCTTTCGCAGCTCATTACATTTAAAAAACAGCTTAATAATGCAGCAGAACCAGCTTATAAGAACTAACCCAGAGCATTGGTTACATTTCAAGTAACATAAAGTTGAGTAAGAAATCACACTGAACTTAACCGTAGTTAAAAATGTTGAGCTTTACGCCAAAAAAGGCAAAATAGAGAAGAAATCCCAAACACAACAGAGTTCTCCTTTTTGGCCTGCTTCACAAAACAAAATCTTCATTTTCGGACTCAGATCAGGCTAACCCAATTGTTTAACAAAAAGAGAAAAGAGAAACTTTTTTTTTTAAATTCATTTAAAAGGTAAGTTTACACACCACCCTTTTAACCCAGTGTTTCATTGAGGGCCACATTTGAGAGCAGAGGCCCAGACTGACCGGTCATTGGTCAGTACTGTGGACCATTAAGCTGGGAGCTTTAAGCAAAGGTTTGGGCCAACCCCCACATCTTTATTTAGGCTTAGAACCAAAAGAACTGGTCTGTCTAACACCAACAATGTTTGTTACTGAAGTTATGATGGAGGTTTTCAAAACATGCAGTATAAAGTGTTGCTTATGGTAATCTGAGAATATTCACAAAGAACAACATGTGTCCTGAGGGCCACATGTGGGCCCAGGGCCACAGACTGGACTGCTTTATCAAATTTAAATAATGACCATAATTTGTACTAACTGCAATTACGTGTAAACAATTAATTGATTGCATGATATCAAATATAAGTGTATTTATGATGAGAATTAAAACAGTAAGTGAACTGTACAATTAGAGCTCTCATTTAGACAGCAGCAGGACTCCCGGGAGGTTCCTTTTTTGTCCTTGAGTTTGGATTTGTTTTAGAAACATTGTAATATGTGTGCCATTTTACCGTCGTGGCTAACTGCAGTCCTGGGTCGAACAGTGTAAAATATTCATCGTTCAGACTTGACTCCAGGCTGATGATGTCTTCAAGCACTGCCTCCTCCATCTGGAATCAACCAATCACAGACCTCCATTCAATATTATATTCAACCAATAAAAAACCAATAACGCAGTGACTAGCAAGAGTACTATGACGTAGTAGTAGATGGATGGGTTGTTTTCACCTATGGACTAAACCAGGTCTATGGGGATTAAACAAACTTTCACATAACTGCTTCAGCACCTGTCAACTTGCTATTTTTAGGCAGTTTGGTTTTGCAATATGACGCAGGTCCTGACTGTGGAGAGGAGAAGTCTTTTCTTCACCTGTGTTCTTGGACACTTTTTGGATTGTGACCGTTACAGGGAAGCTGCTGCTCTGAGTCAGATCCTCCGTAAACGATGAGTTGACACTAACAGAAATGTCCCTGAATCTGCAGAATGTGGCCAAAGCAACAGGAACCAGCAGGAACTGACTGGACTGAAACTGACTGGGACTAACGACAGTTTAAACAGTAATATTGTACATAACACTTTAAAAAGTGCACTATGTAACTTTTCTTGTTAGGTGCCACTGACTGTCTGTCTCTAAGGAGATGTTATTGCTTTGTTTGTTATTGAAATGTTCGAAAGTATGGTTAACGAATGTTTGGAATCTTGTTATTATTGCCAAAAAATACATATTTTCTAACTCTCCTCTCCACAGGGCTGACCTATAACTAGGCCTGGTGGCATCCCCTGCTTGTTTCCACAGAGATAAACAAGTTTCGTGCCATACTGAGGAACATCTCCATAGAGACAAGCAGACGGCACACCCTCCGCCAGAAAAGTTGCGTAGTGCACCTTTAATAATGTCAACTAAATGCGTAAAATAAAACACATGTATTAGTTTGAACATGCACTAATCATATGTGGATTAAAAGAAAAAACACTGCACAATCTGGTGATGCAACCTTTCCACGGTTCATTTTAATGACATATTCAAATAAAAGTCAAGGGTTGATTTTATTGCACCCAACAGTAAATGAGTTCTCTGTATTCCACACCCCTTTCTAAGTCTCTGGGGTTAAACCTTTCAGGAGCATGGGACCAGATCTAAGGCAGGATTCTGGTCAGGATAGATAGAGGCTTTATTGAGCCCCCAAAGGGGAAATTAAATTGCCATGGACTTACATGCAAACTACAGAACACATGGACAAAAGTGAAATAAAAGTAGACAAAATTGTGGACTCTTGTAATGTCAATGACAAGGGCTATATGGTTAGTTTATATGGTGTATGATTTTGTTTGATGACTTAGGAGAACATGCAAACTCCAAACAAATGGCCTTACTCAGGGACTCTGGGAATTGAACTCCAAGAGTTGAATAAAACCAAATAAGCAATTTTAATATTCAATAATACATACAAGTATTTGAGAATTCAAATTAAAAACACACTACCTGCTCTTGTTTAGGGCTGAGAGGGACCAGGCTGGCCTTGTCTCTCTTGAGATTGGGATCCGTCTGCCTCTTTGCTTGGTCGTGATAGGCTGCTTGGGCCTGTCCATTCTCGTGATTGGTCGCTTTGGTTGTGGAGAGGTATTGTTTGACCTGCTGTCTTTGAGCCTGCTGGATGTGGTACCGTGTTGGGTTCTCCAGACCCGTTTGCACCTAAGGAAAGGGAAATTGTACTGATAGTTAGTGACGTTACTATATTATCCTTTCATTATTGGTGCACAGTCAGGGATATAAAGGATGTAGGAGCACTGCTTGGGACGTTAGCATATTTTAGCAGAAAACACTTGAAAATTACACTCTGGCTTGGATACTCAACAAAGGACACAAAATGAACTGGCCTTCTTTTTCGGAACTACATTTTCGTAGTGTAGAAAAGAAAGATATTAAATCCAATTCAAACAAACTTGGTGAAAACAAACAAAACTAACCCTATTCTGTAGAAACCACCGTCTATTTGTGTTTCAGTAGCTATGTCGTAACATGGTAAAAATAAAATGTAATGCAATTGATCCAATAATACTATGTTATATACGATTATGTTATATACCATTTATTTAAAAAAATAAGAACAATTATATTGTATTATATTAAAAATAAAATACAATTTTACTAAAATAAATAAGAAGAATAAAAATGTTAACTCAGAAAGTCTTCATGATGTTACCTTGAGGACTTCCAGAGGGACCTGTGCTGGAGCTCCAGAGCCTGAGGGCAGTGAGACCTGGATGGGCTCTGAGCTCTGAGCTGGAGCCTTCTGCTTCTGGAGCTCCTTCTGCTGCTGTTCCAATGCCTGCTGCCTCATTAGGTCTTGACGAAGAAGAACTCTGAGGAAAACCGAAAAAATACATACATAACGTACTGACAATGTAGTAGTAAATAAGATGTTATGAACTAAATTATCTTTTACCTGGAAGACATGGCTGAGGGCAGAGAAGATGACAAGGACGGACTAGATCCCGAGGAACTGTGGAAGAAAGAGGAGTAAAATATATAGTATGATACCTATTTGACACTAATGTAGGGTGCAAAGATCTTTGACAAGAACGAATGATAAACTATTCAGGGTCACCATTCTGACATTCTTTCAGAAAAATAGACTTTTGTAACATTAACAAACGAACACAGTATTGCTCCCACAAATCCCTCAATTATAATAATGTGACAGTTACTCAGTAGTTAGAGCGGTTGGTGGTTCAATCTCCAATGTCCTCTGGTGTGTGACAGACTGAGTGATTGTAAATGTGATCTTATAAATTATCTTGAACGGCTAGCCGCTCCTAATTATACAAATTCTCATTTGCTCAAAATGTTGTTTTTTATCTGGTCAAAACTGTCAAAGTGAATGTAGTGGGTGTGAAAACAGTATCAGCTCTGGAGTACAGATACTTTAGTCTGATACTACATCAAACTCTCACTGAGTGACACTCAGCAGACTCCAAAGATCAGAGGTCATGGGGTAGAGGTTGTCTGTCTTGGTTCAAACCTGGTTCAGTCCTTGGTTAGTCCTGGTTTACCTGATGCTGATTGGCTGGCTCTTGATCTGGTAGAAGGCGTCTGTGTCTGACGGGAGGAGATTTTCCACCTCGATGTCAGCTACGATTCCAGACTCAACTCTGAGAAAAATCAATAATTATATAATATAGAAAATGTAGAGGGCCTCCTCTATTTTGTCATTAATATTGTTTATTTGTTGCAATAGCTAATTTATGAATCAAATATTTTGTTTGGATAAATGGACTCTTTTAAATCTACTAATTGATGATACAATTGAATTTAACTTTTTACCAGTACATTGATTCCATAACCAAAAAGATGAGCCACAAAAAAAGAGTGACAATCAGGACCCATTTTTATTCCATCTAGTACAAAGATACAATTTTTTGTTTCATGATCTTTATTAGAATACAAAAAAGATATTGCTGGGGGGTTGCGGGCTTCACCCGTTGCTTCATGTCAATATGTAAAAGTAATACATTTCAATATGAGAAGTAACTTTTGTAATTTTTGTTTTTAACTGGTGGAAAATGCCTAAATTTTATATTGAAAAGCTCATTTTAATATTGTTCAGGTAAGATGTCTTTGCCTCTTTCCAGAGGAAAATGTTGGCAATAACGCCCTCTTTTGGACATTCACCTAATGTCAATCATAGCCCAAGCCCCTATAGATTTTTTTGTTAAGACTGTTTGTTTATTGATCCTTATTAGTCATTGCCTTGGCTATTTTTTCTTGGGGTCCACGTCTTTAAAAATTACCTTCAGTTAAAAGCATTTTATTAAATAAAAATACTGTTAAATATACAATTTAGAAAACATAAACAATTAAAATAAACAAAAGTCTGTTCTCATATCATTGCATTGCAATACGTTTCATAAATCCCAACGCAGATTTGTTTGGAGACTTTTGAACTGTGGGTTGGGATATTGGAACATGAGGACCGCAGCTGAACACAGTCTGCACAAACAGGAAGTGGGTTAGTGGGCTTTAATGCTGAGTCACTGTAAACTGCATAGAGATGAAGTCTGTACAGTTTTCTGTTACATTTACATTTCCGCAAAAATCTGGACAATGTTCTTATAACTACGGCTAAAGGAGGGCCGTGTTTCTATTCACATCTGGAGACTGTTATGTGACTCAGCACAAAATCAAATACAGCTTAAAAGCAGCTGAGTTTCAGACTGGGAAAATGTACAGAAAAACAGTCATACATTCAAACATGCTGAAAAGACTGGATTGAGTTTAGGTGTTGGTGGTAGAGCCTGCTCAAAACAATATATTGTGATGGACTTTTTGGCAATACACACACTGATACACAGATATGCACTTTTAAAAAACAAATGAATTATAAATTGCAGAGAACACTTATAAACCTGCTGACTGTTGCATTAAGGCTGAATCTACTGGGCTGAAAAGCTGTCTTTTTATAGGACAGTTGTTTCTGATATGATGCGGCATTTCATGTATTTTGTTATTCTACATAATCAAAACATAATTTAGTTCACTTTTAACACATGTTTTAAGGGATGTCCATGTATCATGACGAGTATTGGATGTATCGTGAGGAACTAGGCAAACCCCAGCCCTGGTTGGTGTTTACGCTGGACTTTTGAATAGAGTTGGACATTTACATTGACTTTTGGGGCTAATGATTCATTTTTCTCTTTGGACATTTACATTTACTTTTGGAGCTTATTATTTATTTTGCTCTTTGCTCCAGACAATGAGGCAATTCAAATAAATTATATTTTTAATGAGACTAGCACATACATCTCATGCATAAACAGGTTGGGTCTAAAACTTTCCAGATAAAAACATTCAGACTGAACGGAAAACATAGCTGTTGACTTGTCTCAGCTTGAATTGTGTTTCTGAAGAACAGAGCACTTTCATTTTCATTTGGACAGTACATTACATGTCGGGCCACTATGCAGAAAGTACTCTCTTAGGTTGATAGTGAGTGTCTGGCATTCTATTCTAAATCAAAGTTGGAATGGTAGATTTTACTGTCCATTTTACTGACCCATCCTTCCACTAGGATCCAGGTCAAAGGTACCTATTGGAGGATCTTATGTTATGTGTTTTAGGTTGAAGATGAGGGTCCAATAATCAGGTCTGTTACAGAACAAAAAAACTGCGAAGAATCCAGTCTGCTTCAGGTGTGAGTCACTTCAAAGAACTGTGGATTAGTGTTAATGCCGGCCAGTGACTCATAAACCAAATTTAGTAACTTTAGAAAAGCAAACTCAGCTAATTTTAAGCTGTAAACCTGGACATTTCCATATAGTCCAAGGGTTACATAGCGCGACATGTCATCAAAATACAGTCCTCATGTACTCTACAATTACAGCAGGACTGAATTATGCAATCCAAGTCCACTGCTGTATTCAGACGAAGATGGCATTACAGGTCCGTTTCTAGCACATGTAAATAAGACTGCTATAATTGATGAGATTATTTGTTTGGAATTCACTGTGTTTTGTTTGATAGCATTAGTTGACAATACCCATCATTACATCCTAAACATATACACTTTACCAACCTTGCCAGAGGTAGTTTGTATCAACATAGTATGTGGGAAGTGAATGCCAAAAAAGCACTTTGTAGAGCTAAAACCGACTTATTTGGTAGGGTGGCTAACTTTATTCTTATGACATTACCGCTACAATAGCATGTATGAATGTAAACAAATAATGTGGGTTGGATTAGAACATAATAAGAGGAAAATTTACCAAAAGACAACACAGATTGAACTATGCTTAAGCCAATGGTTATACAAATAATGAATGCTTGCAAAATTATCATAAACCGTAACTACAGCTATGTAATCTGTAATATGTGTATAAGACATTTATACTCCAAAATGTCTATTCTAATCTCCTATATTAAATGAAAATATCCAAATGTGTCGCCATGTGTGCCATCAAAGTCTCAGAATAAACCTGCGTGTTGTGTAATTGCACATAAAGTAGTTCTGTGGACGTTCCGAGACCCACCGAACGAGGTTGAGAGACTCCACCGAATCCAGTATCACGTAGACGGTCTGCGGCTGGAGCGGCCCGGCGTCTGTGACCTCCGGCTCCGCTCCGCTCCGGCTCTGCTCCGCGCCAAGGAGCTGGTTCGCGTTGACAGTGGACATCACTCCCTCTCTTTTATCCAAAAAGCGAGGACAAAACGATGTACTTGTGTATTTCTCCGAAAGGAGTAAAAACGACCCGAACTTGCTTAGTGCATGGTAAGAAAGTGTCTAAAAAGCGGATTAGTTCTATGATTAGAGCAGAGAAAGTCTCAGCTCTAGTCTCGTTTGCACCTGGACCAGAATGAACGGAGCTACTGTACTGAAACCAGCAGCTGCGACTGTGAACAGAAACCTCTAGATGCAGCTGACCGGAGCAGGAAGTTTACAAGCAAGCAGCGTAGACCTGAAGCCTTATATTTCAACGCCTACAGCTAATAACGTCGGTAAAAGCAAGTAGTTAGGAGCAGATTTTACACTTATTCACTTAGACTCCCGCAGTTTGATGGTTCTCTTTTCTCCTCTATTTATCCACAAATCAAATGTAAGATTGTATTCGTTCTATAATGAATCCATGCTATGGCCAATGCAGTTCTGCTTTTAATACATCCATGGTGAATACAATATAACAAAACAGGCTGCGTCTTGGCCTCATACAATGACACAGCAGAAATCCCTGAGATGTGATTTTGAGGTCCCTCTAGTCTTTAACACATACGCTCTAATTTAACGTTTACAACAGAAGGGGCGGGACTTACGGCTATGGACTGATGCTGCCTGGAACCAATGGGCGCTTGTTCCTTTACTTCTTAGCCAATCAGAGGAAGACCGGCTTCTGTACCATCCAATCAGCGCCTCCAGTTCTTAACAGACGGCTTCATGATGTTTGTTGATCTTTTACGGGAAAAGCGAAAGTGTGCTGGGGAAATCCAACCTGACGTCAGGCCGAAGTGATAATCGGCTGAGGGCGGACTGACAGCAGTAAGGACCAATTAGAACACAGAAAACACTTTGTTTTGATGGGTTTTTAATTGAACGTTGAGCTCAGAGTCTTGCGTCATCTGAGGACCACTCTGTCTGAGGGTTAAAAACAGAACAGAGGTGACATTAAAGTGGCATATTTTTACCATAATTTATATTGTAAACGACACACAAAATGCTCAATCTGTGTTTCCAATCGAAAGAACTAGTCATGCCATACCTCATTGTTACTAAAAAGAATGAAGACATTATTACTTGTGTGGACTTTGTACCAGGAATTGACCCCAGATATCAGACGCAGGACACTTGCGGTTTGTAAAAAATGCTCTAAAAATCTTTATTGTTGCAGAGAATATTCACAAACAACAGCTGAGTCATTCCACAAACAAATAAGATGGACAAATTAGACTGCTCTGTTAAGTCCCACAAACAAACGGACTAATCAGAGAGCCCCGATCATTCAAATGGACCAATGGCAGAGTTCAAAACAGGAGAGTAACATAAACCACAGTTAAACATAAACCATTTGGCTTTTCTGAGAGACGTTTATATATAAAAAAAAAGAGTGAATTAAGAGAAAACAGTCAGCTACGGAAATAATTAATTTACACAGAGCTGGTCCAAGTCCCACCCCTTAACCTTTGACCTTTCTACAAACTACATTTAACTCAAAAACTTTAATTATTTTCAATTGATGACAAAATACTGCCACTGACTCCACCCCTTTTTTTTTACATTCTGTTTCCTGACACACAGCAAGAGGAAATAAGAAAAAAACATGAGAAATGTTCGGATTGATCGATAAATGTACAAATATATTTTACAAGTCTCTGTCTTTCAGTTTTGAAGATTTTGGATGGGTCACATGGTAAAAGGTACCACTAGCCCAAGCCGCTCTTCTTTTAAGCGCATAATAGGGTGGAGCTGAAGAAGACAGGTGTCCGATCACAGGCCTCAAAGCAAAGTTAGTTCTTATTGGTCAGCTCTGAACTTCTTAGATCCGGCGGGTTTACTGCAGAAGGAACGAGGTAGAAATTGTTAAGGAAAAAAATATATATATATAACCAATGTAGCAAATGCGTATGTGAATTCACATCAAATATAGTCTGAATTTGCTATTGCAATTGTACACAAAATACCAACTGAAAATAAATCTACGAATTTGGTAAAATTATCCTGGAGAAAAAAACAGACAAGAAAAGAACACAGAGAAACTTACAAATCAGGCGACACTCCAGGTCTTTTAATAGCAGGCTTGGCATCTTTAGTATCTGTAAAAATAAAATGGTACATTTGTTTCCATAATTAAAAACTTGTGAAAGCGCGTTTTGTTTGACTTCAGTTGACTGACTTGCCATCAAGCCAGACACATTTTACATGGTCCAATTTAAATGATTAAATAAAATATACAGATTTGGCAATGATATGATCCAAGTTTTTTTTTTTTCCACTTTGTTGCTCCCAAAGTTACTTTACCTAGTTATATTTTGTATAATTTAAAATATGAATGTTTGCTAAGCTAAATGAACTATTTCAATTATGTAATGATGATGATTTACCTTGTAACCACCGCACTTGCGTTGCCGGTCCATAACCCTTCTGATTTCTGGCTGCAATCCTAAAGATGATGGCAGGTTTGGTGGTGTAGTCGATGTGGGCGTTGGACAGACTCGAGGACTGGACCAGGCAGGACGGACTGGGGCCACAGTAGACCCTCATGAAGGCCAACTGGCCCTGGGACCCAGAGGAACCCGCGGAAGTCTGCGAAGACTGGATGGCCAGGTAAACGGAGTACTCTGTGATCCGTCCAGAGGTGACTGCGGGAGGCTCCCAGGTCAGCTGAGCGCCATCTGGGCTCTGGAGGAGAGAAGATTATATTTGAATCCTGTGATTGTTGTTTGGACTGCCATAAAGTTTTAAAGGAAAAATATTCTGCATTTTTCATATTGTTATTAGCCTTTAAACATGCTCTGGAGTACCATAAATTTGCCATCTCATGTTTTGAAACAAAAAGAAAATGTATTCATTAAATTAATAAATGCATCCAGCCAATAGATGGCGCCAGCGCTGTATAAAATCTAGTGAAGTTATCCGTCAAAAAAAGCAATGAGGCGATCAACAGTTATGTTTAGACGGCAGAAATTTTTGATGACGGAACATTTTTAGGATATGCTTAAAAGCTCAAAGTCACTGTAGCAGAATATGTTCCCTTTAATTAAGATTAAGCTTGTTAATTGTGCTGATCTTAAAACCTTGCTGATCTTAATGGCACATGGAGCCCCGGGGAATCCTGGTAAACAGGTTTTAAATGCAGACACTTCTGAAAATGCCCCTCTTCCGCAGATGTTGATGCCTGCCACTCTGAACTTGTAGGCTGTTCCTGGCTGCAGCTCGACTTTCCTCATCTGGGAGTATTCCGGCACCGCGCCCGAGTCATCCTGAGATAACAAATAATAAAATAAACTATTGATTACAGAAGGCAAATATTCTGACCATAACTTTTGATTTTTTCATTTACTACAGTAAAATTTCGGTTAGCTCTGAGTGTCCTTACATCGATAAAGTTGTCATCGTAGGGCACATAGTAGTGAGACACCACCATATTGGTGACCTTCACAATGCCCACGTCGTACCACTGTGAGTCTTTAGGGACTGGCTTCACTGTGGCTGGTTTCTGAAAAACAGGTCATAAAGTGACATTAAAAGTCATGGTTATAAAAGTTAAATGGCATGGTTGTAATGTATCACGCAATACAAACACCATCTCAACATTTGTAATATCCCTTTCTTACCTGAGCTGCATTAGAAATGCCGTTAGCCACCTCTGTTAGCGTAGCAGCGGCCTGAATCTTGTTGGGGCTGGCGCTCAGAGGGGGCGGAGCAAATGTACTGGCCAATCGGGCAACCGCGCTTGTTACAGCGGATGATGCAAGCTCATGTCCATTACTTTCTGCTGCTGGGTCGTTCAGGCTGTCGGCTGGAGCCAGTCCCTCTGAGGGAGACAAGACGAGGAGAGCAATGTGAAAAACAGGAAAAACATCAGCTCCACAGTATGAACTACAACTTTGTCTAGAACACTAATCTTTGAGGTCGACTTCCATTGTCCTCCAGGACAACGTAATAGTTCCTTAGATGTGTGGTTCCTCACCTGTGGGCATGGCATGCTGTGGCTCTGCCTGCTCTGCCATAGGCTCTGGTTCCGGTTTGGGCTCCACCTGCTGGGTCTCCTGGAGCTGCTGTTGCTGTTGGACCAATGCAGCTAACTCTTGCTGGGTTAAGACAATTGGAATGGTCTGATCTACTCCACCTTCTGCATCTCCTGGAGGAAGAGAATATTTACATTATTTATGTGTCCCTACACATAAATATACACATCAGAAAAACGGTGCCAGAGGAAGCAAAACAACCCCAAAACATCTTTGAACCTCCACCATATTTGTAGGTATTGTCTTTTCATTCCGTTTTCCAACTGTGGAATTATGTACTTTACCAAAAAGCTCTATCTTGGTCTTGGCAGATCCACACAGAAACTCATGGCGCTGAAATACAGACGCCTGTTACTGAGCTACAACCACTGAGTTTTAAGGTGGAAAGACAAATAAATTGTTGCATCTGTAACAAAAAAATATGACTTTATAGGAAGAGAGGGTTTTACTGTTATTATCTTTAAAAGCCCCAGACGCATGACGTGTACCACCTGTCAAACACGTGCAGTAAAAATATAATGATGGATAAAACTGGCTTATGACAGATTTTTTGGGACCCTGTCAGTCATAATGATGGACTGGAATAATCTCTAGCGTAATCTCTCCGTTTTCTTCTGCTCTTTCTGTTCTCCATGCTTAGTGTGGCACAAGAGGACACACAATGTGAAGACTCAGTCAACTTCTCTCCTTTTTATTTTATTTACTAATTTGATATGGACATATATGGACATATGGATCAACACTTGTCCATAGGAGGCTTTTTAGAGAAATTAAAATAAAAACATTCCAAATTAGTGAAGACAATATTAATAATAACAACTAGAATTTCAAATGATCATGTGTACAAGCCTTGATTTCAGTATTATATTATGTATTATACAAATACATAAAAACAATAATATATAAAAGCAGGAATAATAATTAGAAGGGTTTATTTTTATGCATGTTGGATTGCCAAAATATCTTCTGACTGTCATTATCGGGATTCTTGCCAATAAAGATAAAATTAGGGCTGCAACAAGTTAATCGATTAATCGCAACTGATCAATTATAGTAATGTTTGTCAACTAATCAAATAATCAGGTAATCGTTGAAAACTGGTCTATACACACTCCAAAACATTGCATGTACTGAAAGAAGCGGTTTTATTACTTATTCTATTACTTACTATGTATACTTATAGATGGAGCAGGAATGACACAAAAACACATAGGAAACATGTAAATTGTGTGTTTTTGATTAAAATAAATAAATATTCTCCTCCACAATGTCGTCAAATGCCTTCACTTTAGCTTTGTCTGAGTAAAATTCTCATATTAAAGGGTCTTTCACACTCTAAACAACTAATCGATTAATCGAAGGAATAACTGCTAAACTAATCAATTACCAAAATAATAGTTAGTCGCAGCCCTAGATAAAATATAAATAGTTGTTATAACATACTGTTCTATTCTCAAAAGATATGACAAAAGCAAGACAGCCAGTGAACTTTACACCCCTTTTTTAAAGAAATAAATCTATATTTAAGTAACATACAGATAAAAGAGAAAACTGACATTTTTAAACTGTCAGCAATTTTAACAGTTATCCTTAATCACAATTATTTTGTCCAAGCCATCTTTGACAAAGTTCTATATTATAATCTCAATGTAGAAAATTGTTCACTCACCTAACTGCCCCGCTGCCTGGAGGACGGCCTGTATCGTGGCTTGCTGAGCCTCGTCTGTTGCCGTAGTCAGTTGGTCTGGGGTCAGTCCAGTCACCATAAGAGTCGTAGCTCCTGATTCGTCCCCTTCTGATGACATCAGCTCCTGAGGCAGGCCGCTGTCTGCTGTCTCCATCTGAGATCACAAATGGGCCCAGATTCCAATCATTAGACTGAGTCATTGGTCCAAATGTAAAAGGACTTTGTCACCACAGCGTAGTTGAAGTCACAAGCACAGGTCAAAGTGAAAATTAGGTGGTAGTGGTACAAGTTTTAGTTAAATTGTTTTTTGTTTTTGTTAAGTTTTGCGTTTACCTGTGGGGCGTCTCCTGCTCCTCCCATGTGAACTTGTAACACTGTGGCTCCTGATGACATCACCTCCTCTGATTGATCTGTCTGCATTGGCTCCTCCCCCTCAACGCCAGTCACCACGGCATTAGCTTCAGAAGATTCTGCCCTCTCTTCTCCAACCAATGATGAGATCGCCTATAGAACCAAATGTTTAGATTTAGTTCTACATAAAGCACAACACGCACACAAAACCAGGTAACAGCAGTGAAAAACTACCTGGATCTACGATGCATTTTGCATACAGTCATATTGATACGTACAGGAATGGAAGGTCCTGGAGTGGGTGTGGCCTGTGTGACTGTGGTCACAGCTCTGCTCTGACTGGCTGTGGTGACGGAGGAGGCAGAGTCTAAGGGTTCATTAGTTTCTCCCTGAGACTCTCCACTCTGCTGAGCTGCTAAAGTGACCAACAGAATTAGGTTTTACATGTTTAAATTCGCAATCATTGTAATAGTATTGAGATTTACCTGTGGCTGTAGTCGCAGTGTTGGTGGTTCCGGTTTCATGGGTTTCACACGGAGGATTAGAGCAGACCTGGAAGAAAACAAATGTGCTTGGTAAAAATAAAATTTAAAAAATCCCTGAATCATATTTTCTCTAATGTAAAGATATTTTGTAAAATATTAAACCTGTCTAAGTCCTCCTGTTCCTGCTGTAGTCGCTGTGTTGGTGGTTCCCGTTTCATGGGTTTCACATGGAGGATTGGAACAGATCTGGAAGAGAACAAATGTGTTTAGCAAAATTTTAAATAATCACCAGATTCAAATTTTTTTCTCCAAAGACATTATAAAATATTAACCTGTCTAAGTCCTCCTGTTCCCGCTGTAGTTGCTGTGTTGGTGGTTCCCGTTTCATGAGTCTCACATGGGGGATTAGAACAGACCTGGAAAAAGTGATGACTAAGATTTATTCTTCATCAGTATTTTTATCACAGCACTCACTGAAGGGAAACCTAATGTAGCCCTGCCCAGGGGCTGCCATTCTACCCCCATCTTTGACCACAAAGGGGTAATTTTGCTTCAAGGTTTTAAGGCCACTGAAAAGTACCTGCTCTGACGTAAGATCTAAAACTCTCCCATTAACTGCAACTACAGTCTCCAGTTCCTCTAATTTGCTAGGACAAAGACACGGTACATAAAAAGTGAGGGTACTGAATAGTTACAGGAACAAACAAAGTTCCCTCCAGCAGTTTGCTCACGTGCATACCTGTCGGAGTCCTCCTGCTCCTGCTGTGGTGGTGGTATTAGTCGTGCCTGTTTCATGGGTCTCACAAGGAGGATTGGAACAGGCCTAAGTAGAGAGAATACATACTTAAATATCTGGATAAATTAACCAGGTAAGATAAGGATAGTGTGCAGATAAAAATACCAGTCCCACCTGTCTGAGTCCTCCTGCACCCGCTGTAGTAGTGGTGTTTGTTGTCCCCGTTTCATGTGTTTCACAAGGAGGATTGGAACAGACTGTGGCTCCGTTCACTGGAGGGTTAGAGGTGACCTTAGAAAGAGAAAATGAATCTGTTATGATTCCTTTTGTTTCCCAGATTTAATAGGCCTGCAAATAATATTTTAAAAGGTGATGTGCAAGTGATTCAATTACTAGAATCCTAACTTTCACTGGTTATCGTCTGTTCTGTTCAATCTTTATGCTGCTATGCACTGAACGTGTTTAAAAAATAAATGTTGTGTGTCAGAAATTGTTCTGTTCTTTAAGCTCTATAATTTTGTCATATAGTTAAAAACGTTTTTGTGTGTTGGGATGATACGCACATAAGATGTAATTTCTGTATAAAAGTAAACTTCTAATGTGTCTCATAAGTCCGTATTGTATATCGTCTTTTTACCTGTGTGTTCTGTCCCATGTTGGAGGAGGCCACAGTGGCAGTGTTAGTTGTTCCGGTCTCATGAGTTTCACAGGGCGGGTTGGAGCAGACTCTCTCTGTCCCACCCATCGACGCTGTGGCCACAGTCGCTGTGTTTGTTGTCCCTGTGTCGTGAGTCTCACACGGGGGATTGGAGCAGATCAATGTCACTAAAAAATAATGGGTGGGTCAAAGTAAAGTCTTCTCCTCAGATCCATCTTGATATATTACCAATTGTACATTTTCATCTCTTCAAAAAACAAACTTTGACTTCTTTCACAATATCTATGCATCTGCTTAATGATAGCACTAATACTTTGATAGGTACCTGTGTTCGAACCCTCCTCTCCCTCAGCTGTAGTAGTAACAGTGGAGCTGGTGGTGGTACTTCCAGGTTCCTCTGAAGTGGGGGAGGCCATGATGGAGACTGGCAGGTCTTGGACCAAGGGCTGAGCCTCAGCTCCACTTGGGGTTGTGATCAGAGTCACCTGGAACCACAAGCAGTTATTAGTGGACTTAGAATAGAGTGTCTGCAACAATCTGACTAAACCTACTCTGAAAAATTGTAGTGCACAGGTGATAATGCATGGGCCTTTTATTTTGTACTGAGCAGATATGATGTAGTTTGTAAGTATAACTCAGACGTGGAGTGACTAGTTTCATGCTTTCACTAGGTATTTTTGTTCAGAGTAGGACTGTGCAAACGCTGCTGTGTATTGATCATATGTTTTTTAATCAAATTTTAAAATTACAATTGGTGCTGGTACCTGTTTGGTTGCCCCTGCTGTGGTAGCCGTTGTAACTTGGCCGGCTAATGTGGCAATGGTTGCTAAGGTGGTAATAGGCGTGGCCAGAGAGGCGTTGGTCCCAGGAACAGTTCCTCCGGCAACAGTGGACACCGTACCAGTGACAGTGCCTAGGCTCGACACTCCTGAACAAGCAAGAGGGGAGAAAAAGTCTTGAAATTTTGCACAAAAAGAACAATTTGTTGCTGCCAAGGTGTGAATAGGCAGGTGTCTTTGCCAGGGCAATGGGAAATAAATGACATTTGCTTCCTCAGATAATGAATACTTTGACTTATTGCAGGCCATTACCTGTGGTACCTTTGACGACTAGAGTGGTGACTGTGGGTTTGGATCCTGGAGACACTAGTCTGACTCCACTCATTGGGACAGTCCTGAGGATGGTCCCAGGGGTCCCTGGGGCGCCCTTCAAAACCACCTGTGTCAAAGTTACACAAACACACATGTTGGCTATAAAGAATTTTGATCTATCTAGTTCCCTTCTTTTTAAAATACAGAAAAAGTTTTTTACCATGTTATACTGGTTTGCCCACCATCATTAATTCACTAAAAAGACCTATTCAGGCAGGATTAGCTCAGGTAAACTGTAATAATTTTGAAAGTTGTCTATGTTCCTAGTCCCATGCAAGTTATTCATCTCTGTAAATGTTCCCAAGTTTTACCTCCTGAATTTCAGCAAATTTAAAGGTCCTCAAGTGAAGTACAATCCTGTTGATGTGGCAACCGAGGACCGAGCAGCATGGAGGCTTTTTGGGAAGGTTTAGGTGCTTTTGGTGCAAGGTTTGGATCGAGGAGCCGTGTCGCCGTAAATGGATTGTAAGATATAAGCTATCTGTGTTTCATAAAAGATCTGATCGCTTGGATGTCATTCTGAATACAACAGCATGTAAAGGTAAACAACATTGCAGACTACAGCACAAGTAATGCTACGCAACGCAAAAAACAACCCTAAATCATAAGATGCTTGCATCTTGCAATATGGATGAATTAAAAGGTTCTTGTCTGTGTCGACCATATACGGAATAAAGTCTGTAAAATTAAGGGAATTACTGACATTGCTGATCCTTTGCAAATCCTCAAAATAAACACCAAAGTAGTATTCATGCATGTTTTTATTGACCTGTGTTTTCCATCTCAAGCATAGTCTTAACAAGGACATATGCAGTCCTATCATTGTTGAAACTATGCATGTAAAATGTAAGATGTAAAATTCAACAACCTGCATTTGAAATGCCATTTCTCTGAAACTTTCAGTTTTCAACTACCCCTGATGCACGCCCACTGCTCTGTTTTCTTATTTCCTTGAATTGTTTTTGTTATATGTAGCACTCAGCAGTATTGCATAGCCATGTTGGCACTAATTTTTAAAACCTGCTACTCAGTCACTGTCGCTACTTTTAATACACTTTTAGGGCTTATTTTTATGGTAGCTATCAATAACATTTTATAGGGCTGCAACTAATGATTATTTTGATCATCAATTATTCTTTCTGTGAATTGACTGATTGTTAAGAAAGTGGATTTCCTGTGAATATAAGATTTTTTTTTTATGCCATTTTTTGATGCCATTTTGATGCAATTTCTCATCCGTCCGAGTGATAAAGCCTCTTCTCGGAGCACATGGCATGCTTTGAAGTCTGTGCATAGTCCAGACAACGATTATTCAATTACTAAATTAGTTGAGTTAATTATCTAAATAATCAATTAGTTGCAATTAATAAATTAAATATTTTGACCCCTCAATGTTTATTCAATACACAACCTCCTCTCTGATCAAATCTAAAAATTAGGCCTTTGTTTAGTTGTTTTCTTGCATATATGTGAAAGTAATGCAGAAGTAGTGACATGTACTGAGTCACAATACTGGATAATATATTGAGTATTGTTGTATGCTTAGTATCTAACCATACATGTCGGTATTAGAATGGTCTGGGAGCATTGTGCTTTGTTAACTTGTGATGTTGTGTTGTGGGTCAGGCAGAAATCAGCTCTGAGTTTGAACTGGACATCAGTGGACAAGTTTCCACTATTAAGTCGTATTATTATTAATATTGCAATTTATGATGAAGATATAAAATAACACTCTATATGTGGGTCAGATTATAATTGATGACCAGCATTGTAGGTCTTCAATAAGCAGTTTACCATTCATTACATAGTAGGGGCCATATCTTGTCTCTAGACTGTGTAAGATGGGCATAGAGGAGTTTTGTACCTGCGTTAGCTGCTGCTGGCCTCCCGCTGAGATCTTGGGGACTGCAGTAATGATTTTC
Source organism: Rhinogobius similis (assembly GCA_019453435.1). Lineage (NCBI taxonomy): Eukaryota > Metazoa > Chordata > Actinopteri > Gobiiformes > Gobiidae > Rhinogobius > Rhinogobius similis. Next base: position 11,368,569 of record CM033624.1, on the reverse strand, counting down.
TGAGCTGTTCCTGAAGTCACTCCTTTATTTGTGAGGATAGTGATCGGACTGTTTCCACCTGAACATGCAAAATAAAAAAAATGTATGTTGAACTGAACAGAGTCTGAAGGGACATTATTTGGAAGAAAAAAAATATAATAATACATAAATTGATTTAAAAAATATACAATTCAAATAAATCAGAAAATAATTAATCCACATGTAATGGGCTCAGCATGGAAGGTCAATTGGGCTGTTTATTTTTAAATTAGTGAGCATTGTACACCCGAGTACTTCCTGTTTAATTAAGTTATATGGGGTTTTCGCTAAATCCGTCTAAAATGAATAAATGCAAACGTTAAAGCATATCAATTTAAAAATAAACAACCCAACTGAAATTCCATGCAAAGAGCCCATTGAGTGTAGGCTTAGAATTTTTATTTCTGTACCGGCAGCTCCCTGCAGGGCAGACATTGGGATGGTCTTGATGATGGTTGTCCCTGGTTTAGCTCCTGTTGGAGACACTCCAAGAATGGTGGGTTTGTTGCCGGTAGATCCAGACTGTGCAGTGCTCAGTATTGTGGTCTGTTTACCGTCTGCTGAGGTCACCAACTTAAGGATTGTGCCGGGGGGAAGGCCACCTTTAGTCTATGAGGCAAAGGACACAACAGGGGGATAAGAAGGGGTTAATTCTGATACTATGATACTATGTAGGCAGGAACAGCTTCATTATACAAGGCATGTATAGAGTACAATGCTTGTATTTACCTGTAGAATTTGTGTGACAGGACTTCCTGCCTGTCCAGTTACTGCTCCACTCTGAACTGGTTTGGTCTGAACCACTGATACTACTTTACCAAGGTTCCCCAAGTTTCCCAACTATAGAAAAACCCAAATATTAGCATAATTGAAATTTAAATATATCTGTCTATAAACATTAATCATGTATACGTATAGTTTGTAGAGTACTCACCAGTGTGCCCCCAGACCCCATACTCAGAGGACTGTTCACCAGTGTGATGGTCTTGGTGACCCCTCCCACCACCGTCGTTACCACCTGAGCTTGCTGAGACACTGTGACTGTGCCTGACTTGTGCACGGTGATGATTGGCCGGTTGGGTGTTCCAGGGGCGGATACAACTGAGGCCCCACCCACCTGTGCAGCGGCAGTCTTCAACATCCGAGTGGCTGGGTTACTTACCTGAATGACAGGGAAACCAAAAATCAAGCTTTTAGTTTATGTATTAAATGACACATAATGTATATTTTACAAAGTCCCCAACAGGAGAAATGCATTGTATCGGGTTGTAGCACAAGTGGTAATTAAATTCGATTTTTGTGAACGTCAGTTAAACATGTTGTGTAAATAGCCACGTTTCTACTGGTTCACTTTAGGGTGCATTGGTACGGGTCCATTTGAGCGATTCAAAAAGGGGCCGTGATTGGTACTAGCTTTCAAAAAGGCACTGCGCCCTGGACCAGACCCGACAACAGAGCGGGGAAGTGTGGGCCCGGGTCAACTACGGCAGGCACTCCTACAGCAGCCGCAACAGAGGGGAGTTTATGCAGCTGTAGCACAGGCTGTTCTCTGGCAGCTCGGAGGCTGTGAGCGAAGCGCTGGCTGGGAGATGCAGCTGCAGTATTTGAAATATTTGGTCTAGTGTCAATTATATCATCAATTATATTATTAACAAAAAATAGAATAATATTTTGACATATCGTCCTGCCCTGGGAAGTATCCATTTATTCACATTTAGATAATTTATCTTGAGTTTCCTTACCACTTTGACAGGCAGAGTGGTCGAGCCAGGGCTCACAGCCACAGTCTTGACTATAGTGGCTCCTGTTGGCACATTTAACACGGTTCCAGATGAAGGAGGGATTTTCTGAGTGGCTGCTGCAGCTGCAGCCAGAGCTGCCATCCCCGACATTTGAGGGTTTGTGCCTATGGGCTGAAATCCAAACAGAAATGCATAAACAATACAAAACCCACCGGACATAAGATCCTATAATGCTCTGTTAATTACCGTTCCTTGTTGTGTGGTCTGAGCGGGAACCACCATGCGAACTCCTGCAGGAAGTGTTGTTACGGCAACAGGGGATTTGGGAGTGGCCTGTCGGACTGTTACGATGGAGCCTCCAGAGGCCCCTCCAGGAGATGCTGCCACCTTTAGGACAGCTGAGAAAAAAGCAAATTGTGAAAATGTATTACCGTTGCTTAAAAGTACTTAAGTAGCCAAACCAATTAGAATTCTTTTAGGAGGGATTGTATACAGGAGAGTGTAGCGTGAAATGGGGATGTGAAGGGGAAAGTCAGGAAATTGTGGGAGCCGGAATAAAAACTCACAACGCTGCAGCTAGCTGCACATGCAGGCATTTGTTTTAACCACTCCGATACAGAGTGCCATCAGATCTATTCTTGAAACCAAGTCAAGTCATGTACCTGGTTTATTGGGCGTGGTTAGCGCACTTCCAGCTGCGGCTGCAGGGACCAAAGTGATACCAGTGGGTGGTGTGGCTGGAGTGGGCGTTGTTGGCGAGGGCATTGCCGTGGGAACAGGGTTGGAAGCGGGGCTGGCAGGTGTGGTCTGTGGCAGGTCGTACTTCTGCAGCTGAAGAACATACGTGTCTGCAGTTTGACAGGGGCCCCAGCTCACCTCCAGAGAAGAGGTGTTCGCACGGACCAGCTGCACACGCGACGGAGCACATGGACGCTCTGGAATAAAGGGGACATATATTATTCAGTCATCTGTCAACATTTTGTCATGTGATGATAGAACCCATCCCCACTTTGCAGAAAATGTTACATACATTTTCATTCTGGAAATTTTGGTAACACTTGGAACTTGAACATAAACACAAAACCCAACCTCTTTAAGCCCAACCCTGAGGGGGTAGATGCTTTATAAGCTTTATGCTTCTGCAACTCCTTTTGGGCATTGTTTATTGTCATTTTCTGTTCTCTCAACTTTTTTTTTTAACCCTCCTGGTCTCTTTGAGCAGTGCACATTTGGTCAAAGAGCAATATGTTTTTATATCAGAAAAAAATACTTATTTTATTAACATGTTTTGCATAAATTTTATGTTTGGTGATGTTTTGGACCACCCATGAAAGTTTCACAGCGATGAAATAAAAAATAAAACAAAAAATCTAGATGGGTTCAAATGGACCCGAGGATAGCGGGAGGGTTAAATAAGCTGCTTGATAAAAGACAAAGAAAGAAAGAACCTTTCCAATTTACAAAACATACATTATTGCATAAATACTATAAAACTGATTTTTATTAATCGGAAATCATACAATAATTGTATTGGGACGATTCATCTGACTAGGGCTTCACCAAAATGGTGTGTAGTTTCACACTGACAAAAGCCATAAAATGTTTAAAGTGTAAGACGAATAAAAAGAAACTGTAAAATTCCATATAATCTAAAAGTTGCATCAGTTCCCTGCTCACCAGTTTCCAGGTACCACAGGTCTTTGCAGCAGACCTGGTTATTCCAGGCCTTTCTGTAGCCATCCCTGCCACTCCAGATGAACAGACGCGAGTTTATGGCCACACTGCAGTGGCCTGCTCTGGCCCGGGGGATGTTCTCTTCCTGAGAGTCCATTACCACGGTTTCCCAGTTCATCGTTTCTATGAAAAAGATAAACTCATATTTACGACATGACAGAAATAACTACCAGTGGTTTATAAAATGTAGTACAGGGTTACTGCAAAGTTGGACATTTTTATCAGACTTTTTTTTAGCCCTTTTTAAGATCAATTTATGGTAAATTGAAGACCTTGATAAATTGGTAAATGTTTACATTTTTGAACCTTAGAAATAACTCTGCCATGATAAGGAATTAATTAAAGGCTTCTGTTTGACAGAAAAATGCCACAAAAAGTACAATAATCTGGCAAGGTACACAACACTACACAGAAATTAAATATAAATTATAGCAGGGGAGGTAAACTGCATTTCAAGCAGTTCAAGTTTTATTGAACACTAAAAAGAAGGCTTTACAAGGCATCTCTTGTAAAGTCATTGTGCAATATTAAGCCCACTGTGCAATATCAAGTTCACTTATAAACTGTACATGATCATGTGAATAAGTAAATAGACAAGAATAGTATAGTTACGCTTATTGTAAATCGTTCATATCAGGGGTTTAGTTGATTAATAAAGATACTTTATAAGTTATAAGTTAAGTTAAATGGGGTTGACCATTATAGATCTATTGTATTTTATTTTATTTTATATATATCTTATTTTGTTTATAATACTTAACTGTCTCTACTGGTCGGTTGCACATGTAACAAAAAGAATTTCCCCTTGGATATAAATAAAAGTAATTCTGATAATCCCATACAGAGAGCAAATTAGCGCGTGAGCCATTAAACTTTCATAGTGTGAGTGTGTAGGTACAGCGGTAAAGTCGAAAGGAGACAGCACGCGGCGTAAAATAGGACTCTTGTATATTTACGACAGTAATTGCCTCAAAGTGGAGGGTCGGCTCGGGCTGACCTAATAACGCTTTTTAAATTAACTTAAAAAGAAGAAACATGACCATTTATACGTGCATAGAATTCAAGACTTTCTTACAACAAATTTAAATGACAAAGTCAAAGACTTTTTAAGGCCTTACATTTGTCTCTGTGAATTTAAGACTTTTTAAGTCTGTGGTAGCCCTGTAGTAGCAGTAAAATTCTGAAGCATTGCCATTCATTCAAATAATTTTCTAGCAAGGTATCAAAAATTCGTTTTTCATTTTAGATGGATGGTAGTTTATGTAGTCACCAATTATTACAACACAATTATATAACAATAACTGTATTTCACTGAACCGGTGTTGTACCTAAATTGAGACAGGCCAGAGTGTTGGTGCACTTCCATTCCTTCTCATGTGTAGCCACTTTGACATCCTCCATCACCAGTGGGACCCAGCCTCCAAACACATACATCCTACAACAAATGGAAAAAGACACAATGTTATCGGTCAATTTTCACCCTCATTAAATAAAAAAGGTCCTGGGAGATACACCTTCATGTATATACTATCAATGTTTGTTATAGTCAGAATTATTTTGTGAAAGTAAAGTGAAGTGAAAGTACTTGTTGTTGATGATGGTGGCAGAGTGCAGGCTGCGTGGAAGAGGAGCTGTTCCTCCAATAGATGGTTTGGTCCATGTCAAAGAGTCTACAAAAGATTAAAACATATGTATTAAAAAAAACTTTCTGTATATCATCTTGAGAAAGATAATCAGATAATTTTGCCTGACATGAAAAAAGTGATAAACGGTGCAAACAAGTGTCTTGGTTCAGAGTCAAGTTTTGCAAAAAAAAGTCAGTGGACCATAGAAATGAACACAAAAGTGCATAAATATCACCTTGGATAACACAGATTCAGTGCTTTTTTTTTAAACTTCCAACCAGTTACTTTGAAGATGCAGCATTTGATTTAGACATTGACAACACATATGTAACTTTAGATAATCTTATAAAAATGAATAATTACATTAAAAACATTTCTCTTTGACCAAATAAGGCATGCTCATTGCTGGAGATTAGATTATATGTGATGAAAAGGCGCACCATGTAAGAATTCTGGTGGAGGATGCAGAACCTGCTTGTCTCCACAGAGATGTTTTATCTTTGTCTGGAATGTTCCACAGTATGGTTCCATCATCCTCCATAGAGACAAGCAGGGCACTCCACCAGGCCAAGTTACAGGTCCGATCGGTTACTGAACTGTAACTGAATCAATGTAAAATAGAAAAGTTTAACATTAGTGTAACAGTTTTCAAACATAGCAATAACATCTCCATGGAGACATGCTAGTGGCAGACCCTCCACCAGAAAGGTTTCATTGTGGACCAATGAATATGACTAAATCTACAAAGCAAATGTTCATTGCACTTTTATTTTAAGGACAAAGCAACCAAGGTTCTTCTGATAAAAACAGGGTTAACAACAGCCACAGAAACAAAAACCTTTAAAGCAAATGACAGAAAAAAAGTTAAATAAATATCAAAATAATAAAGAGAAGCAAGGACATTTGCTCTTGTATATGGACACTGCACATTATTTTGAGAACCGTGAATCCATCTGCCTCTGCACATCTTACCTATATCCAGCACCCAGAGGTCTCCAAGTCGACAGCCACTCATGCCTCCATAGATAATGAGCCTGTTCCCTGTTTTTCCACTGGTGACCACTGCTGTGTGACTTTCTCTGGGTGGAGGGGGCCGACCTGAGGTGGAGGGGATGTCCCAGCCCACCACACTGGAACCGGGTCGTAACTCCAGGCAGTACAGGTCGTTCAGGTATCTATGAACAAGAGAGGGATAGTGGCAATATTGTGGTACAGAACAAAATATTGAATTGTAACCCCTGGTGCTGCGGTAGTCCGCATTTTTTCCGTTGGAGACCATTTTCACCAGCCGCTGCAACCATGTGCAGAATATTTTTCCAATATAACTGGTTAGTTACCATGTGAACACGTGGCCTTGTGAGTGCAGGTTTTAAAGCCAGTGACCTCATGAGCACAGCTCCGCATTTGGTCCAAGCTGCACTTTGCAGGAACACTGCTCCATAACAGCAGTCGGTGATGTGCCGGGTGCAGCCTGACTGAGGGGCACGCTCATGAAGCTTTAAAAAGCTGTACCTGTTTTTTTCATGATGTACATGAAGTACAGTTTGTTTGCCCCCTTACAGATATATTGCATAAGAAACTCTTAGGGTCAAATGAGACTGCTGAGTGCTGTTTGCAACTTATAATAAACCAACTTTATCAACACTGGTGCGCCAGTAGCATGCTTGTTGTCATTAGCAGTGGCGTGACAACAAAAGTCGGCTGTGCGGCCTTTATTGTTATGAATAATTAGGAATGCGTTAAAAATGTGAGGAATGTGTTTGGAGAGCTACAAATGTAATAACGTAATGTGAAAAGTACCGTTAAAAGTTCTGATTTTCCAGGTTTTAAAAGTGAGAAAAAATTTGTACAGCCTCTTCAATGATATGCTAAGTTTTTGTGGTTCGCTGTGCCTCACTGTTGCCAGTCGCTGCCTTTGCTTTGTGAAAGCAATCACTCAAACCTGCACGCACACATTTATCGAGTATTATCCCACTTCCCGTTTCCCACCTTTTTCAGTCCTTCAACTTTTTAGCTCCATTTACAAGATTTTGGGAAATATGTTTTCATTTTATGACTTGATGACTATGATTGGATAGCCTGATTTTTGTCCATCACAGTTTTATATACATGGTTTACAGCACTCAACAGAAGTAGGACGAAGGAAAAAAATACTTGTGCATTCCTAACTTTATTAAATACTTAAATGTTCTAATGTTAGTCAGACATAGTTAGACTGTCGCTCTGAACGAGAGCAAGTAGTACTGGGTGGTTCGGTCCCTCTGATTAAATAGTGACTTGTGGAAATAGGGAATTCGTTATTGGTACGTTTATGTGTGAAAAGGCCTAATATGCGAGCAGATACAGGCCTAGTAACCAGCTCTACACAAGCTGTACTGAAGAAAATGTCAAGGTTATTGCAAATTGCAAACAAACTAGAAAGCCCGAGTACAGTTGGACTTACCTGGGTATGTTATTCTTGGGATCCTCACTGTCATTGGCCAGTCCTCCAAATAAGTAACAACGAGAGCCTATCAGAGAGAAGCTGTGTCCAAGACGGGGGCATGGGGGCGGGCCACCATTCTTAGGAGCTTTGGCTTTGAGACGTTTCCACTCCCAGCGACTGGCCTAAAAAGAGGAAATACATTAAGCACTCAAAGCTATCATCCTAATGAAATAATCAGTTGATAAATAAATTAGTTAATAAATACATTTTCATCAACTAACACTCCGGACCTGTTTTTTAACAAAACAACTGAAATTCAACAACCCTACTTAAGACATGACAATATTCTCCAACAGCAGGTGGCACTAATGGCTAAACTGTGCAGGGAAGACTGTTGGAAATAACCTTGACAAAACTCTAATAACTATTGTCCTTAAAGTGACATACCACACCCCTTCCCATCAGATGCATAAGCAAAAAAAAAAAAACATGGACTGGATTATTGCACATTTTGGCCAAAGAAGGGGTGTCGCTAACTGCAATGATCCATCATCACAGACAAAGGAAACAAACCATGCCACATAATTGTTTAATTAAAGTTCAGCTGAACGCAATCAGTGTGAAAGCCCCAACGAGCTCCAGTGCTTTCCTCCTTGTTCTATAGTGCTAGTCACTCCAAAACTTCTATGCTTGTATACAGCAATTATTTTGGTGAATTGTTTAGCTGGCAATAATGTTCTTCTACAAATCAATTACTTGTTAGAGATTTTTTTAAAACTCAAATTAGATCCACATAGAGCTATAGTGAAAGCGTTTGTGGTCATCTTGTTTATTCTGCTTTTCTATTATGACTTGAATCTTAATTCAGTGCACTTAAAACAAAACCGTTGTTTTTTTCCAAAACACAATCTTTGAACATTTCCGATTTCATTTTTGATGAAATTACGGCACAGTTTAAACAATTATTTCAATTTTCAGTCAGTGGCAATTAATCGTTTAACTTGCTTCAGTCCTAAACTTGCCCAACCACTTCAGATAGATTATTTTCTTCATGTTTTGCCTTGAAGTGCACCTTGTTTTAGTCCAGCTAATTTAGAAAAGGTCCCAGATATTTAAATTATTCTTGATAAAATTTGAGAATTAAGTAGGACTACAAGATTAATCGCAACAAAAATCGCAGTTTGAATGGATACAATTAGCAAAATGTAATGGTTTAATTTAATTTCTAAATAATCCAGTTTTATTCAGAATAAAAACTGCAAACCCTGCAGTTTAGACCTGTACAAACATGTTCTGAAACACATGTGATTCTTTTATTAGTTTGTCAGTTTTTTGTCAATTCTCCTGGGCATCGTAGAAAAGGTTACAGGGGTTGTCATTCAGACGCAGTTTGAAGATCGAGACGTTTCGACTTCTATCCAGAAGTCATTGTCAATCCAGAAGTCGTTGACATTGACAATGACTTCTGGATAGAAGTTGAAACGCCTCGATCTTCAGCTTCAAACAGATCTTCAAACAGCTTCAAACAGAATCCAGAAGTCATTGTCATTGACAATGTCATTGACAATGACTTCTGGATAGAAGTTGAAACGTCTCGATCTTCAAACAGCGTCCGGATGACAACCTCTGTAACCTTTTCTACGATGGAAAATGTCTGGATGAATGAGGGATTACATCTCCTGGGTGCATTTAAAATGTGAACTTTGAAAAGAATCCTATTAGTAAATCATAACAAAAAATACTTGTCAGAAATACTGCAATTTCTTTTTTTCCCCAAACCAAGCAGCCCTAGAATAAAAGTGCATGTGACAGGTTAGACTACAAAATTTTCCTAAAATGTAGTAAAAACATTTTGCATTTTCTACAGTTGGACATTTTTTGTAAAGTTTATAATGTTACTTCCTAGTTGAACATGTGCTGCAAATATGATATAGGTAGAAATAATTCCACAAGTTATTTAACAAACAAAGTGTAAACAAAGGCAAAAATTAATTTAAATTACACACTAGTTGGGAATTAGTGGGGAGTTTACCATTCTATCATTCTACCATTCAACAAAATAAAGTATCCAAAAAATGTGTCAGCTGTGTATAAATAGTTCTTGCATTTTCAATGGATTGACGCCTATTGTTGACATAGAGGGATTCAGTTTTAGAACTTAACACTACTTCCTATAATTTTAAACTTTTAATTTTACACATTTCTTCGACTGCAACTTCAGGGATGTAAAAATATGATACGTGTTTATTACAGGTTATATCCCACCAAACTAAGTAATAATTAGAATAACATGAGAATCTGTCATACAGACTTGAAGCACTTAATTTGTGCTCCTTACCTGCAGCTCATAGAGGTCGTTGCTGTACTTGCCGTACTCCACCATTCCCCCAAACACCAGCAGCCGTGTGCCATCGCACACAAAGCCATATGCAGCACACCCAGGGGGAATGTCTCCTCTGACAGCCGGGATGAACCACTGGTTTGTAGCTGAGGCAAGAGACATGGGAGAGTCAAATACATTCAGAAAAATGTTAATGCTATTTGGGTATGATAATCTGACAGATTCTTTAAATTAGTAATGGTTACTTGTTGTGCATTTGTGGTCTACTAAATGTTCAATATGTTTTCAAATATTAATATGTTGCATACACAATTATGTATATTACGTTTAGCATAGTCTTTAATATGAAACATAAAACATCTCAACAAAAGCCTCCATTTTTCTCTGCAGAGATAACCGGAAAAAATATTTACAAACAAAATGTTTTGACACTGTGTTTAAAACATAACTTTGTTTGTGTTGAAAAGGAAAGGGGCGTGCCTCGGTGACGTACACTTTGTTTTTAGTAAAATCGCGCCATTTCTCTGTGAGCCGCTGCCAAAGCCGCTACGCTAGCGGCGCCTGAGCTAAAGCAGATAGCAGGGTGAAGTGGACAGTTTAGCATCAGTTCAAGTTCCCATTCAATTAACAGAAAGGCCTTGCGATGGCAAAATGTTTGAAACATGCACACACGTATCAGGCCTTAATGCACCGTTATTAATTGACTCAAGTATATTAAAACATAGCACCGCTAACGTTCCCTTTAGCAGTTAGCTTTACAAGCTATTTTGCTCATGTACTGCTTTTGCGCCTCACATTATTTCTAGATAGGATTACACAGCAATTGTACCTGTGTTA
>CM033624.1:11126183-11357747 GCA_019453435.1 Rhinogobius similis | reverse complement strand
TCCCAAACTGATTTGTTTTCTGGCGCTGAGTCAGTCTATTCTTCCGCCCTTGAGTCATGTCCCAGCCATGAAACTGTCGTGTATCAGAACATGCAAAAGATAGGTAGTAGTGACAGCCTTTTCTACACAACTGTGTCATTTGGTGCTTCAGTCAAGATGGGTGGGATGCTGGATAGTGGCTCTATGGCCTGTAGCATTAGTGAAAGTGCAGAACAAAAGCTAAGAGAGGCTGGTATACTCACTGATGCAAAGCGGTTTAATGCTGACGTGGTCTTAGTTGGTTGTGGTGGTCTGCGTGTTAAGCCCAAAAGTGCTTTTGAAGTAGAGATGGAAGTTTATGGCTGTAAAATGTTGGTACCCACACTTGTAGTCCAGGTGCCAGCATGATGATGTGATTCTTGGCGCAAATGTCATTAAACACATATTACATCAGTTAAAACAGTGTGATTCATATTGGCAGGCAGTTTCCAGTTCTCCCAATAACCCGGAATCTTTGCAGTTTATTTCTATGCTCTCAGGTCTGAACAAATGGCAAGAGTGACACCATCCCAGACAAAGTCGGGCACAGTAAGATGCAACTCAGCTACCTGCCTTGAGCCTGGGCGTGAGTACCTCCTGTGGGGTAAGCTTCCAAAGAACACACCTGTGTCCCCAGGAGCAACCGTATTAACTGAGCCCACCTCCTCACGCTCAGCCCCCAGAGGTGTCATAGTCGCCAAAGTTGTTACTCATCTGTGGGGTGATGGGTGGATCCCTGTCAAACTCATCAACACCTCCAGCAAGCCAGTGCTGCTCAAACGTAATGCAAAGTTAGCTGATGTGTACACCTGTGTGGCCCTTGAGGACATTGACACTGAAAACAACAACAATGTGACCCAACTGTCCAACAATAACATGTCGACTGTGCCATCTGAAAACCTCGACTCTGTCAAAGATCAGCTCCACTCGATGGGCCTTGCTACTGTTGATATTGACTCATGTGAAGTGTCAGATGGGTGTAAAAGTAAAATGGCCAACCTTGTTTTCCAGTACCAAGACATCTTCTCACGGCCACCATCTGGACTGCGGAGAAGCAAAAGAATTTGTGCACCGCATTCGCCTGTCTGATAGCAGACCTTTCAGACTGCCATACCGGCGCGTGCCACCAAGCCAGTACCAAAAGTTACGACAAGTTTTGTCTGAGATGGAGGAAAGGGAGATCATCAGAAAATCTAACAGTGAGTACGCTTCGCCATTAGTGCTTGTATGGAAAAAAAATGGAGACCTTCGTATTTGCACTGATTTTCGCTGGCTGAATAAAAGGACACTGAAGGATGCTCACCCTCTCCCCCATCAGTCGGATTGCTTGGCTGCACTTGGAGGCAACTGTCTTTTCAGCACCATGGACTTAACATCCGGCTTTTATAATATGCCGCTCCATGAGAATGACAGACAGTACTCGGCCTTTACCACTCCAATGGGCCTGTACGAATACAATCGCCTTCCGCAGGGCACTCTGTAATAGTCCCGGTAGCTTTATGCGCATGATGACCAGTATTTTCGGAGACCAAAACTATCTCAGTCTCTTATGCTATTTGGACGACCTCTTGGTCTTTGCACCGGATGAAAGCACAGCACTCGATCGCCTTGAGATGGTGTTCAGCAGACTGCGTGGCCATAACTTAAAGCTCTCACCTAAAAAGTGCTTTTTCCTTCGGAGGTCCGTGAAGTTTTTAGGACATGTCATTGATGAAAATGGAGTCTCGACAGACCCTAGCAAGGTTGAAAATATCTCCTAACATGTCTTGTGCTGATTTGATGGAGCCTGACGGTGCGACTCCTTCCCCAAGCGTCTGGAGATCGTTTTTAGGAATGGTGAACTATTATCAGCACTTTTGTGCCGGGATACTCTGCTAAGGCTAAGCCCCTGTTCGATCTCCTGAAAGGCGAGAAAAAGAAAGGAAAAGAATAGGTCCAAGCTCCAATACAGAAAGTTGTCTGCCTCCTGATTGGACTAGTGTGCATGTCCATGCCTTTAATGAGCTTAAAGGCTGTCTGTTGAACAGCGGTGGTCCTAGCCCACCCTGATTTCTCCACGCCCCTTTGTGCTCTCCAATCGATGCCTCTTTGGATGGTATAGGCGCAGTTTTGTCTCAGGTTAAGAGAGGGCGAGTCACGCGCCAAGACCACATAAGCCTTTGGCGAGCAAGTCGCTAACTCAGTCTCAGAAGAACTATCCCGCGCATAGGCTTGAGTTTTTAGCGCTTAAAGTGGGCTGTATGTGACAAGTTTAGTCATTGGCTTAAAGGTCACACGTTTTCAGTTTTGACAGACAATAATCCCTTAACTCACATACTGACCAAACCAAAAGCTTGACTGCTGCTTGAACAACGTTGGGTAGCTAAACTTGCTAGTTATGACTTTGACATTAAAGTATGTTCCAGGCCAGCAGAACATTGTAGCTGACGCTTTGAGTCGTGTTCCATTTGTCAAAAGTCCTGTAGGCCAGAGATTGTTTGCTGAGCCATATCATTGCCTCTAAATCAAGTCAAAGACATGTCAAACGCTTCAGTCCAACAAGCTTTTCGTTCTTCCAGTGGTTGTGATCTTGTCCTGTCAAATACCCAGGAATGTTTGTATCCTCAAATGCGGTCTGAGGAAGTTTCAGCTGACTAGAACTCACACATATGCTGGGATACTGGCCCTAGAACCCGTGCTGTCGCTGCCCTTCAGTATCTCCCCCAGCTTGTCTCTCCTGGCACTGATACTCTGCCTGCATACACTGAACAAGATCTGCGTGACAGCCAACTCCAGAGATAGAGTTATCAGCCGTGTGTTGTTTTATGTGGAGAGGACCTCGGAGGCCAACAAGAAGAGAAAGAGCAAAAAGAGCCAATCACTGTGATGAAGTACTTAAAACACTGGGAAAAACTCTTTGTTGGCAATGGTGTTCTGTACAGGGTTTCTAAAGATCTCAGAACAAAGTCAAAACGCCATCAATATGTTGTCCCGGATTCGCTCAGAGTTGAGGTGCTGCGTGGTGTACATGACGAGGCAGGTCACCAAGCCCAGTCCCGTACCCTTAGTTTGACCCGTCAGAGGTTTTTCTGGTTGACTTTAAGACAGAGATGTGAGGGACTATGTCCGCAGATGTCCAAGCGCTGTGTTGTTAGTAAGACAGCTGATCCTGAAGGCAGAGCTCCTTTAGAAAGCATTGTCACGCTCTAGACCACTTGAGCTTGTGTGTATAGATTTCTGGTCTGCCGAAGATTCCCGTAATAAGTCAGTTGACGTGCTTGTTATTACAGACCATTTTACTCGCATGGCTCAAGCCTTCTCCTGTAAAGACCAGACAGCCAAACAAGTCGCGAAAGTTCTCTGGAACAAGTACTTTTGTGTGTTTGGGTTTTCGGAAAAGGATCCACAGTGATCAGGGTCCTAATTTTGAGAGCCAGTTGATCTGTGAGTTGCTGAAAGTTTCAGGTGTTAGGAAGTCCCACACTACGCCGTACCACCCCATGGGTAATGGTTCAGTTGAGCGCTTTAACAGAACCCTGGGTGGGATGATTTCGCGTTGCCCCTGAAGCTAAAGTTGACTGGCCTCGTGAGGTTACAGACACTAACCTTTGTGTACAATTGTACCGCATGAGACCACAGGTTTTCCCCATTTTATCTCATGTTCGGTCGTGTCCCTCGTCTGCCGGTTGGCGTCATGTTTTCGTTCTGTCCTTCATGATTCCAACTGTCTCTGGATATGATAAGTATGTTGAGTCTCTTGTCCGCGACCTAAAGGAAGCGATGGTGGTTGCCCAGGAACCTGTCAAAATGGAACAACACAGGCATGTCTTGCTTTACAACAAGGAAAATTAAAGGCTCTGGCATTGGGATCGGTGAACAAGTGCTACTTGCAAACAAAAAGGAGAGAGGCAAAAGGAAACTCGCTGATAAATGGGAGTCAACAATCTACACTGTGATGGATGTCAATCAGGAAACTCACACTTACAAGATCAGTGACAAAGCGTCTGGGAAAGTGAAGATTGTCCACAGAAATATGTTGATGCCGGTTAACTTCCTCCCAGTTGAACTCTGTGACGCCTCGGACAATGATTCCACTCTAGCTAGTGGCTGCTCTGTTCCTAGTGTGGACGGGGCCAGATCTGACTGTGAGAGTGAACATGAACCTGTCCAAGACGCCTCTGAGCCAGCAGACTCTGAGAGACTAACTTTAGAGTGGGTTACACAGTTGACTGAGTCAGGCTCGACTCAGGCCGACGTATCTGACTGTATGACTGTTAACTCTGCTCCCTGTGACACTGACCTGTTCCCAGTGGACAGCCCAAGCCGACAGGACAGTGACTCTGTACAAGTGACTGGTCCCGTTTCCATCACTGGTATCGGCTTGTCTGATTGTGGTTTTGACAAACAGACTGTTCATGTTGAACCTACTGTAGACCAGACTGTGACTACCCCTGTTGGTCGGTCCCTGGCACGCACTAGATTTGGTCGTTTGGTTAACCCTGTGAACAGGCTTATTCAAACTATGTCCCGCCAAGATGTTATCCCTGACACTTTCAGTGTTAAAGATGTTTGCAAATCTGTATTTCGGACCCTTGCTAGTTAGGTTTGAGTGAGGGTGCCGTTTGTTTTTCTGGCAGTTCTTTTCCACTGTTGTTTGTATTCTACTGTTGTCATGAGCCAGTACGGTTTGCCTCCATTGTATAAGGGATTTTGTGGGTTGTACAAGGCACCCCACTGCCAGTAGTTGGATTGAGGGTTTGGTACCCCCCTCATTCCACTTCTCCCTCCTGGGATACTTTCTAGTTGGCCTTCCTCTGGGAACCCCCTTGGTGCTGTGTGTTGTTTATGTCCTCGGTGAGGCATACAGTGTACTAGTGGCTCAAAATTGATAAAATTCAGTGGGGGTGGATGTAACGGAGTTAAAAATGCACCTATTATAATTTGGATTAATTTTCTGGTTGTATTTTAGTGTTTAGTATGATTATATGTGAATTTTATCATTTTGGCATTTTATTTTGAAAAACCAGGAAGCGCACGCTGCTCCCGAGTGTTTTATTTTGGTAGGTTCACTTCCCCTCTCATTGCCGCGTTGCAAGCTACAGAGGGTAAGTCTTTGCTCTGTGAAAAAGAATATAATTTCCTAAATTAACTTGCTGTAACCACCAAAACACGAACACATGTTAATAATACCATGTTTTTGCATGTAATGGATGTGTTTTGATGTGAAGTTATCAAGCTATTTTAGAGTTTGTGCATTTTACTTGGACAGCTAATTATTTTCTGTTAGCTTTTACCACATGCGCAGCCATCTCATGGTGCTGTTCTTACCTTTTAGGGAGCCAGTGTGCCTGCTGTATGTGAAGACATAATATGAGTATTTTTATGTCTGTCACAGGTATGTTTTATTTTTACTGTAAAATGTAAAACGTTTTTATTTGTGCATTGTATACTTAATGTAATTACTCCACTGCCACCACTGTACATTTAAAATACTTTTATTGTTCCAAATTGATGTATTGTAATATGAGAGTCAACATAATTAATAGTTCCTATGTAATATGGTGATAACACGGTCAGTATTTCATTGTGTTGGTTGCTCCCCCTCTTTCATTGCCGCGTTGCAAGCTACAGAGGGGAGCCAGTGTGCCTGCTGTATGTGAAGACATAATATGAGTATTTTTATGTCTGTCACAGGAGTAAAGTTGATGAACTCCACATTGTGTCCTGTCTTTCGTATACGGCCTGACGAAGAGTTCGCAGCCGTTACATTAGACTTCCTTGGCCTTGGAAAACCTGCTCTTTTCTCAGGTTAATCTAATCTGTCAGGAGCATCTGTCCAGGTCTGTACATGATATCTGGTCAGGACTGCTGTAACTAAAGATTGATGGTGGAAAGAAACCAAAGGAAACCCAGATACAGTTTTGGCAGAATCCGGACATTATATGAAGATTCACAGTGCTCTGGTCTGGTGTGACTTCATACAGTGGTTCTCAAATTGTAGTACACAAGATTTTGGTACATT
The DNA here is from genome assembly GCA_019453435.1 of Rhinogobius similis. NCBI lineage: Eukaryota > Metazoa > Chordata > Actinopteri > Gobiiformes > Gobiidae > Rhinogobius > Rhinogobius similis. The sequence goes on along the minus strand of CM033624.1, from coordinate 11,351,728 downwards.
TTGGCTCGCCTTCCTTGTGAAGGTACAGTTATAATTGTGTAGGGTAGTTCTTACAACTGCTCATCTCTAATTTAGACCCTGTTTTGTTAAAGGCCTGGTTTTGGCGTTGAGAGCCACTGGTCTAGTGTAATCTAATGATTTGTCATTAGTTGTGCCAGCGGGTGTCACACCCCCTTCATAAGAGCAGCACTGGACTTCTGCTGGAATATCAGTATATCATATAGTATAAAGCTGTTGGCATGAATATTGTATTGTAAATGTATATGCTAATGTTTTGCGCCAATGTTGTATGCACTGGTTTAAATTGCAACGACTTTTTCAAACTTTTCCATACTTTTCAAGATGTGCCAATCTAATCCAGGCTATACATTTTGAGCATCTGTCAATGTTTTTTTTTTTTGAGAGCCAACCTTTTCATCCGCTCTCAACTATTTTCACCAGCATTGCATCTAATTACCAGACCCCCATTTTAAGTCTAGCGCAGACTGCACACCCGCTTTTCCACTCCACGCACGCACGCACGCACGCCCTCCCAAACACGTGCCATATTAATGCTCTTTCCTCTCCATTAGTTTCTATCGTAACTCTTGCGCTTTATAATCCCTTTGCGCATCTGACTCGCTCGCACCGCTGGACGTGGAGAGACAGTTGGTGCGGATAGAGAGCGAGCGAGGGGGTGCTGCTGCTCGTAAACGCTATGGGGGCTGGGATTCACCGTGTTGCGCGCTCCCGAGCTCTCTCTCTCACACACACACACGCACGCGCACGCACTGACCGACATCTCGCCGCAGTGAATGTAGGCTACAGCGGCTGGCAACATCTGCGCGTCCTTCAGCGCCTTTTACGCACGGCACACGCTTCAAAACGCACGAAACACGAACATATATACGTACAAAAACATGCCGTGATAAGCAAATGTGATCGCAGTTTAGTTAGAACGTGCACAGACGCGTTTTTCTGCTAAATTGAAGGAATTATGACCCAGATTCGTCGCGCTCACGTGAGCCTTATCGATCGACTCATGGCAGCGATGTTGTCGGATCGAAGCGGACACGTTTAAGCGGTGAAGTGAAACTGTAGCCGGGTTTATTGTCGTCTGATGCAGAAGCGAAGGTAATTTGTTAAAAAAGGTCGAATGTGCAGACGCGGACACACCCCCCTCCTTCACGTGAACGCGCACAGAGCAGCAGCAGCAGCAGTGGCTTTTGAAGACTGACAGAGATCTGGTCTTATTTACGCACTAATATTTTGGAGCTAGACACGAGAGAGTTGATGAAATGGCCTTTATTGATTGCTGTATCTACTTTATGGGTCTGTTTTAAAGCCTTTTGATTTTCAGACCTGGTTCTTCTCCCATTTGATTCTATTTGTCATCCATTTTAAGGAGTAGGTTTGAGAGTGCTGTGTAAAATGTTTGCCCAAAAAGCCTAACACAGACTGCCAACAGGACAAGCTGACTGTGATCTATGAATTGATTTAGCGTAATTGTATAAATGTCATAAAGAGACCTTTTCAATTGGATTTTGTCGACAGAAATTGCACATGAACGCAATCGTTACTCTGGCAGACAATCTTGAACTTTTGCTTTATTGTTACATCCGTTTTGCTAACATCTGCATTTTGAATCGTATGCAGCATTTTTCTGACTTTTTCTCCATCTCACTCTCATATTATGGCTCCAAAATGTTCTGACATCACTGCAAATGAACACAAACAAAGTATTCATTGTTTTTTATCTCATGTGTTTGACAAAAAGGTATCTTTATAGTGAATGAAAACACTAGAGTGGTTAAAGGTTGTTTGTGTTGGACAGTAGGCCCTCTCCTCTCTGTGACAGGCAGGATTTACCCCTCATATTTTCCCCCATAATCCTCTTTTCTCAGACGTTTCAGACAGGGCTCCGTTTCAGATCGGCGTGTTTTCGAGGATCTGGATTTACTTCGAGGACACTTTAAATATTCATGAATTTAGGCGGTCTGACTTACAGAATCCCGCTGTGTTTGAGTGGGTGCTGGTAGACGTATTCCAAATCTGTCATTTATTACTTTTAGAATAAGTTGGACAAAGAATAAGGTTAGAATTGTCAAATGTTGTAAATAGTCTGCAGATCTAGGGTTGTGGTTCAACATCTGTGGATTTTTCTATTTAAAATTTAACGGTGCACTATGACTTTTCTTGCATGTTCCACAGTATCTTGCATTTACTCAATTACAGGTGTTTTTATTGTTAAAAAATACCTTTAAAACATGCATTCTTACTGTGAGTGGGCTTGCCTCTCCACAGATATGACCTGTAACTTGACCTGGAGGCATCCTCAGCTCGTTTTCATGGAGATGGATAGGTTTAATGCTATACCGTTGAACATTTCAGGCAAGAAAATGACATATCGATGACTACAAGCCAGAAAATATACACAGTGCACCGAAATAAACCTTAAATAAAGTATAATCGTTTAATAAATGAATAATTCTGCCCCATGCAACATCTAATGACTAACTGAGATGTTTATCAAAAGGAAGAACATAATCAATCGATACAGACTCATGGTTTTATACCGCAGTTTATGATAAATGTTTCTTGTTTATTGAGCTTTAGATCAGTACATCTTTATCAACTGTTGAGGATCCCCAGAGCAGTAGATATATATAATAAAGAAACTATACATGATAACAGACCACTGTGACTGTGGTGACATCAGCGAAGTTCTAATGGAGCGCTCCAGAACAACCGTAACCTTTAACTTTTCATGTCCCTTAGCAACATACGGAGAAATAGTCAGGCTTTTCCGAGGAGCATCAGTAAAACAGCTTAAAGTTCACACTGAAATACATCTACATCACACCAAGTACAAAAATATACTGGTTTAGACATTGTTCAGACCTCCAGCCTTTAGTCCATACTGCAGCAGAATGTACTGTCCTCTCTGAACTGTCTCCTGACTCATATTATGCTCATTCAAACGCATTATTCACCGGAAACACTATAGACTCACTCAACAATATTAAAGACATTGTACTCGTAATTATCTCTATTGAGAGCAATGTCTTATTTCCTGAAGCAGAGAAGCCGAGTTCCCATGCACCACTCTGTAATTTTGGAGAATTGGGCAAGACTTTAACCACAGACACATAGATCATTTTTTACTTTTTTAAAATTCTTTCATCCAAGTTTGTGCCAAGGAAAATATTACAGAATCATTTGCGTACCACAGAGGAGCAAAACTTTAACCCAGCACTATTCATTACAAAAGTATAGCATGTATGGTTTCGTGTAATCTAATATTTTGTTGTTGTTCTAGTGCTATCTACTATTACTACTGCTGCTTTTAAGTTACTTTAAACTGAATTGTCTCATGAAGGCAAAATATGTTTTTGTTTTTTTTAATTTAGGATACTATTTCATTGTCATTGCTGCTGATACTGACTGATACTCACAACTGCTACTCCTAGTACCACTCCAACCATGACTTCAACTAACTCGTTTTATACTATTCTATTATTACCTCTATATTACTACTGTTTGTCAATCTGCCCCACTTTGATTCCTCCGCACTTCCTGAGCCTCCCCTGAACGCTGCGTCTGGTCCTCATTAAACTGCAGTGTTTTCCCATGACCTCCATCTGCCCTGACCACTTCCTCAAAAACAAAACTTTATTTATATCTTACACAAACACAGACCATGAGGAGCTAAGACTGGACCTAACCAGGACTAAATAAACGATTAGACTAAATCATGAGTAAAACTAGGACTAACAGGAATGAGGAGGGTGTTTCTTAGTGACTTGCTCAATTTCAGCCGAAGTCAAACTGAGTCAGACATCCTGAAGTCCAGCTGAGGATTCTGGGTGGTTTCCAAAAAAGGAGGTCTTTAATGTAAGTGTCTGTTTGTGAATGGAGTTCAGTCCAGTTTGTGGGAGACTTACAGGACACAAACTAAAACGGTAGAAGTAGTTATGTGTGGTACAGGGTTTATTAAGATTATTAGGTCAATCGTCACAATATAATCAAAAGAACAAAATAATCATGCCAACTTTAGAAGCGAAATTAAATCTGAGTGCACATTTATTTTGGCATTCATAAAGTTAAATTTTGTAAAGCTGATCACAAGCTTGAAGAATAGTAACGTGTTAGAAAATGGGAATGAAAGAAAACAAAAAAATCACTGTTGTTTGGTCATGATCTTTGCTGTACAGTTGTGGTTATTTTGGGCCAATAAAGCATGCAATATGTTCAACTTTGTGAACATTTGTCTCCACCCAACAAACTACCTTATCAAACAAGGCAAAGGATTAATTTTGTTTAACATCTTTAACCCTTCTTCCAACTCCACAACAAAGTTTAGTTGAGATCTGTTTCCTGTAAAGTTATAGACTGTGACAAGTTCGTACTAAACCAAGAATGCTCCAGAAGCCACCGTTACATCACTGAGGTCAGAGGTGAAGTGTGAGAGTTCAAAGGTGATGACAGGTGCCTTTTATCTCTGGGAAAATATTATTGATTTATAACCAAGAAACTGTGAATAAACCGGACTACACAGAACTATTAAAACTAAGATTTAACAAGGACTAAACCAGGACTGTTATGACCTTCTAATGATAGTGCTCTAGACTTTGAAAATAGGCTCTTGACTTTCCCAGCCCTTATTTACATTTAGGTCCATGTGAATCGATAAAATGGAGAATCCTGGGTCGATATTCGCTGAGTCGTGAAAAATCAATGGGACTGAACTGGTCTAAGGAGTGACTCAGCATAAAATGGAATAATGAGAATCTATTGACACCCAAATGAAACAGCTGTAGTGAGTTGAAATGAACAATTGCCATCAGCATGGACCTCGAACAAATGAGAAGGCTGTTTCGCATTGATTTCAATTAAAATAGTATTAGCAGTGGTTGTACACTCACTGACATGAATTTGTTTAGTCTTAGTAATAAAACCATGTGCTGCTAATACTAATACTATACAGTTTCCATAAATAGTAGTAAAACTTTCATCTAATTCATGCTTCATAATGTAAATACTGCATTCGTAGCACAAAAACAGTGTCTGCAAATAAAACTATTATATCTTTAGTGGATCAGCTGCTTTAAACCTGTGTCTGAATGTTGCCATATGGTTCACGCATGACTGACCTCACATCTGCACACATCTGTGGAATACACTCCACCTGCTGCAGGGGGTTGTGGGTAAATCGGAGAACACTGGGGTCAGAGTTTAATGAAGGCGACCTCAGGGAAAAGATCTGCAACCAATCACAATTAGATACACAGAGAAAGGGGGAGGGGCTGAACGTGAGGGATTATGTCACTGGGATACAATAAAATACACGTGTTTTTTTCACCTACCTCATCAAATATTTTGCATTCAAAGTATCACCTAAAGGACTAAAACTATCCTAAAAACAATATTTGGAATGAATACAGTAGTAGATAAGGATGCAGAACGAATCACTTTTAAAAAATGTAAATGAAATCATATTTTAATATTTGCTTATTTCAGGTCCGTCCTCCTCCAGTCCCAGTGCGCTGAAGCCCGGCCCTCTCGACCCCTCTTCCTGCTCCCCATGTGGACTTCAGGGACCTCTGGATGCCTCTGACACCGCAGCATCCTGCTCTGGCCCCGCCTCTCTGGATGAAGGGGCGGGGCATGTGGACGAAGGCTTAGGTCCTGTGGAAGGGGGTTTGTTGGTGAATGACACGGGGCCTCCGGAGCTGCCAGGGGGCGCTCTAACTCCCTCAACCAGGAAGAGACTGCCGCTGGGGCCTAAACCACAGAGTAAGAATTTGATCAACAATCATCGTCATGACTTAGACCCGGTTCTTTCCTGATTTAGGGCGTTTTCATACTTGTACTTGTCACAATTTGAGATAAGATTCATTCAGGTCATGGTTTTGTTCAGTTTTAGTCCTGGTCGAGCCCTGGCTTTGTCCATGTTTAAGTCCAGGTTTAGTCTTAGTTTAGTCACAATTTTAATGTGGTGTTTGTGCGAGTTCAGTAATATTGCATATCTCTCTTCTGTAGTTCCTCCAAAGCCACCTCACCTGCAGCAGGTGTCCACTCCCAGGCTCCGCCCCCGAGCTCCAGAGAAGCCCCTCCCACCAGCACCTTGCAGGCCCCTTCCCTCTGACCCTCGCAGCCTCAGGCCCCTCCCCCGAGATGCCACAGCCTCCCCCACCTCTGTGCTGTCGCTCATCGAGAAATTCGAGCGGTGCGTATTCATTTTCATAAAGATCCCAGGAAAATATTATAAAAATATTAAAATTCAGGTTGTGGTTTTATATTTAATCATTACTTTATCTTATATGTAACTTATATTCAACTCTGCTTTGTTCCCACAGTGAGCAACTAATTATGGTTCCGGACATCACTGGAGGTGCCCTGTGTCCCCGCCTCCCCATCAGTGACATCACTTGTGACCCATGTTCCTCCTCTTCCTCCACCTGCTCCTCTCCCTCTCCTCCATCATCTCCAGTGCCACCTTTAGACCTGGACAACAAACTGCCTGAAACAGAAACAGTGGGGGAAGATATTCAACAAATCAAACAAGAGCAAAGTGCCAAAAATTACGACGAGGAGGAGGACTTAGGGGCGTGTGCAGATGTGAACAAACGATTGTCTTTAGAATCTGGGTACAGCGCCTCGGAAAAACACCTAGAGGATATTGTGGAGCTGAGGGACCCGCCCCAGCAGATCATCGGCCAATCAGAGCTGCTGAACGAGCGCTTGTCCCTCCCCTCCTCACAGACGGACGGTAAATTGGCCAACCGGGACAGCGGCATTGACAGCATCAGCTCCCCATCCCACAGCGAGGAGCTCTGTTTTGCCGGTGTGGACGAAGGGGGAGTGGCTTATTCATGCAGCCCCGCCCACATCAGAGAAGAAGGGGGTGTGGTCAGGAGGAGGCGGGATTTATCCGAGGAGGGAGATAGTGATCTGGAAGAAGAGGCGGAGCTTACTCTGGTGCTACCTGCGACCAAGACTGATAGACAGGACTCAGTCGAGGTTAGAGTACTATTTCTACTACTACTAGTCCTGTATACTGGTTATTTAATTAGTACTTCTGTCTTGAGAAGTGATGGCCACTCTTAAGTATGAAGTCCATACTGCATAGACGTTAATTTCATATTTGTCTACCACCCTTTTACTTCCTTAAGGTTTTCCTGTTCTGTACAATACATACCATACATTTTTATTGTTACAAGGTTTGTCTTTCCACAGATTTAACCTGTAACTTGCCATATTGACATCTCCATGTAGATAGATACACCAGAAAAGTCACATTCTGCACGTTTTAAAAGTTATAGCTTAGGTGTAGATATCACAGTAATGTCTGGACTTAATAACAAGTTCTCACTTTTCACCACTACTGCGTTTTCTAAAGATCTACCTGTGTAAAGCTTGGTTTTGTTAAATTTAACGAGGGAATTTCTTCTTCTCTCCTGGCCCCACACTGCCTCCAGCTGTCTCAGGTCTCCCCCAGGGCTCCCTCTGTCTGTCCCCGTCTTACTGACTGTAATGAGAGCTAATACTCAGAACACCTCCAGGCTCCCACAGAGGAACCATTGAGACATAGAGCAAATCCTTTTACTGTTATTTAAAACGTCTTCCCACCCAAATTAGAATTTCTGTCAGAAAAGCATGATTTTAGGGTGCACAAGTATTCTTATGTAGCACCAGTAATACTTGCCCATGCCAATTCCGCTACCTCTTGTTTTCCTGTGCAGTTGTCGGTTCATCAGAGAGTATTCAACATCGCCAACGAACTGCTGCACACCGAGATCGCCTACGTGTCCAAACTCTACCTCCTAGACCAGGTACAACACCACTAATACCTCCACTACTGCAACTATTACTACTATTACCTCCAATGCTGCAGCTACGACTACTGATACCACTACAACTACAACTATTGCTGCTACTATTACTACCAACACTACCACTACTGTGTCTAATACTGATAAGAAAATGATGTTCTGGGATGGGGGGGTCACATGCTTTATCACACAGAAAAGACGTCATCAACGGTTTTAGCACATTCAATTAACATCACCACTGAACACAAAATAAGAGACAAAAAACAACACAAGTGATAGAACAACAGGGGGTCTGTTTGTCACTTCATTATAAGGATTTCGCAGTTCAGTTTTGCTCTCTCGACAGTATTTGTGCAGTATCTATTGCAAACCCCCCAAAAAGATATGTGTCGTTTTGATTGTTGATTTGTAGTCTTGACTGCAGCAGGTATTACTACTGCTACTACTGCTAATAGTACAACTGTGAACTGTGGCTACTTTTTTTTTTTTTAAGTTTAATTGAATTTGACTACTACTAATACGACTACTTTTGTAATCATGTGTAGCAGTGGCACAAGTCCTAACACACTACTAGCACTACTACTACTACCACTGCTAGAATTACTACCACTACTACAACCATTACTACTCCTACAGCTTTCAAACTGAACTATCTTTCTCCTTTTAGGTGTTTTGTGCCCGTCTCATGGAAGAGTCCCGGTCCCGCTCCTCGTTCCCTTGTGACGTGGTCCAGGGGATCTTCTCCAACATCTGCTCCATTTACTGCTTCCACCAACAGTTTCTTCTGCCTGCGCTACAGAAACGGATGGAAGAGTGGTCAGTGCACAGAATATGACTCTATGATTATCTTCTGTCTTTGAAAACAATGAGCTAAAATGAGAGTAGGTCAACGGAATTCTGGCAATGTTGTTTATGTTTTTGTCAAGTAGATACTTGAGCCGTTCGATTATGAAAAAAGGAGGAAGAATAGACTTTATATAATTTCTTAAATAATGTTTGGTTTTAAAAGTCACTAGATTACTCAAAACCTGGTGACTTTACACCAGGTTTTGAGAGGCAGAATGAGCGTTCTTATCAGAAAATGATTGAATCATTTGTTAATTTGCACAATGTTTATATTTGGTTGAAGCCATTCATTTAGTCAAGGTTAAAATTCACAGCCCAAGTAGATGTATAACATACAGTAATACAATTTATGAAATATTTCACAAATCTGCAAACAATCAGTCATTTCAAAATAATAAGAATTAAATGTTTAAGTTGTATATGTTCTTAAACTAAAACATTTCCAAAACTCTCAAGTCCTGACAAAATGCCGTCTTGTACCAGGGAAACACTGAACAAATCCAGTATATGCATAAAATAAAATTTGTGTCAAGCTAGTTGCTTCACAGTGGCGCCCCCTGTAGGCACTAGTCAGTCCCTGAAACACAGTATTCTGTCTTTACAGGGACCTGAATCCTCGTATCGGAGACATCCTGCAGAAACTGGCCCCGTTCTTGAAGATGTACGGAGAATACGTGAAGAACTTCGACCGAGCCATGGAGCTGGTCAACACTTGGATGGAACGCTCTGCTGCCTTCAAGGCTATTATACAAGATACACAGGTGGGGACATATATTTAAATAATATGTTTGATATGTAAGTGAGAAATATTACACAACCAAATCGATTAGTCATCTGTTTGCAAAAGGACTGTGTTGTGAATATGGATTTTTAAAATGTTTTATTTATTGACCCAGTGGAAGATAAATCAAAATATTTATTATGTCATTTGATTTCATGTAATTGACTTGTTGTTATATAAAGCACATATACTTTTGCCAAGTCTACACACAAATGTTGCTAACAGTGTTTTGATATTTTAACAGCAACACTTCTGCAAAATCAATCAGCAATGTTTATTTCTATCTGACAAAGAATTTAGCAAATACTAACCAAAAGGTGTTGTAAAGCATTGATACTAATCCATTCTAAAACTATTATCAAAACTAGATACTCATTTGATATTGCTAAAAATAATAACCGGAAAACAGTTTTAGAATGATCCTGTCAGAACTAGTATAAAACCACATGTTAACGTCCATTTAGCCAAGTGTTTAATTGTTTTTGTCTTGTATTTTTTGCATATGCAGACACAAAACACACACATTTGAATAAACATGACTATTATTAACATACAATTGCTCGTGTTCTCTGTTCTGTTCTGCAGAGAGAGGAGCGCTGTGGAAACCTGACACTGCAGCACCACATGTTGGAGCCCGTTCAGAGAATCCCTCGATATGAACTGCTGCTCAAAGACTACCTGCACCGCCTGCCCCTGGACGCCCCCGACTACAGCGACGCACAGAGTAAGACATGTGTCCATCATTCAGACAGTGCGCGAGGGACTCATTCTGGAGATAAAGTCAGTGTGTCCAGATTGATGGAGATGGTTTGGACAGGTACAGAGGAGAGAGGGTCAGAAGCAGGCAGGTGAAAAAGGAGTAAATAAAACTGTATACTTCACAATTTGATAGCATATGTTGTACTTTTTACTACAAATTGTCAATAAACATACCTATACCTTGCCTTATAAAAAGATGCTGGGAAATGCTCGAAATGACAGGAAATGCCAGAAAACCACCCAAGATCTTTTTCCATCATCTTTATGTTGATCAGAAACCTTTTTTTTCCCCAAGTTTCCCCTATTTTAAAATCAAGACTTTCAATTGGCATTCAACATTGAGAAAATAATCAAAGACAGGCAGCCTCCTGTAACCTTAATCAACTTTTCTCCACAAACAGCAACTAACTATGATTCATATTTACAAAATAGCAGATAATCTAATGTATTAATGATATTTCTTTCTTCAGAATCTCTGGAGCTGATCGCCACAGCAGCCGAACACTCAAACGCTGCCATAAAGAAAATGGTACAAACTACACACTTCTCTGTTTATTATCAGTGTAAATAAGCCCCGCCTCTTTCACAGCGAGGCGTTCACTTTCCTCTGTAATTAACGCTCTCTAATTAAAGACAGACCTCCAGTGCACCAGCCTTCAGGCCACACAGTTTACCACCACCCAATGTGGGAAATTACAGTAAAATACAGAATTAGACTAAGAACCAGAGGAATACTGGCAATGCTACTACTACTACTGCACTAAGCTTGTACTTGTACTGGGGCTTATGAAGTTCTTGAATGCTATAACTACACCAACAGCTATTATTACTATTACTGAATGTATTACTAACACGTCTACTACTGTACTTTTCCACTACAACCATTGATTACTCCTGTAGTCCAGTTTAGTCCTAATTTTTAATAATGTTTATTGATTTATTTTGTTCTAGGAGCGTATGAGGAAGTTATTAAAAGTGTACGAGTTACTGGGAGGAGAAGAAGACATAGTTAATCCAACAAATGAACTGATTAAAGAGGGACACATGCTGAAACTGTCCAACAAGAACGGGACCACGCAGGATCGATACCTCATACTGGTAAAGATTTCATTCTGAGGTTTGTTTTTGGATAGTTTATTTGGGAGCGTTTTGTTTAATTGTGCGTCTCTCTTTAGTTCAACGACAGGCTGCTGTACTGTGTCCCAAAACTGCGTCTGATTGGTCAGAAATATGGAGTCCGAGCCAGGATCGACGTGGACGGGATGGAGGTGAGACAGGTTTATTCTGTATCTATTCAGAAACTACAGAGATAAACTAAGGGTGCGACCTCAAAAACTCCTTAACTGAACAACTAAACTTGGACCAAACCAGGACGAGACCAGGACCAAAACAAATTTGACATCGGAACTAAACTGGGCTCAAATAATTCTATGACATTAGAATTATTAAAAATTGTTTTGTTTTTTTCTTGATTTGCGGATAACGTCCATACTACTTATTGTTTGCAGCTGAAAGAGGCCAGTAGTATCGCAGTTCCTCGGACATTCCTCATTTCAGGGAAGCAGAGGTCTTTGGAGCTACAGGCCAGGTACAAAAATGATACTGTTATTATCTTAGAACAAGTCTGTGTAATCCCTCAGTCATCCAGGTGTGGTAGAGAAAGTTTCAAAGCTAGTAATTGACACAAGGTTTTAAGAATCAAGGTGTTTCAACTTTTATCCGAATCGGCTCAGAGCAGCAAAAAGTAGAGTTTCTCAGACCAGCACCTCAGATTGAAAATGACTTTTGGATGGAAGTCAAAACGTCTTGATTTTAAAACAGATGACTACCTTATCTAAAAATACTGCATGTGTTTAAACAATATACCCCTAAAACATCAGTGGAGATGCCAAGTGGAACAAATGAAAATGACAATAACCATGCTGTTGATGAATGAAAAAAAAAAAAAATTAAAGAAAAGAACTACCATCACATTTGCCACAGACGGTACATACTTAACAGAAGAAAAGTCTTACATGTCTGTGGTGGTGGTGGAGGTACTTCGTGTCTAGTCTCTAATCTTAAAATATGGATATAAATATGGATGTTATCATACAGCCAGAACCACTGCAAGTCAGACAGTCGTGTGATATTGTGATAAACATGCTCAGACTGAATCCTGTCTGATTTCAGGACGGAGGAGGAGAAGAGGGACTGGATACAGGTAACAAAACAGAGTTACAGAACCAATATCTATTATTTTCTGTACTAAACGCATTATTTTTTCCAGAACTGTGAATGAAGTATTCATAGTTTTTTTTTTTTTTTTTATCTTTATCAATGGTAAAAGGGTTGGAGATCTGGGCCCAGAGTTTACTGTCAAGTTCATTTGCAACTTGCAGGCTTTACGTACACTGGGCTTAAGTATTAAAGGCTGGCTCCATGTTATTTAAACTAGTGTTTCCCAGCCAGACCTCAGTCACTTACCAGAGGCTACATGGAATGAGTTCACATTTAAAAAGAAGGTGAAATTGAATATAAAATGTACTTTAAAGGACAATTTACATCTTTATGCCTGTTTTGGTAGGATGATTGGACATCAGTATAATTAAAACAAGAATATATACTCATAAATATTTACTAAAGAATCACCATTACTCAAGTTAGGAGTACTCGGGAGTGTGGGATGAAGCTTAGGGGGTACTCAAGACAGAAAAGGTCGAGAGCCACTGATTTAAACTGCACTATAACTATATATTTATGTTTCAGGCGATCCAAGCGACAATCCAGAGGCATGAGCAGACCATGGAAAACTACCGGCTCACCTGTCCTCTGAGAGATGAGGATTCTACTCCTCCACATTCACCGGTAAGACACAGTATTGAGCATTGAGCAAGTGTTAAATTTGTTTCAGTCTGAAATTGGGTCTGGTTTATTAGCTGCGGTGCTTTCGGTGTTGTATTTGTAAACAAAATATTATTATGGTGATTATTTTCCCAGAGCTGTGTAGAGCTGGGTAAACGTGCCCCGACTCCCATCAGAGAGAAGGAGGTGACTCTTTGCATGAAGTGTCAGGAACCCTTCAACTCCATCACAAAGAGACGCCACCACTGTAAAGCCTGTGGACACGTGAGTACCACTGCTACCAAGGTTGTCAAAAGTATCAAAATCCAGTGTCTAATTTATTCCAAAACTAGTATCGAAACTAGATACTCATTTGAACAAGTATCGTGAGAAAAAATCCCATCAACAGGACTAACCTGACCTTTCCTGAGCAAGTTTAGAATGATCTTGAGCTTTCTCAGAACTAGTATAAGACCATAGAGTTTAAGGAAGAAAGTACAAGATGAAATCCCAGAACTAAAAGTGGCATTTGAAAATTATTATTGTGGTATCAAAATCAGTTTTGAGAATCGAGTATATACCACAGTATCAAAATCAAATTGTATACTAAAAAAAAAACTAACTAATACTTCTCGTCTATTTCTACTACACTATAAATTAAGACTGCACAATGTATTGCAATTCATTTAAATAGTCAAATATCAAACAAACAAGAGTGAATGAAACAAATTTTAATTGTGAACTGAATCTGATTTGAAAACATCACTTGCAAATCTATTCACTGAATTAGATTTTTTTTTTTCCTTAGTAAATTACCCAAGTGTATACTTCGCACAGTTCTATCTCTATTTTTGTTTCTTTCTGTTAGGTGGTGTGTGGGAAATGCTCTGAGTTTAGAGCTCGTCTCTCCTACGACAACAACAGAACCAACCGAGTGTGTGTGGACTGTTACTGCACGTTGGTGGGAGTTTGCCCGTCCGCCGCCGTCAGCAGTAGCACCAGCAGGAGGCGCTCTATACTGGAGGTAAGCGACATACAACCCATGGGAGGCGCTCTGGTTACGTTACAAACAATGTCCATAGGAGAGTCTCTAGTTTTTGAGGTTTGGAAGTGAACGGTCATGTCTTCACAACTTGAGAAAGAGCTATGTTAATAAAAAAATAATATCAATGGTTCTGTTGAGGAATTTTTAGAGGTAAACAAACGCTGTGATTAGTTAGTAGGCCAGAGTTAAGGACTTCAGTTGTCTGCCTCTATGGCTGTGTTCATACCCATAGACATCCTACATAAAAATTGAAACTTAAAGTGCATATGACAAGTTCTCCTGTTTTTGGAATAGCACCTGTGGTAAATATTTATCACTAACATCTGTCAAGTTGCATTTTGTCATGAAAAACAGAAAAATAAAGTTACAATAAAAATGACAGGAAGCAGTGTTTAGACCGGAATCCCTCTGTGATATCATCAATAAGCGACATTCCAGCCAAAATGTTGGGAGAATTTACACACACCTGACACATTCAGATTAAAGAATCATTTAACAAAATAAATGTGTTATCAGGTATCATTATCTGTCAAATCTTAACTATTGTGTAATTTCTATGGACTTTGGCCCTTGTTTACAGTATGGTTGCGCGGTAACAACAGTTCTTGAATCTGCTGCTCATGTCCAACCAGGAAGTAACATTATAAACATTACCAAAACTGTCAAACTGGATAAAAATAGGTAAACGTTTTAGTGAAATCTAAAATGTAATCATGTTCACTGCGTTTTAGTGAAATGTGTAGTCTAACTTTAATCCAGAACTAAACCTGGACACGTATGCGGGTTAATAGAACGACATGTGAACTTGCTTCGTAGTACGGCATATCCAGAGACGCTCATGTCTCGGTCAGTACATCCAGATAACAGCACCTTATCCAGGATGAGTTCAGCGAGCGTCGCAGTACACATCAGGACTAAACCAGCGTGCACACTTCACTGAATGTGTCTGCATTTGTCGTGCACAGAAACAGGCGTCTTTAGCTGCAGAGAACAGCGTGATGTGCAGCTTCCTCCACCTGATGGACAAGGGCTCGGGACGGGGCTGGCAGAAGGCCTGGTTTGTCATCCCAGAGAACGAGCCACTGGTGCTCTACGTCTACGGAGCACCACAGGTAACAAACTACATCACATTCAACGCTCAATATGTGGATTCTTTCTATTCACCCTGATCAAGATGATGTCAGATAATCAATAGCCTATGTATAGAGAATATAGACTGCACAAACTGATTATCTGCATGTTATCAGGCTTAAATGAAGAGTATTAATCTTATTTTGAATAGTTTTGACTAGTTTGGATCTACAGTGTATGCTTATTAGTTTCCGAATTGTTGTTTCATACCATTTCGGATTGTTTTACATTTTTTGTCGTTTTAAGGAAAGCTATCTGTGTTTTAATTGACTGATTAGGTGAAACTGACAAAAATGAACATATTGATATTTTTGGGGGGCATCCCGGTAACAATAATCAGACAAAATGATGTCAGTCCAACAGATAAAGATTAAGTTTAATTATCAGACAAATGTGAAATGTCTCTAAAATTAATTACAGCAGTGTAGAAATATCACTTTACGTTCACAATATCTAAATTCCGATAAATTGCCCACTTAAATGACACCGTTTTAACCGCCATAAGCTTACGTAAGAAATGACAATAAACCATTATTCTTGTGTGTTCAGTCACAGTAAAATTGGGTCATGATTGGTTTTACAAGACTCTTTTGAACTATTGCTATAGCTCTGCCACAGCAGAGTGATGTTGACTGTCTTGGTGGATTGGCTCTGTATAAATGAGGCTGAAGGCTGCAGCGTTTGATGATAGAAAAGTGTTTCTCTTTAATCAAACACTCTGAATGTGCTGCAGTCTCCAGGCAACAGACGGAGAGGTGAACCAAGGGACAGTGGGTTTGTAGGAAAGACGACTGCAAAATATGGATACCCTGTACTAGCCGTTTAGTTACATTCACTCATTCTCAGTTGTGGGGAAGTAACTAAATATACGATCCGAAAATGTGTTTCAGAATCATTTTGACTGTATTCCAGTACAGTTACTCTTTCTTTTGGTAATATCCAGAATAGAGTCACTTTCCTAAAATCAAACAAATACACTTACGCAATTTCAGATTAAAATGGTGTGATATTAGTGAAGGAACACAAGAGACTTCGCTCTTATAGTGAATGTATGTGGGTATCATGCTTTAAATAGTGATAAACAAATGCAAAACAAACAGTGCAACTTACCCGACAGTAATAACTGAGTCATATGTCAGGTTATTACATATAAAATAATGCAACCAGAGGTAGGTGTATCTTGATAACAATGCTCAGACATATCAATTTATTTCAATTTCCCATTTTACTCATCTTTTTGTCAATTTTTTTCACTATAAACCATATATTTCAAATTGAAATGTTCATATCTTCAAAAAAACATTTCACAATATTTAACTTTCGATATATTCCCCACCTCTAAATGCAAATAATTGTAAAAGTTTTTTAAGAGACTAAGTATTCAGAGTACTTTGATTGGACCATGTTACTAAATGTATTAAAAGTATACTTCCCAACATTGCTCAGAAAAGTGTTATTGATCCACAAAAGGCACTGAAACTTCAAAAATCAAATCAAAAATGAAACTTGAATAATTATGTAAATAGAAATTCTCATTCTCGCCAGTGTCAACAATCTATGAACAATATTGATCTATATGAACATAGATTAGGGGTTGGCACTTTGTCTTTCCAACATCAAAACACGCACAGTAGGCCCATTCTCCGACTTGGCAAGATGTTTTTCCAGATCTGAGTTAGGATCCAAGTACTCAGATCTTGCTCTCTGGTCCCGACAGGTTTAACCCATAACACATTAAAGTACTGGTCAAATGCAGACAAAAATCTTGTTAATATAATTCCACAATGCATTCGGTGAATATTGATGCGTGAGAGAAGTGAGCAGGTGGAGCAGGCTGTAAACTGGGGAAGCAGCTCTGTGATGTTGTGCCAAAGGACCAGCACCAGGCCTGTGTGTAGTTGCCCACGGTGACAATCAGGTGGTATGTAGTGTGAAGGCAGAATATAGCAGATTATTGAGTTGTTATGGTTTTTTGAACCTTTTATGTGCAGTTTTACAGTATGTAGAGCTGTGTAATTAATACGTCCTCATTGATATAGAGAAGTCATATTGTGGAATATTATAGCTAAAGGAACAACATTTCCGTGAAAACAAGCAACAAGAGGAGGAGTAAAAGTCAATTTTGTGGCGATGCAAGCCAGCTCACATTTAGGACATAGGCTTTTATTCATTTTTAGTGCAATAAAACGTCAAAAATATACTTATACAAACATATACTTTTATTATTATCGCTCCAAACTGCTATATATACGTTTTAACTATGTTCTGAATCAAATGGATACTTATTCAAAACCAGGATCAACAGTGTCTTTTAAAACATAAATTACATTATTTTGATTTGATTTTGCTTAAAGTGCGTATGACAGGTTTTTAGGATTTTCTAATTGTGACTTTATTCAGTGTATTAATACCTCTTGTAGATATAAATCATAGTTTTACACCAATCCAGTCACTATTTGTGGAGAAAAGTTGAAAAATCTGTTGAAAATTACAGGAAGTAAAGAAACTGATGACATCACACTAGGGAGACAAAGGTTATGCATAATTTACACAAAATAAACTACTTTTTTGACCCTTTAAACATTTATTCAACAAAATAAAGGTGTTCACATGTATTTCTCTTTGTCAAATTAACAAAATCTGTGACATTAGAGGAGTTTTGGCCCGGTGTACAGTGTGGTTGCTATGGTAATTTCCTAACGTGACATCATACTTTACAACCAGGAAGTACAATTAAAAACCTAAAAGAATAGATAAACTGAGGTAAAATGTGTAAAGATTTTAGTAGAAATTGAAATATATTTATCTTAACTGCATTTTAGTCAAATGAGTAATTCAACCTGTCATAGGCACTTTAAATCTTTCCCAGAATCTCAGCTTTAAAGTTGCAGTTTTGGGTAGTGCAACAAGAACAAACTCGTGTAAACAAACAGAAATATGATTATTATTCCTAAATAAGGCAATTTATATACGTCATGTCACCCCCCTCCAGGACGTCAAGGCCCAGCGCAGCCTCCCTCTGATCGGCTTCGAGGTGTCTCTCCCTGAAGCGTGCGACCGTTTGGACCGACGCTACGCCTTCAAGATCTCCCAGAGCCACCTCACCCTGTACTTCAGCGCCGACGGGGAGGAGCTACAGCGCCGGTGGATGGACGTCCTGTCACGCGCCGGCCGGGGGGAGGAGCTACAGGTGCACCAACCACTGGCAGAGACCCTGGAGGAGGAGGGGGAGGAGCCAGCCCCGCCAGACGGAGACAATACGTGACTCTGACTGGGCGAGAAGTTACGACAAACACTTAAGAGAAAAGGCAATCTTGGCTGTGTGTATAACCGATGGGGGTTCACTTGCATGATTTACCCAAAATACCAGCCCAATGACACTAAAGTGCGCAGGGCTTAAAATATCTAACCATTTTCAAATATTTACAGCAACTTCCAATCACGGGTCTGATGAAAAAAGGGACTCTAAACACTATATTTCCCATGAACTTCAGCGTCAGTCACTACAGAAATAACCTTTGCCCTTCAGTAGTGACATCAGATTTTGTAATATAGTCAAAATGTTTAAAAACTTCACTGTGCCATAATCGTCCCGGCAACCAACGTTAGGAGCGGTCTGATTGGCTGAAGGTTTTACACAGAGTAAAAATGTTTATTTATTATGACAAAATAGTTATAGGGTGCTTCAAAAAATAAAAGCACAAAATTTTAAAAGCCAAATAGATTTATTATTAGACATATTCATATGAATGAGATTTTAACCCAAACCAGAACTGCTGCTGTTTCCGAAAAGGAATGAAGATATGTGAGATTTTTTTTATCATTTGAAAGCATTTGGAAAAAAAGACTCTCAAAAGAAGCAGACATGTTGTGCACTTGAGAAAAACAAACTAGTTTCACCTGTGTTCGTCGTCCTCTTCATGCTGTGACATCATGTGGGAGAAAAACTACATTTCCCAGAGGCCCCCTGTTATACTGCTGCTGCTGCTGCTGCTGTGAACTTTTAATAAATTAAAAACCTGTTCCAAATAGTCTGTCAGTTACATCGAGAGCAATTGATCGGTTTCTAAATTAATTTGACCAGTAAGGAAAACATTATGCAATTTTATGGATTCTGCATTGCCCCATCTAATTCAGTTACCATAGCAACCATCATAACATTTGACAAACCACACATTTATCAGTTACAGTGCTTCCTTATACAGTACATGGTTGTATGCCTGTCCAGCTCGTGCCACTGATGACAAGACATGAAAAGTTCATATTTGTACAAGGCAAACAAAGCACTGCACAGCTGAGTCTTTAGTCCGTCCTCAGTCACACATTCTGCCCTGAGGCAGGCTGATGGAGACATGGCAGCCGGGCGGCTTCTCTGATGTTGTGACAGATCCACTGTTTTCATAACTAAACTAACCCTATTTGGATTATCTCAATTTAACTGACAAACTGTTTAATAAAAAATGCAAGGTTTGAGCTGAGTGTTCTTCTCCAAAATGGCAGGAGAGTTTTTAGAAGAGGATCAAAATTGACTTTGAATGAACATTTGGATAAATCAAAGACTTTTTTACCATGTCTCTCCAGTATCTTCTCTATCCTCCTTTTGGAAAGTTTTTTCAAGTGAAATATTGGTATTATTCTTATTGTGGAAGATGTTTTTCATTCTGGGTCGTTGTTGATGTTTTCTGCTTGATGCAAGAAGAAGAAACGTAGACTTTTGTATATAGAATAATTTATTCGTGTAAAGAAAAGGCTGTTCCTTCACTTCTGCTTCCCGTGTCTGCACATGCTCAGCCCACGCACAGGTGGCCAATAATGGCTCCAACTGGGTCAGAGGAGGAACCGGACTAAACCAATGAATGAGGCCATTCATGTTAAAACAGTGTGTAACAAAGTTTGACCATGTGTTGTGGTTGAAGAAGTTTGTTTCTGTCCAAAAAGGTCAAACAGCATTAAAAACTGCCCCGGATAAACAGAAGAACATCAGAATATTGAGAACACCAGAGGAGTGAATGTGATGCAGTGTGTGACTCTTTTAGTTCCACAAAGGTAGAAAAGTTGTGCACAAGTGCAAACCCTTCACCTCAACAGCACTGCAGAAACATCCTGGACTCGTGTACATATTTGCAGTGTCATACCAAAGCTCTCTAAAGCGTGCGGTTGCTCCTCTTCCTGTGCATCTAACGGCTCGTGTGTGACTCTGGTTTTGGCGTGTTCTTAGCGTGTTTATGGCGTGTTTTCTTCATGTTAAAGCCAGTCTTGTCTTGATGGAAGGAAATGGCCAGTAACTCACCTCCGGCGCCATCTGTCGTTCCATCACATTAACACACGCTTTTACTCAGACTTACGATGCAGTTCATGTTGATGCAGTTTTTAAGTAGTTCCAACCAGCTTTGTCCAGCTGTTTCTTTCCTAAATAGCTTATAAAAGTACATCTGGTGGGATATTTCAATATTTTCAAATCAAAATTTATACTGTGTGATTTCAGCAACATTGATTTATTTCAGAGCACTTTTTCTTGTGCCAAACGCATTTCAAATAATTCTGTTTTTCTCAACTAGTGGTGATAGAAATCTTAGTAAACTAAATGGTAAAATTGTAAAAACTGTATATTCTAAAACTTATTTTACCTCTTTGCGATATATTGGTCATGCCCTTTAGATAATGTTTTACGTCAAAAGAATACCTCAAATTCTATGTATAAACAACTTATTTGAATTGAACAATCAATGTAAGTTCTTATATTGCAAATCTCCTTTAACAAAGTGCTATGACGAGCTAATTGACCAGTATTACTTTATATAGTTCTCTTGAAAGGTAACCCCTTAAATTTTGGTGCTATTTGTGACTGCTGCTGTCAGGAAGCCAGTCATCTTGTCATTCCTTTGCTTCATTCACATTGAACATCCAACATTTCTTTCTGGTATTAACTCCACATTTGAGAACAATATACAAACACACACAAAGAGCTACACATTTTGGTGCTAGGAGACAAGATAAATAGCACAATTCTGTCCCGAGTTTCTTTTTCAATGTAATACTCTGCATAAAACTACTGTCCGTTTACATTTTTTGCCTTATACATCAATCGTGTGCCAAAACCGTTGTCATTCATTTGTAAATTTTCATGTTACTCCCTGCTGTTGCGCAAATCTTTAAATTCTTCCTTTTGTGTGTGTGTTCTTGGAGGCAGTCAAGAATTTTGTGTTTATTTTTCAGTCAGTGGTGGTCTGGAATTTATTCTTAACGCATTTTACATCCAAAATTTCCTAAAACATCAGTTCGAGCTTTGGGAAACAAGCCGAAAGTGATAAAATGTGATCGTGCATCTCTTGTTGTTCCCACTGTTTTCTCCACATGTCCCTGACCCTCACTCTTTTTCATCCATTTGATTTTAAACCCCATCTCTATAGCAACCGCCACCATCTCCCGTCTCCATGGTAACCTCCCCACATCAAAAGCTTCCGTAACTATGGCGACCGCCTCAGCACCACTTCCTGTTTCTGTCTGTCTCCAGTGAACAGCCTCAGCACTTCCTCCTCATGGACTGTACATAGGACATGATGATTATTATTATTGAGTATTATGGATGATTATTATTGATGGATATTGGTTACTGCAGGTTTCGGTTAGTGGCCGGCCACTGCCTTCCTCCTGTCGCTGTCTGTTACCCACAATGCACCTCTGTATGAAAAATAGAGTGACAAATGTTTATGAGGTACAAGTCAATAAAGCATCAAAACTATTCCATTTGTTTCTATGTTTTTATTCTAAGTATAGGCCTGTAGTATAGCATAGTTCTGCATATAATTCAAGTGGTTTTGGTCCCGGTTTAGACCAAGTTTTGTCTTGGTTTAGTCTCAGGTCAGATTTGGTCTTCTTAGTTTGGAAACCCAGAGATGGTTTAGAAGTTGCTTGTGATGTGGTTTAGTTTTTGTTTTAGCTTTATATAATTTTGTTTGTTTTGTTTAAAAACAGAACAAAACAAAGCAAAAAAACATTAAAGGAATTTATATACATTCTGACACTTTGACATACAGATATTTACACAGACAGATATATAGTTATAATTTTTGAACATATGGGGAAAGTTTGCACTTTTTGTGAACCTCCTGACACATTAGGTGTATACATCTTTAGGATTTTGTTGTTTATTCTTTTTGTTTTTTGCATTAAATCATATATAATTTTGTGTTTATCTGCAGCAGTAGCCCACACGATGCATGAAATACCAACGGTAGAAACTGTAATAGAAAATCGCACCACTAGATGGAGCCTCTCATATTAATAACCAACATTGACTTGACTCTGCTTTCAAGTTCACTGTGAGCTGCTCAGAGACAGCAGAGCAGAGAAGAGGGAGCAACTAGTGCTCAGGGTAATCCCCAAAGTAGTTCACTCCAAGTTTCAAAAGGCGTCGACAACATTTCTGCTACTTTCTCTGCCGGCTTCTCTGCCATGTGTGCTGTTTGTGAGAGCAGATGCACTCACAGCTAGAGACTGTGTTATCAGCCCAGCACCCTTTCACACCCAGAACACCACCTCCATAACACAGATCTTCACTAAATTCTACCTCAAATGCGTCAGAATCTTCAAACCATGTCGATATTAAAGGTGCGCTGTGGAACTACTCTGATGGAGGTTCTGAATGTCCACCTGCAAGTTAAAATGTTAATGTGCCTAGAATGTTCCACAGTATTGTATTAAACTTGTGTATGTCAATAATGAGAATGTATGGTTTTATTTTTTTAAAGGGGCCTTACTCCATTTTTTTTTATGTAGGCTAATAAAGTCAAATCTATTTTGCCCAGAACAGATAAAAGTAAAAGCAGCTCTTATAATGAAAATCTTGTCTGCAGCTAATTATAGAACAATTTATTCTCCCTGAAGCAGGAAGTGGTGTGCTGTTAGCATGCTTGTCGGCTTTCCCGTAACTGGAAAACTTGCTCTGAAAGTTGTTCTGAATGTTGTAAATAGCGCCTATAAAGTAGTTGCGGTGAATAATTAGGATGCTAAGAATGCATTAGGTCGGCTAAGTGAGCAATATGGACTGCTGCAAAGCTTTGAAATGTTCTGTTTTTCAAATTTTCAATACATAAAAAATGAAGTATAGCACCTTTAAGATATTTTTGAGCAATAAAAAGACCCGTAGTTAAATAAATGCAAGTTTCATGATGCCCGCAGCATTAATATCTTCACGGAGACAAGCAGAAAAGTTACACAGTGCACCTTTAATTTGGACCCTCGTCTACAAAACCAACAGGTCGAATAAACGATGCGCTGGTCCCGGTTCAGTTCGGGTTTAGCTGACTCCATTAAAACGAACGGCGAATGAAAACAAAGCTGTTGAATGCACGCGCGCTCCCGTGGCAGGACCGTGCGCGCTCCCGTGGTGCTGATGAGGCGGATGAATGAGCGACCGCACGCGACCACCGCCACAACAACAAACACGCGCGAGGACAATCGGGGCTGCACGCGGGGCTTGGACGGTGACGCACGGCTCGGTTTGGGTTCGGGCGGACCATGTGACCAGCGGAGACCCGGTGCCGAGGACCGACCCGAGGGAGGAGCGCCGGCCGAGGTAAGAGCGTCTTTTCTCGGTCACGCGGGGATGCAACACGCGGCAGTCCCCGGGTCGTTGGAGAAAATGTGACTTGAACCGTTTTTGTCACTTGTTTTTATTGAAGTGTTCGTGTTGTTTTTTTTGGTCGAAACTATTTTCCGAAATGTTCTTAATCTGCGCAACGATTCGTGCAGGAAAAATCTAATGTTCAAGTTAAGATTTCGGTGCAGATTGTGTTTTTGTGAGATGAACTTGATGCGTGTGAGTTGTCCGCGTTTTAGGGCGTGTTATTGACAAAACATCGCAGTGTGTCCAAGTGGAAGGAAAACTGCTCTTTCTTTCTGGTGAATGCATTTTAAAAATCAATGGACTACCCCTGAACTGATTTGCATGAAATTGACAATTTAACTAGATTATTTCACTGCATTTTTTCCTGAAAAGCTTGTGTCACCAATTGTTTTCTCATTTAATTAAAACACGAAACACAACGTAGGCTATTGACTGTTATTCTGCCAGAATTAGTCCCTTTTCTTGTGATATTCTTCACGTTTTTCGTTTGGTTTCATTGATTGCAAAATTTTTAGTCTGTTGCTTCAGGGACATTCAGCTGCCCCAACCCATCGCACTTTTTCTTTTTTTATCAGGCTTCCCCATCTTGTCTTTTTATGCAGAAAAATGTACACGCTGCGAAATGTAACTTATCTTCAATTCCTTACCCGTCATCCTTTTTTCTTTCCGATTCTACTGACGAGCCCAGTCTCTGTCTCCCATTGTGTAACATCAGCAACAACAATTCCAGTGTCCTTTTGTATTCCCAAGCACTTCCTCCTTTGTATAACAGTTCACTAACCTTGAAAGATATCGATTTTTGAGATTGAGTGGTTGCCAGGTTTATCGGCTCAAACGGCAAACAGAAAATAACGGATGGACGTGTTTGTGCAATCAACTGGTGCAACTTTGATTCATCCGAGCGGAATTGTCGCTGGCTTTCTCCACTGTTTTCTCCTCCTGCAGCTGCCACACTGGTTAAAGTTGCAGACGGCTTTGAAGCTGGAGCTGGAGTCGTCTGAGGGAGTTCTGTCTGACAGGAAAGGTCGTGTTTCAAAGGGGGAGAGTTCGGGTGCCAGTTTGGGGATGGCAAGATGAACAATAGTAGCGCTAATTGCGAAAAAAAAAAAGGGAGAAGATGATTGTTTCTGGTGCATTTTGTGGAATCGTGATGATCGGCAACAAAGATACATCACCAGATTGTGCAGAAAAAGACACTTATGCGTGATGTTTTCGATTAGATTATTGTGGGAAGTAGAATTCTGAAAGGGGATCCAGTGGCAAATGCTTTACGTTTCTGGACAAATGTGCAAAAAGTGCATTAAGAGAAACATCGTAAAGAGCCGTGGAACAACTCAATAAACTGCTATGTTACTAATGAACACGTTATAAACCCTTTAAAAGATTGTAAAGAAATACATTCTAAATTTGGGAAGGGAGGTAACTGGAGACAGAAGTGTGTGATGTGATTTCAATGGAGAAACTGGATTAGCCTCAGAATCTCACAAAATATGAAAAATCAAGGTGGTTATGTCGAATGAAAACCCCTCAGATACATGATTATTTAATAGGATCTGACGACAGACACTGATGATGAAAGAAAAATGCAGATTTTGAGATGCTTCAAGAAATGTTGACCTCACCAATAGTTTTTCATTCCATCGAGATATATATTACAGCATTTTGTACATCCTTTGTTGTAAAAAGGCATTGACATTTCTACCATGAGAATCCCGAATTGTTGCTTATTTTTTGTTAAAAAGACTCAACCCCATCAGAATTTTGATTGGAATGCATTATAGTTTACTTCATTTAGCCTCCTGTAACATGGTGCATTAGAGGGTAATGAATAGAATATTATTTTGAATTAACACGACATTTTGTGTTTAACAGCTCAGAATCTCCATTGGTTTAACATTAGGCGAGCTTTGTGACCACGCAATCCCAAGATCTAGTTATTTAAATTCCGAATTGACTATCTTTTTAATTCGCATTTTAAACAGTCAGCAATTTTCCCCAATGGCCGTGATATTATTGTTAATTGCAAATGTTTTATCCATGAAATTACGAGTGCCATAAGTATCTGTGTGCAGGTTTTTTAGATTGAGCGCACATAAAGAGACTTGGCTAATATGGTGGGATCAAATTTGTGCCTAGTCCTGGCACAATAACACATTTTTAAGTTTGTTAAATAAAAATAAAGTCGATAAACGATGATCGAAACGAATGTGTGCCACTGACACATAATGTCGAAGCAAGATGATCCACAAAAACTGCTAAATGAACAATGAGTTGCTATGAATAAATATCAGAATGAAACACTTTAGTAGTTACTTTGCATCTTTATTCAAGTGCAATTTATTTATTCAACCGTCTACAGCTCAAATCTTATCATAAAGAAAGAAAAAGTAACAAAAGGTTAACCATTTATGCAAAGAAAAAGTACCTACGATAACGTTATTGTTACTTCTGACATTTATTGAAGTCAATGTAGTAATTATCATGACCTTTTTGAAAAATAACATCAGTTAAGATGAAGATGAATAAGTTTATGTATCACAGTTCCACAGTAGAGTGTTATGTTTGTGGTTACATAAATTGCTTAGTGTAAAAAGCATGAAAATCTCCCGTTCCAAACTCGATATACAATTCTGACTTGATGTCTCAGTTAATTTGTCTTTTTCTGTTACGATATTGAACATCCCTTTGATTCAAACGACTTCCTCCACGTCTTGTTTTTCCTCAGTTCTTCTCACTAAGTCTCGGATCTTGGTGAATATTTCATGTTTTCCCTTAAAGACAACAGTTTCGACGTTTTTCTGAACTCCCGGAGAATCGACCAATCACAGGTCAGATGTCATGTGACCACGCTCGTTAATTATTCAACCGCTGCAGAGTTGGCAGGTTTATGTCCACAAATATAGCACGTTTTGCAAGAATATCTAGAGAGTCCATTGCATTCACGTGGCATTACAACATTCAAGAGTACCTTAGCTTCAAATTTAACTGGAGACTGGACAGAATTATATGACAAAACTTGACTTTTATCTGGATTATGTTTAATATCTCTGCAATTTCTAGGATTATTCACATGAAACAAAAACCGGCACAAAGCTCAACATGTTCTCTGTCAACACAAATATACAAAAGGGATTTTTTTTCCTCCACTGCAGCTTCAGAAAATGGTGCCATTGTTCAAAGATGTGATTGTTGCCAGCTGAAAAGACTCTAAACCATAAGATTAACATGACAAGTTTGTGGAGCCAATCCCAAATAAATAATGGCACGTTTCAACATTTGTGGATCATAAGTTTTGGATATGTCTTAAGAGTCCTGCACTCCATCTGAAATCATGACATTACGAAATTCTAGAAGGTAAATATTTAGCTCAGGATTGAACGCCAAGAAGCAGCCATTATTGACCAAATCTGTCATGTTTTTAGTAAATGGGCAAAACGCAAAAACGACATTAGAAAATAAACGAAAGTGCTGAGCTACAACCCGATAAACTGTCGGGAAACACATTTCTTACACTTTTGTCAGAATACCTTTGAATGAACACCATTTCTGCAACAGATTTTTCTGAAAACGTGAAAAAACAGAACTACTTCATGTTTTCATTTTTTTGCATGCAATAAAGAGTAATCTGTGTTGCCCCAGTACAGATAGATATTAGGATAGATTTAGGACGCTGGGACTGCATTAAAGGGCCCGTACTTGATTTTTACTATTGTGAAAAACAGAACTAGCCCCAAACTAACTCCCGATTTTTTTGCATGAAATAAAGTCAAATCTGTGTTGCCCCAGCACAGATATATTGTAAAAGCGTCTATTCGGGTGAAAATGAGACCACAACTTTTACTCTGCATCTAATTATAGAGTTTTATCCAACGAAAGAAGCAGGAAGTGCACCGTTAGCATGCTAATGTTTGTTAGCTTTACCTGGGACAGTTTGTGACGACCCGGGCTCAAAAACTCATGGCGGTGAACATTTAGGACGCTGGGACTGCACTATAGAAGTGAGTGATACCTGTGACTGATGTAAAGACTTTAACATGAACTAGCTCTGTTTTCCACGTTTCAAAACAATAAAAATCAGGTACAAGACCTTTAGGTAAGTGAGTGATACGTGATTGCTGTAAAGACTAGCACTGTTTTTCACGTTTCAAAACAGTAAAAATTCGGTACAGCATCTTTAATGCGCCTCCTTGTTTTGTTTCATAAAAAAGTACGTTCTGGAGTTGCTTTGCTATTGTCATCAGGCACACTTATTACTTGTAGTTTGTAGTGTTATTCCTCTGTGTGGGTTACCAGTTGCTTTAGTACAATTGACAATGTGCAGGTTAATAATGTCATGAAGATTTGAAGTTTTGGGGCACCAGTCATACTCCCTGTCCCTGGTTTGAAGGCAAACATCTTGGTTTAGTGATTAGCTTTTCTGAACGTCTTACAAAGTTGCCTGCATGAACAGAGCGTTTGCACCAGGTCCAAGGTTGTCAGTTTGATCATGCTGTTGTTGTGCTTTAGGGCATAACGCTTCCCTTGCGTTGCCTTTATTATATACTCTGATTTGTGAATGAGTGTGTAATTGTGCACAAAAGCAGGACAACAAATGGAATTGACCCGATGACAACAATCTGATGCATGCTCTTTAACATTCATGTCCCGACTAGATAAACAAAAATGGGCACAAAGTGGAATGTTTTCTCTATCGCCGCCAATAACTAAACAAGGGTCAAATCAGTTTTTCACAATCAAACAAAGGCCAAGCTGTGTGTTCATGGGCTACACGTATACAGGAGTGTTTATATTAACCTGGCCTTGGTCAGTGTGTTTCTGTGCAGCCCTTTACAAATCAAACTATGCCTTGCCATATTGAAAAAGTAATAATATGAAAAATAATAAAGCTGTTTTTAATTTATAAATAATCTAAGCAACTGTTTAGGGCCACCAGGAGTATGTACAAATATGATCCACTCTAAAACTCCAGCTTATATTTAAACTGCACACAAATAATAATGTCTTATGTCGTCTATTCAAATGTCTTAATAAATATTACATCTAAAATGCACCTGAATCTGAAACGGACATGACGTTTATTCAAAGTTTCTTGGGGGAGGAGCCTCAAATTCCCCTTTGCATACACCAATCTTAAATGTAAATGCTCACGAACATGGCCAGCTCCTCCAGAGATTCAGAATCACTTTTTCTCCCAAGTCACCTCCTGATTTCTTGTCTTTATTTTATATTCCATAGTTATGTCCAGTTATTTAAATAGTGTGTGTTTGGTGTCCAACAATCAAAGTCTTATTTAGGGCCTCCAAATGTCTAGAACTGGCCCTGACAATAAATTTTTTTTGGTCAAATTTACAATAGTGATGGGCGGAGCGATTCCAAATAGTGAAATATCAACACTGACAGAGGTATCAGAAAGTATGTGTACCAAAGTTTTGACACACAATTTCTAAAAAATATGCTGTTTTTAAAATCTCATATTTACTTTTTATATTAATATGGAGTGGAGAGAAAATAATAATAATAATAACCATTTAAATTCTTTATAGTAGAGGAGTTTCAATGCTTTTTTATATAAAACTCCTTTGTATTGGTATCAAATCCATATCCTGATACTTGCCATAGTATTACTTGGTATCGGATCAAATCGCCCATCATTGAGCTACAATTTTTACATTTCTAGATCGTAATAAATTGTTTCCTCAACACATGGGTTGTTTTTCTTACTGACAACATTGACTCTCACATGATGGAAAGACTGGAAGAAAGCGTTTATTAAATCATCATTCCACATGCGCCCTCCTAAAATCTTCCCCGCTCCTCTCTCCTGATGTGAAGAGTTCCCAGCTTTAACTCTGCAGTCCATTCATGCCTCACTCCACTTCATTGAGATCAGCAGTAATCCCCGGAGTAATCAGATTACCGCAGATTTTCTCACATTTCTCTGGATTTAAGTGTCTCTGCAGCAGCTGGAGACTCTGCACTGCTCACATCTGGATTTAACACTGACACACACAGGCAGCCAGAACATTATGACCTGACAGGTACAATGAATAACAGATTAGCTCTTTGAGGCCCGTTAGTTTGGTTATATTAGGCATAAGTGAATTTTTTTGTCTGCCAAGTTAGAAGCAAAGTGGGATTTTAGGTTATGATAGATAATAGACAGTGGCGGACTTACCATCAGGCAATAGGTCGGAATTGCCTTGGGCCCCCAACCTGAAAGGGCTTCCAAATCAGATGCCCTTCCCGATCATCACAGACGCAATTAACAGTCTTTTTTCTCTCAATATCACAGTAAAGTAGAGCAGTGTACTGTACAAAACAGTCTGGGATTGTCAGATGTATTTATTGTGCCCAAGGGAGCACAGTAGCACAGCGGTTAGATCTCTTGCCTCCCACTCCTGGACCAGACCAACATCACAGATCTCTCTGCATGTCCTTCACGTGTTACCGTGGGTTCTCCGGCTTCCTCCCACCAAAGACTTGTATGTGGTAGGTTAATTGGCCAATTTTGCAATTGCCTCAGTTGTCTGTTTGTCTCTGTGTTAACCCTGGCCCCTATTTAGATTGCTCCAGTCACCCGCGACCCCTAATGGGCTCAAGCCGTAGAAAAAAATGAAGAAATGCCCAAGCCATTTGCCCTCAGTATTAGAATGGACTAATACATAAGTTAAAATAAAACATTATAAAATTGCAAATGAAAACCATCTATATAAATCAACTGGAACATGTGTTAAAATGTAAAGCATTGATTCTATCATCTATGAAGGACCTCCAAACCCCCAGTTTAAAGCTGTTTACATAAGTGTAAGCTGTACAATAGATCAGTACCATCCCAAATGTATGAACCTGTCAGCATACGCAAAAAAACCAACAACAACAAACAAAGCAAAACGGAAGCAACAAAAATATGAGAGCTTCCTTTCAAAAACAATTACAGAGACACAACAGAAAAATAATAGAAAAACACACTTATGAAGAGGGACCTGTGCTTCATTTTGCCTTTGGCCCCCAAATTTCTAGGTCCGCCACTGAAAATAGACTCTGGGTTCTTGGTCGGCAGTTACAGTATTTATCAAAAGTGCAAAGAAAGAAATAATGGTGAACAACAACACTTTACTTTTGGTGTTAGGCTTTTTCTGTTGCCAAAATGTGGGACTAACTACTAATTAACGAACATAGAAGTGGTTCCTACCTTCTACGTTCAAACTATGGCTGGTTGATAAGAAGACTGTGATCTGATCTCGTTGACATTGTTGTTGATTTCAATCTGTCTTTATTGATTTGTACACACGCTCATTATTCTGTGCCAAAACTGATCCATTAGGCAAATTTCAGGAGTGGGATGGAGCTACACGTCAAAGTTCTTAATTGATTTACACTCTCAACTGTGCAATTAATCGTATATATAACTGTGATTATCGTTTTTGTCATAACGGAGCAGCCCTACTCTTACGCAAGAGCTTGTGTCGGAGCCTCCTGCAACATCTCCGCAAGGGCATTTCACAGGAAGCCTCGGGGAGAACTGTGCTGGAGGGACTACTTTTTTCAGCCTGGGAAAACCTCTGGACTCATGAGGGACTGTAGCAAGTGTCTAGGGAGGGGGAAGTCCTGTCCCTTCTAGTAAAATGTGGATGGATCTATTAGCAGGAATGATTGTGCCTGGTGATAGCTTCTGTTTGGTGTGCATTTTCAATTTCCATCGTATACATTCTACATGCAGTGTCTATAAGAAGGAGGAGCTGACAGAGTCCCACAAACCCACTTTCCTCCTCGTGCCCCGAATGATATGTACTTTCATAATTTAACACTAACATTGTCACTACATCTCCCACAATCCTCTCCTCGCGTTTGTTGCTAGGGGACTCCCAGTGTCCTCCTCACATCACTTCATCTTATTTAAACTTTGATAACGACACATCTTGGGAATCACCTGCATCCCGCCGCATGGCAACAGAGTCTGCCGCAGTTTTATTGGACAATATTACAGTCGAGCTTTCTGGGAAATGTAGTGGTGGGATTTCATGTGCGACTTCAACCCAGTTCTGTCCAGGAATTTGCAGGTCACTGGGTCACCGTGATGTGATGGAAGTCGGAAGAAGGAGGGGAAGGAGTGGTGGCTTCAGAAACAGTGGCTCTCATCTGGAAACAACACTTTATACTAACATTGGTCCCTCGATTTGTTTAAAAAAGATCAACAGTTCGCTCCTCTTTGTGACTGTTTCGATATCAGCCATCTTGCCGCTGAGGAAAATGTGTTAAAGTGGTTGTAATTTGTTGTGGTTTGTGTTGGCGCAGAAAAACAGCCACACCTATGTCCGTTTGCCCCTGGGCAGCCGTGGCACAAGTAACTTACCACCGCCAATGTGTGAGCAAACATGAGCAAAACTGCAAAATATAACCTGTACAAAGATTATGAAGATTATAATAAGCATTGTAAAGACTGAATTACATTTTATTTACATTAATTATTTTGCATTTTAAAATAATACTTGTAAATGTTAAAGAATTTGTTGTTGCATTATGTTAAATCAGTATTTTACTCCTATAATCTTGTATAAACTCTATATTGGATTATGCATTTCAAATCAATGTACGGCTATAAATGCTCATAAATCTAAATGAAATCCACAAACGTTGAACCTTATGATCGTTTGTTTGGGATAGATTTATTTTTTACATTTATGAATTGCAAGTTTTGTGCAAGATTTATATTATATCCTCTCTGTCACTTCCATCTCGCCACAAAAACACATCTTAATCTCTTTTATTTATCTCTTCCTTACATAAATGAATAATCTGCTAAGTCCGGTGTTCTGAATGAGCTGTGAGGAGGATCTGGTGTGAAGCTGCCGCAGACACACAGAGAACGCCCCGGGGTTGAAAGGTTATTGGCTAAAACTCCGCTGCTCTCAACCAATCACGAGCCGGCGTCAGCAGTTGGGATTCGGTGCATTGTTGCCGGGCGGATTCTGCTTCTTCTGCTGCCACTGACCTACATTTATCTGCACAACACAAATAAATACAGAGAGGAAGAGAAGGAGGTGGGAGGACGAGAGAAGAAGAAGAAATTATGAAAGGAAAGGAAATTGTGCAAAGAAAATTGTAGAGAAATTTAATAGAAAAACTGTCTTTGACTATAATCAATCCAGCCACAAGGGGTCACAAGTGTGTCACAAGTCACACTGTTTGGGCTGGTACCAAGTCTGGATAAATGCAAGAATTGACAGGACGGGCTTCTGACTTCAAGATGGCTGTATTACAAAATTACAATAAAAGGATGAAATGAAATTAAAATAGATTATTTGTAATTACAGATTGTTTTATTAATTTTGTGTTTGAATCTAAACATAAATACATCAATAAATCAATAAATAATGAGATACAATTCCCACAAAATGAGTCGAAGCACAGGACTGAGTCCACGATAACGAGACAGGGATGTGACATTGTTTATAGCAAAAAATATAACAAAATGTTGGAGAAAATAGAAAATAGCATTTCTCCGCTGTGCCAGTCAAACACTGCACTAGACTGGAATGCACACAGTTGCAGTGTCTCTCAGTTCATGTCTCTGTGTCCCGTGTTGATGGAAACAAACTTCATTCCTCATTTCTCTTCCCTCTTTCAACTCTCTGCTACTTAAATTTATTCTATAATCCACATTTCGATTTATGTTTTTGATTGATGGATTGGCTTTGTGTTGGGCTTTTTGACTTCTCATTTACGAAATAAATTTTTTTCATCACAATGATTTGGCTCATAATTGAAATCATGATTATTTCAAACAATTACTTATATTATTGTCAAAGTGTCAAGTGTCAAAGACAATTACACCTACATTTGAATGCCCACCATTTTCCCCAAGTAAATACAAAAAGTTGAGTTGAGAATTTTGGCCACACAATTAAAATTTATTTTATTGTAGCACTGCTCTTTGATCTACAGCTTCTAAAGAGATGTCACTCTGCAAAGTTGAGCCTTTTTTGTTCAAGCCAAAGATATTTTTTTCTCATGTTTGCATAATCTGGCAATTTTGTCTCACTAGATCTTGTCCAATTGTTAATAATAATATAATATAATTCACATTTTTGCTTTATTTTCCACATTGAAATTCTAGGTTTAGCAACACCCAAAATGGTTCTCTACTAATGCATTGTAGACTGCAGCTGTTTGGCCAAACTCATCAGGCATCTATCCCGCAACCACAAAAAGCTAACCACTCTACCACAGTAACACAGTGAAGATATGCAAACTGCACACAAAGATCAGATCCAACCCACTTCAAATGGACTAAATAGACTAAAAATATCTTGTTCTAAATCATTTTGCAAAAAGCATAAAAGCAGCAATTATGGAGGAGGAGTTTGGGATTAGACCAGCTCTAATCCAGGGTCAGAGGTCGGATTATAATTTCAGATTTAACTCCACTGTTTTCTATAATGCAGGAAAAAAACGTGAGATTTCAAAGGCCACACTTTCATCTATGACAGATTTAAGACTGGATTTAAATCTTAACAAAAGCTGTAATGTACAATTTACCTGAGTACTTTTATACAATTGTACTTTCAGAGCAGTTTTGAGACATACTTTTTTTCCTACTTGAGTAAAATATTTGACAAAGTAACAGTTTTCTTTCTTTAGTAAAGGCTTTGGCTCCTCCTCCCACTTTGAGTAAATATAAGTGACAAAGCTTTATGTTGACAATATTAGAACATTTTTGACTTGCACCGTTCCTTGATTCAGTTAAGAAGAAGATTTTTTTATTTATATAATTCTTTTCTCATTCTCTTTGTATGGTCTATCCTTTGTGTATTATTTGAAAATTTGGTCTTTTTATTACAATTACTTTATACATTCTACATCAGTTTATGTCCAGGCAGTTACTCTTACAGTAGTTTCCCCAAACATTATCTTACTCTTTGGAGAGCATCATGGGAAATCACGGATCAGAACTAGAGCTAAGTCCTGTGGGTCATACTGAGCATGCTCAGTGCAGCTCCTCATCATAAATGCCCCTAAAACATACATTTAAATGAGAGACGATAATAGAATGTCCTGAAGTGACTTATAAAGGCTGTTCATGGAAGTGTAGCTTGAGGTAACCAGCAGGAGGCACTGTTTAAAAGAAGATAAAAGGGGAAACACTTAAATCAAAATCTATCCCAGCAAGCAGTTCTTGTTTTTGTCCCTTTTTGTAATTATATGTGGTATTTTACTCAGTATTTTTTATAACCAGACCCCCACCAGTCTTTGACCATACTAGCCGGGGACCCCCTACGATTTCTGGAGCGCAACTAGGAGTAACCACCGATTTAAGGGATACAGCATGCATTTTCCTCTCAGAAGACTGTAAGAAAGATATTTCACGTTAATCTGGTTTGATATATTCCTAATTTAAACGATATATTATTTACTGGTTTATTCCTGGTGATTCACAACAGGTGGAGATTAGTCCTGGTTTCAAGCTTGTTTAGTCCTGGTTTAGATCTTATTTAGTCCTGGTTTTGAGCTTGTTCTAGTCCTGGTTTAGATCTTATTTAGTGCTGGTTTCGAGCTTGTTTTGTCCTGGTTTAGACCTGGTATATTATGTTTTGAATCAGTGGTGCACATCCCCCCTTGTTCTGAAGTTTAGAACATGATTGGCCTATTAAGCCCATAGGAAAATAGTGGACCTAAACATCTTTATTTTAGCCCAATGATGGTAAAAAAATATATTTAAAAAACCCCATACTTAATATAATAATATGAAACTTAACCATGCATCCACTCATTCCCTTCACATTGTAGACTGCAGAGTACAGCAGTACCTTATGATTCCCTCCCCCAGAGAGTGCCAAAGCCCTCCTGCAGAGAACAGAGCCGAGTGTGAGGGGGATTAGCCCATTGTTCTGTTTATGTTAATCACAAAATAAAAGTCTGGAGGAGAATTTACACAGAGGACACACGGGGACAAAACTGGGGAGTCAACTTGTCAAAATAAAATCCTCTTACCTGGCAAATTAATTGTGAATAATCTAAACATAAAATAAACAAGTCAATTTTAGTTTTTGTTTTTAAAGTCGACGTTAAATCTGATATTTTAGTTGACACGCATTAGATTTAGAAAACAATTGTGTAACGTAAATCTCACCGTTGTTGCCGTTTTATTGTGAAATGTCTTGAGCGGAAGTTGAATGCGCAGGTGAGAGTTCCGTGCGGAGAAGTCGGCTGCAGCCCGACACACGCGCTCTGCACAAACTTCTGCTCCAACTCCTCCAGCAGCAGCAGCACGGCTACTAACTACTACTACAAGTATTTTACTACTATTACTGCTACTTCTGCATTTAAACAGCAAAGATATGTTTTAAAAAGCTTAAATTAATTAAATCACTCCGGACCTTTCCCGCAGATTGATCGGATTAAAACCATTTTGGGACGATTAACGGGATATTTACGCGTATCACCGCAGGACACAAGACCCAAGAGGTAAATTTCCTGTTTTTTAGACTTCCAGATCGCAGTAAAACAGTCTGTGGTTGACTCATTTTTCATAAACAAGATCTTTTTTATATTCTCTCATTCACATGTTTTTGTTCCTCTTTCCTTACGTTTATATCTTGGACTTTCTATTTTTGTAACATTGAAATATATTTTGTTGGGTTAAAGGATAAAAGTTAATTGTGCAAACGTTAAAGGCTATAGCCAGAATTCTCAGCTGTTGTTTATTTTAGAAGTCTGTCTGGATTCAGGAAGCAAAGGCTGGATTCAAATCACTAAATCTAAAATTGATCTTAAGTGCACTTGTAAACAGTGATCTATTTAAATTCAAAAGGATTGAGTGGTCCCTTGAACTCGTTTTGGAGCCATTAGATAAGATTGATTAGTGTGATTACATTGAAAAGGAGCATGAGGTCTGTACCATTACATCAAATATTAGTTTTATTGTCACATTCTGCTAAACTTCAAAGTCTTTGGTTTTGCAATTGCCAAGTGCAACATTCACGTTTGTTGTTCTGTCCCATTGGCAAAAATCCAACAGCACTTTTTCTTTCCCGTGTTTCTCCTTGTGAATGATGTAATACTGGATCTCTGTTTTGCATGGGTTTGCATGAGTTGTATGTGGCCACTCCAGGATGGAACCTGGTGATGGATTTTTATAGGAAATATAAAGCCAAAAGACAAAAAGAAATTGAAAATACAGTCATTATACATACTACACAAGTGAGATTGATATCATGATATTTTTGGCATTATCTCGCTAACAATATTCATACGATGTTTGAACAAAGCATCAGGAATGTGCTAAATTGTGCCTGTAAATGTCTTGGTTGAGGCACAAAGTGTGAATGAACCATAAAATTAACCTCAAAAGCAGAGCTGCCAGATTTTCAAAGGGCAACAAGCAACTAAGCCTTTGATAAACAGCGCCAAACAAGCAACAAGAGATCCACAAAAAGAAAAAAAAAGCCTAATGAGATGCACATATGTTTACTGCATTTTTTTTTCATAAAGAGCGACCTTAAAACCATTAACTGCCTACAGGTCTCTCAGTCATCATTGCGTCTTTTAATGTGAAACAGAGCTGAAAAAAGGCTAAAAATTAGCTCTCTATGATCTGAAAACGCTGTTCAGGACCAAGCCCATAAAATGCAACCCACAATTAAAAACATTTCCCAGCGACTTTCCAAAATAAAAAGGCCAAAGTCACTATAAAGAAGCAGACTTAGCAACGATGCTCAAAAGTGTAGAAATACCACTTGTTTTGAAGATTACATTTGATTTTTCTGGTCATTTTATTTTTAATCTGCTCTTTTGATGTAATTTTTAATATATACAGTCTACTTGATATTCTAATTTTGTATATCACCAAATCAGCATAATATAGTTTTCATTTACAGTCATGGCTAGAAGTGTTGACAGTATTTCTCCCTGAAAAGTTTTGCAATTACACATGTTTTGCTATACACATTGCTGTATCTTCCAACTCTGATTTACACTGATTATATGGTTATATAATAGTAGGTCTCTTTTCCATTCATTAATTCATTCATTTTCTAGCTCAAAATCTTTAAATCTATACCATTTAGAAACCTGGCCAAAAGATAAAAGAAAAAAAAATCATGTACAATTCTGATGTAAACTTCCCCGCTTTTTCCTGTAGCATTTTGTCTTCACTCAAAACTCCACATTTTTCCATTTGCCAGTCTTTCCTGCTGAACATCTGTGAATGAACGGTATCGGAGCGCCTCACCTGTTCACCGCCCACTCCCTGCTCTCCGGCTCTGAGCGATGCAAATGTTGGTCTGTGTTAAATATGTTAATGATTTTGAAATGAACCAACAGCTGCGTCTCTGATAAACCTGTGCGTGAAGGGGGTTCCAAATCTGAATCAAAACAATTAGAGATGCACTTTCATTTCACAATAAAAGCCCGCCCACATTTAGTTTTTTTTTTAAGGAACAGTTACAGTTCAATGTCGGTTTTCAGTTAATTTATTCGCTGCTGTACAATATGCCCAGATTTAGATGGGAGCAATAAAATAAACAAAATAAATTGACTTTAAAGGCACTGTACATGATTTTTACCATTTTGTAATGTGGAAAATGGAACTATTTCATATGCCTGATTTTTTTTGCACGTAATCAAGTAATAACTGTATTTTCGCAGCACAGATATATTGTAAAAGCATCTTTACGGGTGAAAATGAGATCATGTTTTATTCTACAAGAAGCTGAGAGTGCGGCATTAGCATGCTGCTGTTTGTTAGCTTTACCCGGGGCGGCAAACTCTTGAAAAGTGCTTATAAAATCATCGCGGGGAATATTTAGGCGATATGACTGCTGTTGCTGAGTTTAAAATAAATTTGTTATTTTTTCAAAAGAATTTTCAAATCAATAAAAATACAGTAAAGCACCTTTAAGAATAGTTTTTTTTTCTGTAGATCTAGCTGAATAAGAAAACATTTCTGCAGACTAAGTGGTTTAAAACTGTATTAATTTAACAATAAAACCTATGTTGTTGCACTTTCATTGGATGAATAGAAGAAATTGGAAATATTTGAGGGAGGTTAAAGTTTTTGAAGTGTATTTGAGGAGAGTTTGATCTACTGACAATAATCTTTTAAAAACTTGAACATTTATTGTTCAGTTTCTTCATCATGTCACTTGGAGGGTCAGGTTTGATTCAAGGCTGTTGTGAAGCAGAGAAAGTGTCCTTGGAGAAGTTTCCTGTTTTCACCAGACAACCCCTTTCCTCCTCCCTTATCTCCGGCCTCCAACATGTACATACGTGGGATTTTTTCATATATCGATACCAATTAAATTCCTTAATATGTCAGGCAGACATTTTTTCCTATTCCTAGTCGTCTTTCGAGCATCAAATGTGTCTTTTTTTAAACCAATTTCTGAGATAAAATGTAAAGATGTATGTCGTGTCTTGGGTGATCAGGTGAACAGTTGTGAACACTCCAATTACAAATAATCCACATTTTTCAGTAGATAGTTGCTAGATCCTCCAAAGTATTTCCCGCAATCAAAAATCAAGAGAAAATGGAATGTGGCTCTTTAAGCCTCCCATCCCTTTCTCCTCCTGTGTTGATAGTCCTCACGTGTGGTTCCCGGTCCGTCTCTGGTCACATTCCTGGCTCTCGCTCGTGTTCAGACCTGTCTCTGTCCTCAGCAGCTTCTGTCTCCAGTATCACATCACAACAGTTGTACCTGTCCTGCTGCCACTCTACGCCGCTACGTTCTCTCAAACATAACGCACAATTAATGTTAGAATCCAATCATTTCTGAGCAGTTAATGAGGACATACGTATGCTTGTTCTCACATCTTTTTATTTTTTTTCTTGGTAACAATTTCTTTCCTTAATCTCGCCCAAAAGCACATTGTTTTGGAGTGTAGACAGAGAACCAATTGGAATGTCATCTTTTATAATGGAAGAGCTCGATTATGGCAAAAATGATAATCGATTATTTGGCTCATAGTTGAAATCACGATTATTTCTAACAATTGCTTCTGTATTGTCAAAATTATTCTGTGGAGAAAATATAGACCGAATATATTTTGTTACGAATATTTTAGAAAAGTGCTCCAGGTTTTGAGTGGCAAAAGAATATTCATTATAATCACGTAGATTTAATCACAATTATATATACAATTAATTGCCCTAATTTGAAATGGGAACGTCAAGATTATTGGGAAAATTGTGAAAAACAATTGTGCAAAATTAAGTCTTTTTACCTCAATTTATAGTCCAAACTATATGGAAATTAAAGAATATTTTGTATTTCATGTTCATGTTCTTAGTAATCGGAAAAAAATGTTAAATTGTGTTGTTTTTTTATTTTCAAATGCAAAATGACCCTGACCCTAAGTTTTATAATGAAACAATGTAAAGTATATTTCACATACATTACAATATTGTTTCACATCCACCTTTATCCCTAATATTTCTTGTCCTGTTTAATTGTTAAATGTGGTGTTTTATAGGTCAGTGTTTGCCTGCAGACCTGTGTGTGACCTCACAGTAGTTACATCATAAACATGTTCTGTTTGACCTGTGTTTCATCTGCTGCGTGTGTCCCTCGAGCTGCTGTTTGTCTCTCGCTGGGGACGGAGAGTTTGGTAAATAAAGTCTTTATGGTTTGTTATGGTTAGGGCCAGACCTCCTGATGTCTCTTTAGTGTATAGCTTTCCTCTCTTCCCTTTACAATAGTCCACTACTTACTATTTACTATATTATTTTTAGCATACTTGCTCTTTTCTGTTCAAAAAGCTCAATCTGATGCACTAAGGAGGACAAACCAGGAATTACTTGAGCACACAAAGATGGGCTGAAGTTCCAATATAGAATCAACACCAATATCTAGGAAAAATGACCGCCGAAATCAACAATACTGCTGCTGTTGTAGTTTTGTTACTCCGTCAAGATTGTTCCTGCTTCCCTGTTTCAGTCAAACAAATGCTGAATATTTGTACTGTTTGATTTATTATTCTACTATTTTGCTACTAGTTTGTTTTGTTTAGTGGTAGAAGTTGTAGTAATTGTGGTAGACCACTTTGGACCCCCTGTTGACTGTGTGTCTCTGTACACGCTGACCATTTGTTGTTTACTCAGATGTTGCCGTCACTGCAGCATTTGGCTCCGCTGTAAAAAAAAGAAAAAAGCAGTTGTCCTAATGAGAATGACAGATAATGTTGTCTTAACTCACCAGAGATGTAGCCAAGACCAGGCTAAACCGGACCAAAAACAGCCCCAATATTTGAAGAGCGCAGGAGAGACTTTAAGACTTTACAGAATCCAGATCCAACTGAGACATGGCCAAACTGTGTGCAATTTGCAAAATCAACTGTTAATTTACATAAATTGATGATGACGTTAATAAGCTTGATGTATTTGTTGTTGCTATCGATCTTTGATAATTCCGTCAGTCCCAAGTTCATGTTTTTTAAGTTAAATGTTTGTTATTCAACCACCAACGTATAATAGTGACATAAGAGGACTAACGCTAACATTCCTTGACATGTTTACGCGTAAAAAAAAAACTTGAATTTACTGTACAAAATGCTCACTCACTTCATACATTCAACCTTTTACCAGGAAAAGCTAAAACAAACCTTTTTCGTGTTTAATGTGTTACTCTTCTGCCTCCATTGTGTGATTTGGCGGTATATCTTTGACCCCACTGCTTTCTCTTGCTCTCTTTCTAAACTTAGTGCTGAACACAATGTGCCCTGGAGCCTGAGAAAAGGAAACGGGAAGCGCGGACAGGAAGTGAGCCCAGAAAACCAGGAAGAAGACAGGCAGTGAGTTAGAAAACACAGATGAGAAACGAGTGGCACTGATGACAGAGCAGCTGCAGAAAAGAAACAGTCTGGTTTGATATAGTTTGTCGAAAACTTGAGCCAAATTAGGCTACATTTACATTCTAACTCTAAAACTCGGCATGACGTAGTGCACCTCAAGAAATATTAAAATTGTTAAATAAATGTCAGGTAATTGTAGTTAAATACGTTCAAAATATCCTTTCATGGTAGGGCTGGATGACATGACAAAATAAAATTAATTGATCACAACTTTTGCTTTAATTTATTTAGTCTTAATAAACACAAATAACAATGTCTTTCAGTATTACTTTTAGGAAAACATAAACAAGACAGACTTTTAATTATTCCCCTTTAACAAAAATAATCAAACTAGTTCCTCAAAAATCTGAATTATACTCTACACCACACACACTATTAGCCTCTCTATTTACTGCATGTCATTCGTGCTGTACTGTCCTGTCAAATAAAACCTACAAGCCAAATTATCCTTAAAAAGAAAAGAAAGTTAAAACCATACTTCTGAATTTCAATCTATGCCATACTGTGAAATATTATAGCCAAAAGAACAACATTTCCAGGGAAACAAGCAGGAAGAGGTTTCACCAGGTCAAATAAGAGTCAGGTTTGTGAAGATTAGCGTTGTCATGTCAAACTCGATACGATACTAAGGCATATACTTGATTCTTGATACCGATTTCGATACCACATGTATAATTACAAATGGTCTTTTTTTTAGATCAAGGTTTTAGACACATTTTCAACACTTAATAATAGTACTTTCATTATTAAACACTGTGGTCTTGCTGAAAATGCTCAAGATCATTCAAAAATTAGTTTTAGTATCGATTAATATCTCATTTTCGATACTTTTTGATTACTGAAGTGCAGATGCAAGCCCGCTCACAGAAAAGATGCTTGTTTTTCAGTGCAGTAGAAAAGAACAAAATGAAAAAACAGGCTTTTTATTTTAGTCTATTTTTTGGCTAAACAGTTACATACAGGGGCTTTAACAATGCCTGACTCTTGATCTTGATTCAAATATGATTGC
Organism: Rhinogobius similis; assembly: GCA_019453435.1. NCBI lineage: Eukaryota > Metazoa > Chordata > Actinopteri > Gobiiformes > Gobiidae > Rhinogobius > Rhinogobius similis. The sequence continues at coordinate 11,309,044 of CM033624.1, read as the reverse complement.
ACACTTGCACAGCTCCAATTCATTGTCTTCTGCTTATTCCTGAGTGCTAAATGTAGCTTCTAGGGCTATCAAAAATGTATCCTCCGATTGATAATAAAACTAAACTAATTTGTGGTCGAGAAAGCCACTGAATCAATCACTATTATTTAATTTAAATCATTGTGGTGTCTAAATTGGTAATGAAATCAAGTTTGACATTTGGATCTTCCTCATTAACTTTAGGCCTTGTGCATTCTGGATATGAGCCAACTAGACAAAGCAGTGGATTAAACTCATACTCAATACTAATCTATTTGTGTTTATGTCCAGAAGTGCGGAGGTTACATAAGTTTGTGTGTGAGGCGTAAACAGAAGCGGTGTGCGTGAGACACTTCCTGCTGATGATGAGAGAATGAACCCTGAGTATTCTGTCGTTAAACAGTCAGGGGCAGAAAAAAAACACTGAAATTTACGAGAAAAGGAAAATTAGGAGAAGAACAAAGCAGCAGGATTCATGTGTGCAAACTGGGAATAATGGGAGGAAGTGAAGAGAGGACAGACAGATTTGCAGCTGTATTTTAGCCCAAGACAAGACGGGACTATGAAGATGATCCTGAATCTAGTGTAAGACGAAAAAGCTTAGATTATTATGTTAATTTCATATAGCAAGATCATTCAAGTTGCATCGTATTATACTATAATTGTATATACTCAATTGTATCATTTATTTCCCCCAAATTCTCAAAAACGATATAAATTACAGTACATTTTGTGTTTTACTCCAAAAAGTATATATAAAAGCAGCATTTTCTGTCAAAAATTGGGCCTCTGCACGCTGTCTGTGGCTAATAATGAAGTATTTTAGGTCTCATCAACCCGGAAGTAAGAGACAGAAATAAGAGCCGAAAGCATCGCTCTGATTGGTTGTGCTTGGGGCGGCCTGCACGAGTTCTCACATCTGAAAAAAGCTGTTCTAAAGCCGAGCTCACGCCTGACAATCCTTGTGGATATAAACGATGTGCCAAACGGTTTGTGAGAGCTGGGGACTTGTGTGATAGATTTAAATATCTACTTCTGGTTTCGCTGTGTGATAATTAGGTACCCAGCTTTAAATTAATCTAGTTGAGTGATTTTACACCATTTGAGCGCTGAAATGATCAAAATGAATCCAATGATGGTGTATGAACTTTAGAAACACAGAGCACATTCTGGATTAACACCTAATGATGTCACAAGGTTTAACAGTTCTGGAGAGGCAATATCAGAGGCAAATTGTGAAGAAAAAAATTACAAATTACAATGAGCAGTGCTGAGTTCTAAAAATGAATCGATACACACAATTCTATCCAAAATGTAGGGACATGCTATTATGTGTTTATGTGCTATCATTTGTCAAACTATATTTTTTGCATAAATTAGACAAGCCTTGGCCCTTGTTCAGTTTGGTTGCTTGGTAACAGAACTGTAATTCCCTCTTACATAAGTCACATCAGAGCTATTTCCCATGTCCAACCAGGAAATAAAATGATAAACGCCACCAAAACTGGTCACCTCTTCTGAAGCACGGCTGACAGTACACCCAGAATTCGATTGCAGGAATTCAGCCTCAAACGTTTTCCTCAGAGCTTCTGTTCTGTAGTCGTCAAAGTCAGTTCTGCTCTCTTTGTCTCTGCTGTAGTGAGCCCCAAGACAGACTTGTACATTGTCCTCTGTGCAGAGCTCTTTGGATGGAGTTTGTTTTGTCAGATTCTTCACATGTCTCACAGTCGTGTTGTCAGTCACTTCACTGAAGGATCCACCGCTCTCCAACCCGTTCCAACCTGAATCCTATTTAGCTGCTTTTACTTACTTGAGATGCTAATATTTATATATCATTTTAAACCAGTTCCAAACACACACCTTCAGAGTATTTGGTAATTTTTAAAAAAGTTATTTTATTATTTTGAATACTGAACCTCTAATAAATAATGTTTTAACCACACAGTATTTTGTCTATATTTGGAGAATTCTTTCACCCTCATTCCGAATTTTTCAGTGTCTCTTTTTTTGTGCTGTAAATGCAGTGAGGGCGATAGCTTCACTGTTGTGGCTACAGTGTTCAGGTGAAACAAACCTGAGCCAGTTCAAAGGGTTTATGTTGTGTCTCAAACAGAACTGGAGGCCAGGGCAACAGTAGTGCATATAGGTGATGTGGGGGAAAACAGCAAAACAATTGTTTCATACATACACTGCTGATAAAAATTATGTTTCAAATAATAATAATGAGTATGTACATTCATTCACCTGTGTACACAGGCTCAGTGCCTGTGTAAACAGTTGAATGAATGTAAGTTGTTTGTTATAATGTGCAGTTGTTCGTTGGTTCCTTGATGTAAATCTCTTTGAGTGCCTCGGAGATGGAAAAACTCTATTTAAATGTGACGTTTTACCAATTTTCCCAGTTTTACATCGGTTTATTATTCCACAATTTGCATCGTGCTGTTCAAGTACTGAACTGAAAGCTAGTTTTTATGATTTTAAATAAATTGGTAGAATATCTGATACTGTATCTGCCTTAAACAAACAGAGTATTTTTGTGTTAAACCATTCCTGAGAGCAAGAATCAAGTTTACGGTTTCAAGTTAAACTCAAATAAATGTACTTTACTTGCATAGAGTGTAGATTTACTGTATACATTAGTTTCTTGAGATGTGACTTTTAGGACAGGGTGTAAAATATTTTATCATGATAAAAGAGAAAATAAGATAAAAACTAAAAACTGGTGATATAATTGATGCTATACAAAATAATTAACAGTGGTATCTATAATATTTGTACTAAGTTGTTTAGAGGTATTTAACACTAAGTTCTTCTTTCTTGATTGTTAGTGTTTTTAGTCTATACAAAGTCAGTGTAATGTGTCTGTAGACATTAGCGTTCACAATCAGTGAGGAAAATCAGCTGCAGTTTACGCATAATTATATTGCAACATTCTAAATTGAATATTGCCCCAAAAGCAAATGACGATCATGAATTATATGATATGGCATCGCTCAGGCCGAGTGGCTATGTCCCGTCTGTAGATGTATTAGATGAGTAAACTGAAAACGTTTTGTTCTTTTTGTGTTGTGTTTCCAGAAAGTTGGCCTGAACTGAGGTGGTGAACCAGCTGGGTCGAAGGCCAGGGGTTAAAGGTCAGGAGTCAGACTGTTGGATGGCCACAGGAGTGAACTACTGGAGCGCGTATGAACCCACTTATAAGGTCAGACACTATATACAATCTGATTAAATGAATGGGTTTTGAGGGAACATTTCTGTGTATTTATTTGAAGACAGGTCTGTTGCCTGGGCTACCTGTATTGCGTTCTACACTTGATACAACATACCAAAATGTTCATAAAAACAGTTGCTAGCTCCGTGTATTAAAAAAAGCTTTCTTTCTGTTGCTGCTCAGGTGAGAGAGAGCGTTTGGGGTGGGGCAGAGCTTGACTCCAGCAGTGAAGAAGGCGGGGGTGGGGTCACATGGGTCGCACCCACCATGGAGGTCAGAGGTCAGCTCATCACAGCCACAGGTCAGAGGTCACTCCAGAACATGATCTGTACACCTGTATCTATCTAATCTCACACAGTACATTAACACATAAATGTTTCTGTGACACAGGCCCCGACAGGAAGCAAAGAGCTCAGCGATTGGTCGAGCTGCAGGAGAGGAGGCAGGGCTTACAGACGCTGCTCAGCACACGATTGGCTGAGCTCAGACGCGTGTGTCTCCAAGAAGCAGTAAGTGATGGATTGTAAATGTTTTTATCTGTATATGGTATATAGAGCCGGAAATATCTCTCTTGTGGTGTGTATTTGTGATTGGCCCCTTAATGATATCTTGTATTTGATTGTCCAGGAGCTCACTGGTTTAATTCCTGCCGACTTCCCGTTGGAGGAGGGAGAGAAGCCTCCTTCAGTCCGACGAAGAGGAGGCTCAAGACTCAACAGGAAGAACAGGACTGAGGTGAGGAGCAGGGACTCTTACATGAATTATTTATGTAATTGTGTTTATATATTTAATATTCATTATAATATTCATTAGTCTTTTTAAGAGAACTTCTAACCTTTTGCAAACTAAGAAATCATGTGATTGTGTGCAGCTGGAAGAGAAGAAAAAGAAGACTTTGTTTAGTTCAGTCCGAAAACACACTGAACCTGAACACATCTCCCACGTACAGAGCCAGAGATCCAAGAGGACTGTCCACCGAGGCTGTCATACAGGTAATGTACAAAAGTATAGTTATGTACTGCTCAACAGCGTCTATGCTCAAGAATAGGACCCAGACCATGGTCCTAGCTCAGATCTGTTCCACTGCTCTTGACAAGTTTAATCCAACACAAGTGGATCAAACGCAGAGGTCAAATTTCCCTCAGGGGACAGTGATTGTTTTTTTGTGTGCAGATGAGTCAGTGAGGTCAGAGAGCAGCTCCACGTCAGACTCCACAGGACATGACAATGGTAACACACACATTATGACCCAAATAATCTTCCTTTACCAACACACTAGAGCAGTAGTGCAGACATAGCCCTTAACAAACATAGCACCATCACTGAGATGGTCTGAACTTTGGAGGAGCGCCTGGTTGTTTACACCAGCCACCACTTGACACTTGCAGGTGATCCTTCTGACCGTGTGTCTGTGGTAATATCAACTTTAAAACCAAACCTTTCATACCAAACGGGGTTTTATCAGATTGTCTTTATAAACAGAGGTGTACTATTGAAGGCTGTTCTTCACTTTCACATTAAAACCCTATGGACTGATTCAATTGGTTTGAAAGTATTAGCCGACACAGACTCTGCTCCTTTGTCCCCTGTATAATAATTCCCTCTTTTATGCAGATATCCCGATTTAACACTGTCCTAGTTCACATGCAGGCCCGGTTTTTTAGTTGTCCCAGAAATCTTATTTTAGTCTCTGCTGCGAATATATTCTAGATTGCTATTTTGGACAACATCAGGTGCGTCTAGAGGTTTTAGAACAGCCCTGGTTCAGCTCCACACTCAAATCTGAAAACAAAATAAAATGATTCTTTTGTGATTGACTTGTAAGTAAGTTGTATCCCTTCAAATGAAAGTGTTTTCTTATCTCTTGTTCAAGTAACCGAACCTATTTTCCCTTAGATGAGAGTGTGTCCCAGTGTCGCCCTCCGATGGTTAATGCTGGGTCTTCTCCAGTTGAAGTCATCTCCCAAAATAAAACCAGAAACAACTCAGTTCACAGCAGGTGAGAATGGATACAATTTACACAGTACTTTATGATGTTAGGATGTTTATATGCCTTACCATTTAAAAGAAAAAAATGTTCAATCGTAACACAGAATACAACCGAATCATTGTTTTCATAATATACATACCATACTTGTCTATTTTAGTTACACTGTGTTTTGTGTCTTGAGTATTTAAGCCTTTGCTCTTTCTACTGAGAATCTTGTAATTCTGTTCGAATCAGAAAAAAATACTAATAAATTGATCACAAAAAGCACTGAATATTGCAACTCAAAAGTCTTACTAATTTGACCTTTGTTCTTCCAGGTCAGACTCTCAGGACATGCTCCAGAAACACTCCCCTCCTCACCCCCCTCCTCCGCCGCCTCGATCCCTGGATGGTTCCACGTCCTCTGGGCAGACTGAGCCGGATCAGCTAGGCAGGACCGGAGGTGGCTCTGCAAGTAATGGAGGCAGAGCTAATGGTGCCAACAGACCTGTGGCAAATGGACCAGTAGGGGGAGCTAACTCGTCCCGGCGCAGTAACAGCTCAGATGGACTGTTGGACAGAGGGACTTCCACTGAGCCAGATGGACACTGGGTCAATGGTGAGTAGATGCAACTTTGAGCCAGGATATTTCGGGGTAATGTCTATTTGGTGAAGATTCATTTTAATTAAATATCAAGGCTACAGGTTGGATGTACTTTTGATACTAATCTTTAATGCACATAAACATGACATATGCAATAATTAACCAATATCCATTATCTGTAGCTAAAGTAAGGGTCAAAAATCAGATACTAATACTAGTATCAAAACTAGATACTCATTTGAGCAAATGTTAATGAAAAAAAATCTATAAAAACTTTTATGGGTAGAAAAGAATGATCTTGAGCTTTATCAGAACTAGTATTAGACCACATAGTAGCAAAAAGAATATACTATTATTTAGTGTTGCCATCAAATTAAAAATCACAACAGCAGTCGTCTTGGCAGGCAAGTTTTTAAAAATGTCCTTAGTTTTGAAATGAGTTAGAAACACTATTCTAAACCTGCTTGCATGTGAAGAAGAATACAAAAAAACTATATGAATCTGGAGGATATCTCTTTTTTCGTCAACAGCTCTTTATGTAATTACTGCACTGTATGTAGGTTTATAGAAAAAATTGTTGTTCATGTAAGGTCTAACAACTAAAAAAAAACATGAGCCAAATTACTGTAAAACTATCACTATCAGCCACCAATATTTCTTTTCCATTACAGGTTTGACCTCTTCAAAGGGAGGAGCCACAAGGAGTTCAGAGAATGATGCTCGGACTCTCAGGACCACAAACGGATCAGAACCAAGCACCAGGACTGAAGCAGGACTTCGAGCAGACCCAGTCCGAGGCAGAGCTCCCTACAGCGACCTGCTCCTGGATTACGTCTGGACCAAGCAGCAGCAGATGCTCCAGAGGCAGCAGTCACATGGGAACCGCCAGCCAATCACAGCTCTGTATCCAAACCAACAATCAACTCTTGCCCCGCCCACTTACCGAGGCCTGCACAGTGAACGTCAGCGAATAAAAGTCACCCGGACTAAATCCTGTGGGCCCTTCCTCCCTGTGCAGCCTCCAGGAGGAGAAAACTTTGAATCCCAGCATGCACCTCTGCAGGCAGACCCCCATCCTCACCTGCTTCCCCCCCGGCCCTCCCAGGCTGCTCTAAATCAGGACCAGCACAATGAAGAGGCAACAAGGAATCTGCACAAGGCACTTGCTCTGGAAGGTAACTGTATTATTTGTTACACACATTTTTTACATAAAAAGTCTACTTCTCCTGCAAAGTTCTCCGGAACAGCATACTGCCAACATACTTTCCCTTAATCTTAAATAAGCATAACTTGGCCACTGAAAAAACATTACTTTTGGACTCTTGTTTTATATAGAATTGAAATCATAAAAAGGCTTATTCCATTTAGAAATGATGGCCATAAACATAGCACAACAACATTGTAACTCTCTGTCTATGCCATTGCTTTCCTAGACACACTGTTGAATCTAAAGTTTCTCTCACAGATTCAGATTCAAAGATGGTCTGATGAATGTTTGATACAGAGCTGAAAGTGGGTCACTGCAGCAGGTTCCTCTGCAGTGGAGTGAGGTGGAGCGCCACCTGCTGGGACAACCCAATACCACCCTCACTTTCTTGTCTTAAATATTATTAACAACCGTTTTATTTGAAGTGGTGCAGGAGTTGGGGAAACAGGGCAAAACAGTTGCCAGGACGCTCCCATTACACACCCTTAAAATGTCTGATAGTATCCGGATCCACCTAAAGTTTTTCTGGATCCTTTACCCTCAAAAATCTGGAAAAAGGGTTTTGCCTTCTTCCAAGCGGGGTATCCAACCCTTAGTAGAGATTTTATGTATTTATTTATTAGTTAATTATATGTCTCAGTTGATTAAAAAAACAGATTAATCACATTTTTGAAACATGATCAATCACAATTAACTGCATTGCATGCTGATTTTAATGCAATTAATTATAAGTAATATAAAAATTTCACAGCTGTTTCGCACGTTTTTGTCAAGTCTAGACATTGTATTTCATTATGACTCTGTGGGTCCACGCTTTTCAGATAAATATGACCAAACAACAGTGGGGTTAAAGGCCTTTCAATGCTGCTTGCGGGTTTAAGTTGTGCGGTGGGCCATTTTTTGGGCAATTTTATTCATTTTAGTGCCCACACTACAGCCCTAATGAATTTCTGTTTCCTAATTTGCGGATGTGTTTGCAGGTCTGCGGGACTGGTATCTGAGGAACACTTTAGGCTCCTCCCACCCAAATCCAACCAATGGGAACGCAGCCCCAAAGACTAATGGAATCAAAGGAAGGAGACGGACCACGCATGGCGTCATCCACCGCTCAAACTACCAAGACCATTCTAACTACCAGGACTCCAACTCCCACAATGCAACACTCCACCATTCTAACTACCAGGACCATTCTAACTATCTGGAATCAAACTCCCACAATGCCCCTCTACCCAACTTCAAGGACATTAATCACAATGGGACAGTAAAAAAGTCAGGCCTGCCTCATTCGGCGACTTTCCATGGACTCTCACTACACGGCAGGTAAGTCGGACTCAAAGGCACTTTCTCTACTTTGACCATGAAACGTCTCTTGTAACTGTGTAGCCATTAGCTAAAAAAAGCATTCAACTTGTTCCACTACTGCCCCTTTGTAAAAATAGAAAGGAAAGCAGTTACGAGTATGAGCGTCAACAATCCAGTGTTCTGAAGTCATAGGGTCCCCGACAAAGAGTCTGAATTAGTCATTAAAGTTTGAGTTTTGTATAATAATTTATTTGTTTCTATACCACAGGTCTGTGGATGCGCCTCTCTACAATGATGCATTCCCTATTCACAAACAGGAAGTGCCCATCAGACAGGTGTCATGTGACCAGCCCACTCCAGGAACTCTGGTCTGAAGCCACCAATCAGAGCACAGCAAGTCTGTACAAACTTATGACACAGGAACGTTATAATTATATTAAAGCGTCGAATCAGGACTACATCCCGGGCTGGTTTCCTGGGAGTTTGAACTCACTTGGATGTGACTAAGTCAAATATGTCTTATCAAAATACAATTATGGGGAAACAAGCTATTTATGTTGTAATTTTCTTTAACTGGATTGTGCTCGGACAATCAGGGTGATATGGAAAAAAGTATTTATATCTCCGATGACATCACCAGCTGACAACACCAGCTCAGTAGCCAACCAGCAGTCTCCAAACGATCAGGTGACTCTCGCTCCTCAGGTTTGCCCTCACTGGAATGGAAATGTGTGACATTTGTCTCTTTTTGGACTCAATGCTGCTGCACAGAATCCTAAGCTCTGCCCACATCATATTTTGTAAGAAATTTGGAGGATTTTTTAAAGAACATTTTGGCTCAAAAAGGTTTTTAGCAATTGTTGGATCAAAAAGGTTTTTAAGTCATGTTTTTGAATGTCGTCGTAATGAATTAGCTTTAAATCATGACACTGTAAGCATTTGTATTGAACACTCTCAATCATGTGATGCTGAATTTAAAATGCACTACAGTAGGTGTCAAATCGACTTCAGAGGCTGTTTTTTATGTCTTAATATGTAAGCCACTTTATGCTAGAACAATCTGATATTTGATAATCAAGTGAGGCTATGTGTCTAAATGTGAAGTAGCTTTGCTGGTAAAATTCCATTGAACCAATCAAAAGCATGCATATAAAACTTCTTGGAACAAGTGCTTTCAGCCCAGAGCTGATTCAGATTTAAAGTAACTAGATTTAAACCAGGACAGAATCTGACCTGCATGAGGTTTAAAGCAGGTCTAAACCAGATGTGGTCCAATTCAAGGAATCAACATGGGGAACTGACCAGTCCCTTGAGGACCTGAACCAGCCTCTGAAGTTGAACAGTTAAAAGATAATCAGTTGTTTGTTAAACGCTTGTGTTTGGTTATATAACGGTATGTTGGTCTGAGAGCAATAATAAAACCAGGATTATTCTGCCGCAGTGACAATCGACTAATTGTTTGTGATTTACTGATTATTGATAATTTATACTGCTTTTTATATAAACTTTATCGAAGCAGGAGCCAAACACAGATTGATAGATCAATTGTAAGAAATTACTGTATGTATTTATGTAAAATACAAGGTCTTTGTTATTGTTATGAGTTATGAATTATTCAGTGACTGTTTCTGTTCTGTCCAAATCAGGTATTATGAGGTTTATGAACAAACCAAGCCTCCTTATAGCATACATATTACCAGTTACTCTGCTCCTCTGAAACTGCCAAACGATAAGAACTATAAATGTAATAGTAATGACTTAAAAATGCCCACGTTACGACTATGTGAACAGGTCCTTCTCTTTAGCTGAGCTGTGATACTTTTGTGATACTTTTGTATCACAGCTCCCCGAGGAGACGAATGAAGGAGTCAATATGTGCCTGCCGCCATCATATGTCAAATGCATGTCTTCATTGCATTCTGATGAGGATGTAAGATTGTTATATGTATCTAATAATAAATAGATAAAAAATACGAACATTATTTTTAATAGTGTCTTACTGGATTTAAATAATGCTGTGTTATTCCCCAAATGAATGGGCATGTGTCTGGAAGACTGGATTGGGTTACTTAAATTGTAAAATGCTAACACATAAATGATATACTTAGTTATACGTCATACTATGTATACTATCTAGCACTTTTCCACGCATCTTCGATTCCTATTTTTAAGTCACATTTACAGAATAGGAGCTTCAGTGGAGCAGACCTCGTCAGTGTTCCCTCTCACTCCGACCAAAGCAGAACACACGTGAGTCTCACAATGAAAACAGTCGAACATTTATTTTTTTAAAATGTAAATATATATTGCTGTTGTGGTGCATTCATGGCCACTCTGTATAATTCAAACTCTTGTACATAAACGGTTTTTAATCTTTTTGGATTGCTCAGCTGTTTGTACTTTTTCACTTGGTGGATTTTGGATTTTAGATTTGGTTTTGTAAATACTAAAGTGAACAGACTGGTGCACACAGTGTTTTAAATAAAGATAATCAGTATTTACACCATGCTGAAACCTTGTATTCCTATTCTCATGAACTTTTTATAATTCAAGGAAAAATATAGGCAACCTGTATATAAGAAATGCCATTTTTGTTATTTGCGACACAGGTTTTAGGCCTGGCTTAGATTCAAGGCATTCAAACTTTTCCTTTCTGTCATCATCCCTCATTTAGGGTAGGTTACAAGGTAAGCGGTGCAGTTTAAAACAAACAAACAAAAAATGGTGTAGTACAGGTAGACCACCAACTTATCTATGTTAATGACTAATGATATTTAATAAGCAAAACTTCAAGTCATATAATGGCCCCTAAGTGCTTTTCTTGAATATAGCAGGCCTAGCCATATGCTACGTTGTTTCTTTAAAACTGTAGACATTTTACTGTTGAATTGATTAGAATTACGTTTCAAGTGGCCTAATAGCCTATGCCCATCTAGGTATAGAGGTCGCATTTACTATTGGACCCACTATTTGATAAATAAACTTATTATTAGTTATTATACAGCCATTGAGTATTGGGTCACATGCAATTGTATATATTAACGCTAGAGGGCGATGCAAACCTTTTATTACAAATCCCAAACGTGCCGACTATTTCTATTTGGAGCAGTTTAACAAGTCTATACAAACTGAAACCCTTTTAGTTTGTTGTGGGCCTTGTTATTTGTTGTACAAGTGCACCCTAAATGATTAGATAGGTCTAACCTTTTCCCACACTTTGTTACTTTTAGTTGATTATTATAGACTATTGTATACCATTCCATGTTATATGTATATACCATGTTTATACATTTTCTATCTCATTCAATTTACTAAAGTTTGTTAATGCATTGAGATAATTGGCTTCCTCGAGGAAAGGAGGTAGGGAAGGAGACGAGGAGACGATGGGATTGTGGAGGAGGATGTGAAGTACAGCATTCGGCTCGCGTCCTTGTCAGGTAAACAGATGCTCAACTTTCTCTCCTCCTTCTCTCTGTAAAACTACTTTAACGCTTTAAACTGTTTACTATCCTTCTTATGCATAGCTTAAAGTCATATATCATCATTCAGACAGTTTCTTCGACACAGTTTAGATTTAGTTTGTGTCCTTATATTGCCTAACTCAAGGTTCTTTCATGTGCAGATGGGCAGCAACAAAGTTCCTGTTATGTTAGCGGTTAGCATTATGACCAGGTTTGCAACTTTAAAAGAAGATTTATCCTCAACACCAACTTTCTGCTATGTTATCTACAACATGACACGTGTCGTTATTCGGTTGTTCCGTATGGTTAAGTTTGTGTATCATAAAAATGAGGAAAATATCAAATCTCCGCCGCTAGCCGCTGCACATTAAAAGTACAGTGTCAAGCTAACAGAGGTAACAGCACGTTTAGCGTTAGCTAACATAAGAGACAGTTTCTACTCTCTGTGAGGTCTAATGTTTTATTGAATTTAGCTTTAGTTATAAGGGGCTTTAACTTGCTCTCAGTGCTGTTGCGTTTTCTGACCTAAATACTTTTACCCTGTTACATACTGGAAAATTTTGCGTGTCCACTAAGTCTCGGCACTGAGAAATAACCGGGACGCTTAAGGCTTTCTTCTGAACGGTGTGAATTACTACATTGTTTTCCCATGGTACGCTGTAATAAGCTCTTAGAATATTTTAAAGACGTGTGACTACTGAACAGTAATTCAATAACAACTGCTTCTAAGATAATGACGCCTTCAGTCTACTATCGCATACTTTTATTCATTCTGAAGTAAACTTACTACGTTTTCGTGATACCTGTTTGGCACAGTAGTGGGACTATAATTAGTGGTAAGACATAACCAGATGCAGCTCGGCAGCACCAGGTCCATAATGAGGCTGTATTAGCAGAGTAAAGTAACTGTCTTGTAATGACCTTTTTTTCTTTATGTGCTTGTTGACAAAGTTGGCATGGCATTATGTAGTATAAACAGTTGCTGTATCTACTGTATATTTCAGGCCAGTGTTGCCAGATTTTACTGACAGTTTCTAGCCCAAAGTCCACATAAAACCTGCCAAGATCAATGAAAACCAGCCCAAATTGTAAACTTTCCAAAATTACTATTTAAATGGCATACAAAGCACAGTTGCAACGGTAAAATCATGAACAAACCAATGGCACACAACCAGATAAACATATAGACCACAGTCGGGCCCTTAGCCCTCCTTATTTGGCAACTATACAATACCACCATCTGATTGTATGGTGTGTTTAAAGTTGACAGGTTAGACTTCATGTTTGACTAATATATACTGAATATGATTGTATTTAATTTAATTTGACAATCTTCATAACATTTATAAGAGTGTTAACTGTCTATTTATTTTCAACTGTACGTCACATTTTGATGACACACTTCCTGTAATTTTACATTTTTATTTATCAAAATTTCTTCTGGAACTGTACCTCAAAAATGTAAAACTGCTAAATATTTACCACAAGTGCCCTCCCACCAAACTAAGCCATAATTTGAATATAATGAGAACTTGTCATATAGACTTTAGTCCAATGCAAACTGGATATCAGAATTGCAATACTTGTAGCGTGCTTTGGACTCATTCTCCAGAACCGGGGAAATCCACATTTTAAGCTCGGGGTGGTTCTCCCATTACTTCCAATATACTTTCTTGTATTTCCCCCACTTGGGAATCTTGTTTTAAATCCTGTATGTCCACTTCAGCCGTGAGATAAACTTACCTCGCCTTAAACCCTAAACGATTAGACATTTTGACTGACAACCAGCACAACCAATGTCACTGTCGCAAACAACTAAAACCATTTAATATTCTATTTCTATGATTACTCTATTCTATTCTATTTAATATTCTATCAACAACCCAAACAATAATACACAAATATTTATGAAGAAATGAATCTATTTTGCACTTTCAAATTCCCGCCTGAGACATCCAAAAATAGCCCAAAATGTATGCACCCACCCAACTCTATTTTTTTTCCACCAGGAGCCAACAAAAGGAGCCCAATCTGGTAACACTGTTTCAGGCCTATATCTCTAGAGGGAAAGTTGCATATCCATTTGATTACTTTCCTTCTTCTTTATATAATAATTGCTATCTTTGATCATACAGGATTTATGATGTGGCCTGTGTAGAAAGTGTAAGATAAACTTTTATAACCTAGGCACAAGTTCATTTGAGGTTGGACTATTTCCCAATGAGAGGTCAGCTGCCTTGCCTAAAGAAATATTTTGGATGCTTGTAGTACTTTGCAGCATACAATTTGTGAAATAATTTGAGAGACTTTTTATTTGAAGTATTTACCTTATGAATGTGGCATGTTAGGTAGCAATAGTTGCAGTAAATAAGTAGAGGTAGTTAAAGAATAGTTCAGTGGTAAACGCTGTGACAGTAACCGCTATGAAGTGAACCACAAGTATTTTTTTGTGTGTTTGTTTTATTTCTCCAGGACGTGAAGGCCGTGGAGATGTTTTTGTCCATGATGCTGTGACCTCTGACCTCTGACCTCGCCCTGTTTCCTGGCCTCTGATTGGTGGAAGTGGCACCGCGTCATCATGCAGCTGGCCTATCAGAAACTGCCGTCACAGCTCAGAGCCAGCTCCAGGCTCAAGAAGCTCACGGCTGTACTGCTGACTGCGTACGCAGTGAAGAAACTATCTCCAGTCGTCTGGAGGAGGCTGCAGGTATTACATTTACTAGAGGTGTGCTAGAACCATAATAAAAGTAAAATGGATTAATCTGAGACTCTTCCAGATGTTTAAATACTGTGCAGTGAATATCCCTTATAAAATTCCTATGGTGTCCTCTAGGCAGCTGCAGGATATAAACAAAAGGGCACGGCTAATCCTCTGGTGGGTGCGGTCAGCACCTCATCCAGCTCAGATCTGTCCAATCACAGTAAAGTCAAGAAGAAAAGCAGGTGAGTTTGTACTGCAGTGTTTCTGTGGCATTCATTTGTACAGATTTGAAGGCCCACAACACCTGAATCTTGCCTGCCTAACTACCTCTTTAAAATTCACCTATACTTGCCTCTGCTGAGCTTAGACATCTTTCTGCACTAAGACAGTTTTTTTAATGTCATCGTGTATCACTGGAGTTGCTCTATCCTACCCCCATGTATCCTTTTTATTGACATTACATAGATTTACAAAGGGTGGGACAGACATACATGAGCTCACCGTTAAACAGAGGAGAGATGAACGTGATTATCTACGATACCTTTAATGTCTCTTCTTTTGTAGTTTGTTGTTAGTAGCGAAGGAAAGCAAATGCGTAGCATCCACAACTTGTCAGAGCCCCATTCATCGCAAATAAATAATAATAATAATAATAATAATAATAATAGTAATGACATTCCATAAAGACATTTACATTTCCTTACTTTGCCTTATTTTTTACGTTGAATGACATTAGTTAGGCCTTTTATTTTAATTCAGTTATAAACAGTGACAACTTCCCCCCATCCCTCAGTCACATGACATACAACGTGACTGGAAACACATTCTTTTTGCTATACAGTGATCCCTCGTTTATCGCGGGAGTTGCGTTCCAAAAATAACACGCATCCGTGAAGTAGTCACAGCTTTATTTTTTATTATTTTACAATGCAATACTGAACTATGGAATGAAACCAAAAATCAAAACCTGTTTTAAAGCCCAAAATTTGTTTAAAACAATAATTTTAATATAGTAATACAAGGTTGTAAACATTGTCACTCGCGTATTTCACAGTCTGTGCCTCTTCGTCCTGACTCCGCTCCACTGTAGCCTCTGTTTCTACTGAAGGCGCAGTCTCGGAGTCTTTCTCCGAGAGAAGAACATTGTTATGGGTAGTTGTTGGCGCTCTTTTTATAAACGGATATGCCACCTTCGATTATATTTGAGAACTGCAATGAACGACTCGTCAAAGGGTCCCGTTCTTGTGCGTGCGCTGAAGTTCAGTGGATGTACTGTAAAAATATCCGCACTGTAAAAATATCCGCAGTGTAAAAATATCCGCACTGTAAAAAAAATCCGTGAAGCAGCGAAGCCGTGAAAGATGAAGCGCGATATAGCGAGGGATCACTGTACTAACATTTATACTAACATACTCTTGTAAAGTTGCTGAAAACATCTGATCTACAATCTACAAAAAAAACAAAAACTTGTTCACATATTTTATAGTCATTTATGCATCTATAATTTACTGTTCAGAATCCAGCCCGACCCGGCGTGAGCCCATGCGCATACTGTCAGAACCCATTTGCTGCATGATTCGAGCCGACCCGGGCACGCGCACGTGTAGAACCGGAGTTGAGTAAACTGTGTTCCGTGCAGAGTTTTATTGGCAGAGTAGGCGCGCCTAACAGGGCTTCAAGTGTTTAGTGTTCTACCTGCACTAATGTGACGTCTCCTGTACCAGACGGGCCTGTTCCGTCCGCTGACTCAGACTCACATGATCTCTCTCCCTCGCTCCTCTCTTCAGCTTTTTGGAAAGACATCCGTGGCTCTCTCTTCCACTCCTCTCTCTCTCTCTCTGTCTCCTCCACTCCGTGTAGCAGCCGCGCACTTTCATTAAGGCGTCTTTTCTCCCGTCACATATTTTGACCACTTCATTAGAGGATGAGGAGGAAAACAACACAGCACTGGCTGCACACCGCACTCTTTCGCCATGGAGCGCATGTCATGGAAAGCGTGTTGCTCTTTATTCCTAAACAATGAACAAAATTGTTCCTTACCTTACCTTACCTTGACCAGCATAACTCTCCACATGTCCTGCAGCAGTGGTGAGGTGACTAAACCATGTTGGTTTTGTTTTGGTTCATAAATCATCCTTGCCTGGCGCAGAAAAGTGACGAAGAAAAGCAGATTTATATGATAAAAGACGTTTTATTTGTCTGGGAAAAAGCAACGTATAGTTACTAGGGCTTGTAACTGTAATCTAATTACTTCATTTTTATTATCATACTTTAGCTTACAACGTTGCTAGAAAATATAATATCTGATTACCGTTACTGCCCAACACTGCCTATTACTCTTTGCTGTGCCCTTGTGTCTTCTGGCGATACGTGCGTGTGTGCATTCATATTTGCACATCTGATTGTATGTATTTGTCATGTTTCAGATCTCCCGCCGTGAACCGCGACTTCTTCCTGCGTCTCTCTCGCCTTCTGAAGCTGCTGTTCCCTCGTCTGCTCTGTCCTGAGGTCGGTTTGCTGGTCCTGCACTCTCTCACCCTAATGACCCGGACCTTCCTCTCCATCTATGTCGCTGCGCTGGACGGTACTTTGACAACTGTTTTTGAAGCATTGTTTGGCAGACATGATGTTTTACTTGGAAGAGTTGTTATTGCTTCAGCTGGTTTGGGAGATGGTGTGCGCCGTGCGTAGCTTATAATTACAACCTTGAAGAACATCTACTCTAGTATATGTTACAATTTGTACTAAATTATCTCAGTCATCCTTTGATTATTTTTGATAATAATAACAATGATGCATAATACTCATATAGCACCTTTCTGGACACTCAAAGACACTTCACATTGCATTATTCATTCACTCAACATTCGGTGATGGTAAGCTACTATTGTAGCCACTGCTGTGGGGCAGACTGACGGAAGTGAGGCTCCCAATCTACGCCATAAGCAAGCAAGTATGGCCACATAGATTGTGTCTGACCAAAACCAGTGATGGAAGAAGTACACCATTTTCGTGCTTAAGTAAAAATAGACATACATACATAAGAGGAGTAAAAATAAAAGTAGCAGATAAAATTGTATTTTAATTGAATTGAATTGAAGTACCTATTTGATTTTGAGAACTATTAATAGTTGTTACTTTGATAAAGAATTGTGCTGATCTTTGGTCAACAGAAGCAATTCAAATCAATTTCCTAATTTTTCTTGCACATAATATATATACATCTATACCACTTTTATTATACCAGCATTTTAATAGTGAAATTTAGTGTGTGAAAGTGAGTATTTTGGTGTTTTTCTTCAGGAGTGATCGTTAAGTGTATAGTCCAGAAGGATCCTCAGGCCTTCATTCTACAGCTGGCCAAGTGGCTGCTCGTCGCTGTTCCTGCCACATTCATCAATAGTGCCATCCGCTTCCTAGAAGGTCAGCTGAGCCTGAGCTTCAGAAGCCGATTGGTCAACCACGCCTACCAGCTCTACTTCACTAACCAGGTACAGGCACTCTTTAAATCTTTAGCCTGCGTCTTGCCTCCACAAATGCACTATATTACTCTACTGGCTTAATCGTTTGTTTTCTGATTACAGTTGTGCCTGGGTGATTGAATTATACCTGTTTCTGATACTGAAGTAATAAATATCACCTTAATTTTGTCTTGACAGAGAAGTGAACAGGTTTCCTCAGTACTTACAAGGTTATTAATAAAACCAGGCCATAAATGTAAACTGTACTGAACAAAAGTATAATTTAGGAATTTGATTAGACTTAATTACAACTGCTGGGCAAATATATTAAAAACAGGATGGACAAGTTAACAGGCTTGTTTACCCTCATAATATTATATTATATCATACCATTCCCAAAAGACTTCAACGTCAGACTTTTCCCTCTTATTTTTCTCCAGACGTATTATCGCGTGTCGAACATGGACGGGCGCTTGTCAAACCCAGACCAGTCTCTAACAGAGGATATAGTGATGTTCTCTGCCTCCGTGGCTCACCTGTATTCTAACCTTACCAAACCCATTCTGGATGTGGTGGTCACCTGCTACACACTTCTGCGCACGGCTCAGTCCAAAGGTAAACCAGCTGTACTGTCGGGAAGGGAACTCAAATGCAATTAATTCAAAAACACTTTACAATTTTGGCTGTATTTGTGTAGCTATTGAAGGTGTTTAGGTCGGCTTTTTGTAGAGTTGCAGAAGCTCACTCTATCTTGAAGGTTGGCACGTCACTTTTAGTTCCAATCCTATCCAGTTTAACTTTATTCATAAAGCACTTGAAAAACCACACAGTCGACCAAAGCGTTGTGCACAAGCTTAAATATGAGACAATACAGCACCAAAACAGAATGCAGAAGAAAAACCTAAAAATATCAACCCTTGAAGATTTAAAAAAGGTGAGTCTGATGTTCTGTGGAGCTCATTCTGGACCCTAAGAGAAGCCACTGAAAGTTCATTCATTGTATCCTTGGACAAGACACCTGCCTTTCTTCCAGTGTTTTCATAAAATTGTGTGTGGATTAGTATAAAAAACAGTACATTTGTGTTTATGTTAAAAAAAAAAGTTTTGTTATTAATTACATAAGAATAAATAAATAATAAATAAGTAAAATGTGTAATTTAAGAAAATTAAGAAAATTTAAAATCTTCTGTTGAATTAAATCACAAAATGATTTACCTTATTCATTAACTAACTAAACCTGACATACCGATCATCAAATCAAAAGCAGAATATGATAATTAGTGACATTAATCAGACTGCTGGATGGATTATTTGATCCCATGATGTCCTTCTTTATTGTAGGAGCCAACACCACATGGCCCTCTATCATCGCCGGCCTGGTGGTGGTGCTTACGGCCAAAGTGCTGCGCTCCTGCTCCCCTCGCTTTGGTAAACTGGTGGCAGAAGAGGCCAAGCGGAAAGGAGACCTGAGGTACATGCATTCACGGATCATCGCCAACTCAGAGGAGATCGCCTTTTATGGAGGACACAAGGTCAGAACAGCAACTGCTCGTTTAAATAATGGTTTTGTGTTTTCTGCTGGGTTCCTGTTTCAACCAAGACAAATGTCAAATGTCAACACTTTTTAGCACACATTTTACTCAGTTGCAGATTTTTATACCAAATGCCTGGTATGCCTGGTAATGCCTGCCTTTCTGACATTGACACTTCACATTTTATAGTCATGAGCAGGAAACACTAGCACAGTTCACAAGTACAGAAAACAAATTATTATCATGTATTATTGTTATTTATTATAGACTGTAGTTCAGGCCCTGAAAATGGAAGGTTGTGTCCTTGGGCAAGACACCATGCTTATGTAATATATTTTTAACTTTATGTTTTAACTACAGTTTACAGCAGACTAATGTGTTACTGTATTTGATGAGTGAGGCTGCAGTATATGTAATGCTCTGAACATTTCAAGTTTAGATACAGACGGACCTCTGTGGGGGAAGCAGTCCATTCATTTTAATGCTGAAGAGCTTCTCTATTCAACAACTACAAGAGCAAATGCGAACTACAGTAAATACTGTACCAAATAAAGGCACCAAGAAATGAATAATAATAATATGGCCAGCCAAAATTTGTATAAATATCCAAGAATGCTAATGATATCTGTGGGATAAATGTTACGGCGATGCTAGCGCCACCTGATGTATCAACAGAAAAATCAGTGTCCTTTATTTTCCAGAAAATGTCTTAAATAGACAGAAAAAAAAGTTGTTACTATGGTTACTACCAAAAATGTATGTATATTGTGTAAATGTTATTTATTATAATATCCCATTTAATATCCCGAGACTAGAGACATGTTATAGTTCATAGGCGCGTTAGCTTTGTAGGTCTGGGTCGATCTCTCTGTTGTTGTAGAACAGAGTGTAATTAGAGACACACTGTACTGCTCAATGTAAATACTGGGGTTGCTTGTTTTGTAAATGTGGACATGCCTCTCTCACGCACACATATACATTGATTCAGCACGTTGTTTTGTACTATATTTAACAATGTGGCTTCAATGGGATTGGAGATGAAAAAGTATATTATATTTCTGTCAGTTAATTCTTTATTTTATCTTTCGTTGTTATAACATGCAGTAGGTATTTACCTAAGCAGTAAATATAGATATCAAATGGTTAATTAATGGCAATATAATATGACTTCCTCTCTAATCTCTCCTTTGTACATTTTAAAACCACACTGATATCATACACAATCCTCTTATCATGAACAAAGAGAACATAAATGTTTTTGAATGTGAATATATTTGTGTTTTTTCAGGTGGAGATGTCTCAGCTGCAGAGGAGTTATGCGGCCCTCTCCTCTCAGATCAATCAGATCCTTTTGAAGAGACTGTGGTACGTGATGCTGGAGCAGTTTCTCATGAAGTACGTGTGGAGTTCCTCAGGGTTAGTCATGGTCGCTGTTCCCATCATCACTGCCACTGGATACCACGAGAACGGTACAGTACTCATGCTACTACTGCTGAGAACACCGCTACAGCAAAGAATACTACTCATACTGATACTGCACCTGCTTTTTAGGTCAAAATGCACTTGTAAAATCTCAGTGTGCTAGGATTGGAGTCTGAGACTAAATAAAATCGTGCCATTAATCAAATTTGGCGGAATTGCCAGAAACAAAACCAAAATCCTTATTAATGATTGAAAAGCACACATCTCTCTGAAGTCTAGTTTTTGAATGTTTTGTACAATTATAAAGTAAATCTGTCGTCGTGTGTAGACTCGGAGGAGGTGAAACAGGCGGCCATCTTGATGAAAGAGGAGGAGCTGGTGAGTGAGAGGACTCAGGCGTTCACCACAGCGAGAAACCTTCTGAACTCAGCAGCCGATGCCGTGGAGAGGATCATGAGCTCGTATAAGGAGGCAAGAGCGCTTCATTATGTGTTCTGTTTGTCACATCTTTGTTCACTATGTTTACATCCTCCACTGTCATGATAGATTTTACATCCAATTACATTTATAAAGATTTATTTGCATTGCCTTGTACAATGTGGAATGAAACAATAGAATGTTATGTATTAATTTGTGGTTAATTTACAATAGAGTAAAGCTTAATTCTCCTAAATCTTTGTACAGGTGACAGAGCTGGCTGGTTACACGTCCCGAGTGTCCGAGATGTTGGATGTGTTTGAAGATGTTAAAAATGGAGTGTACAAAAGGTCGTCCGACAGAGAGGAGGAGTTGAAGGAGAACGGAGGGGAACAGACTGTGGTGCAACGCGGACAGAGAGTCAGCCAGCTGCACATCAGAGGTAACACACTCCATGTGACTGGGACGGCCACTGCTCAGTTTGCCCTTTAACCTGTAGATTGCATAATGCCTTTGTGTATTACACTTCACCATATAAATACGTTAGTGTGATTGGTCTTGGAATGTTTATGGTTAACCTATTAACCACCACTTAAGTAAAACATTTAGTAGGTTAAACGGCACGTTTCATTTGCCTTTTTTATGTATAATCCTAATACACAATTGCACCATCAGAGAACATGCAAGTGCCCCCATACAACTTTAAGGTGTAAACCCCTGTAATAATAATAAACCTGAGTGACACATTTTGCATTAGTGAAGAAAACAATTCAATTCAGCTTTACATGCTCAAGCTAAGAGACTAATCTACTAATGCTTGCAGCTTGACTACACTGTGACTCTATATTGAAGAGTGGTTTATTAATAATCACCAGCAGTTAAACAGCGGCTCTCTTTTCTTCCTTTCAGTCATTTTGTGTACAGTTCAAAGACCTGTCCTTGTCCCACTGCTTTGCTTTTACTCTTGTAATCTACTGTAGTCCCGTCCAGTGAAAATAAAGTGCATTTTGTTTTAATCTAAGTGCATCCCTAGATTGTTGTAGTAGTGTTGTGGAAGTAACTTTTAATGTAGAACAGCACTGTAAAGAAGTCTAACCCAATGCTTCTTTCTTCTCTGTCCTATAAAGGCCAGGTGTATAGTGTGGAGAAGGGCATCCGTTGTATGAACCTCCCGATCATCACTCCCACAGGAGACGTGGTGGTGTCCAGCCTCAACATACAGGTTGACTTATAATAACTCAACATATACACACTGCTCTTTTGTTTGAATATAAATCTGTGCAGGTTCATGTTGCCATGGTAAGTGTAATATAGTTTGCTTGTATGCAGTGTGTAAATGTGACCACAGAGTGTCGCTGTTAGACTGGAGAAATGCTGAGCACATTTGAGTTTCAGGGTTCAGTTCAGAGGGTCATTCTGAGTATGCTCTGGACTAAATGTAATATGTCACTTTTACACACTCTTTTCTGAACATCCAAAAATGCTGAGTTTAGGTAAAGAAATGGAACAAAATTCAAAAAGTTGCTTGCCTTGAATACAGCCTTGGACTGGCCTTCTGGAGCACCGGGAGTTTTCCCAGTGGGCCGGAGCCCTTTTGGGCCGGTCATTGTCAGACTAACACGACACACGCATCAACAGCCCAATGTCACACGCTGATGTCACGCATCAACGGCCCAATTTAAAACAGGTCCGGGGCCACATTAGATCGCAGCAGTTCTTCGTGCACCACATCCAGGGGCGTTTATAAGAAGCACACTCTGGGAGACCTAACAGGGGGACCTGATGGAAACCATATTTACAAAGAAATGCATCAAAATCTTAAGTAAAACTATTACACCCTATATATAGATATATATATATAAATATATTTTTTTTTTTTTTCTCCCAGTCCAGGCCTGCTTGAACATGACAGTTCATGGGTGACCACCAGGTGCTGTACCTGATTTTTTTCTCTCTTAAAAACTAGAAAAACAGAACTAGTTATTAACTGTTAACTGTTTCCAGTATTCTAAATATTATTGCTCAATTACCGAAAGAATTCCGTGAACCATAATTATTCACCATGATGCGTTTATAATCGCTTTTCTGAATTTTCAGGGGCCAGAGCAGAGTTCTGCCATGGTAAAGCTAACAGCACTTCCTGCTTCATGAGGATGAAACGCTCTAATTAGCTGTTTATTAGGGATAAACAGACTATACTTTATTAGGTGAAAAAATAGGGTAGATCCCCTTTAAAACATTAAAATGTCTTGATACAGTCTACACTTGCATAATTACATCCTTAAACCAAAGTGGGGTATGATAAATTGTGTGATCTTTTAGTCCCGAGGGTCCGTGTATGGGTCTTTTTCAGACTGAAGCATTGTTAAAGTCCCTAATTCCATAACTGTATAACATTCTCTTTTCCATTTCCTATCATTCTTTCCATGTCTCTGCCTCTCTCTGGGGTCAGAGTTCACATGGGCGCCTGTATCTCATTAAACGTGCCCAACTCTGCATGTGTTCCATTCAAAGCAGTGATTATGTCCCCTTTAACTCACTGTCGAAGAATTAGCCACTCTAACTGAAGCCCCTCTGTGGCTAAGGCTTGACCCTTGATCTCCACTGTCCTCTGATTGGTCTGTTCCGTCCCTCTGCGGTTGACCCGTGAACTTCCTGCTCTCTGATTGGTCCATTCCAGCCTTTCTCTGATCTGATAAAACTTTGTTAACATGGATTTGGATAGAAGTTAAATTCCTCTGAGGATGACCTGATACAAAGTTGAAACATTTGGAATTATTTGACATATTCCAACTTGAAGACATGTTGGAAGGAGATTTTTGTTTTGTGCTGAGATTTGTGCTGAGATAAAATGAAGCAGGCCGAATGAGTAAGATTCAGGGCTGTCCCAAGCCTTTTTAAATGGATGGGCTATTATTTGACATTATGTGAATCACTGCAGATGATTTGCAAATTTATGGCAATAGGTTGAGACAATAATGCAACATTTTTTTTTTTTTCTCACTCAAATGCCTGAATAGGTTTTGCTGTAACTTCTCCCCCTCAGCTTCAATACATTACAATATATTATTTATACAGGATAATATTACATAAATATCATGGCATTAAAATTCTAAAATGTGTCAGTAACCAGAATCAAACTGCACCCAGCTGACAGGTGTAGGTATGAAATATTAGAGGTTATCCAAAGGTTATTGCAAGTTAAGTTAGAATTGACTGTGACACTAATATTTTAGCAAAAAAGTGAAATGTGTAAAATTGATACCTTCCCTCTTTCCCTTCTTTTGTAAAGCTGTTATTTTCAGTCAGTTTCCACAGCAACGAGGAAAGAACAAGTTTTGCCTCGGGTCAAAATTTCCAGGATTTTCAAAGTGTATAATGAAACACTTTTAGTCCAAGAGAGAGCTAAAACATGCTGCAACAAGCGCAGAAATTCACTTCTATTTCCTTGAGGCACTTTGGCGTCACTTTAGGCTCTGCATGTTAATGAAAGTTCTGAGACAGGAGCAGAGCTGGAGAGGCAGATGGAGCAGAATGGAGCAAAACCAGTGGAGCTGACTGGAGTGATCTCCTGGTCCTAGATCAGGGGTGGTCGATCGCGATCTAACGGTTCATCTCATTTGGGGGTCAATCCCAAAACCCTATGTGTTTATATATGTGTTTATATGAAGTTTATTGTCTGGTGTATAAGTGACAGTGGATAAACGCACTGAACGACCACTCCATTGCACGTGGAGGTCGACACTAGTGCGAGGGAACTGAGATTTACAATCTGTGCTACAATCAGGGAGGGAGGACAGAGAATCAGGCAGAAGAGCAGCTGATGATTTATTTACGTTAACTTGTGGGTTTCTTCTAATAAGACAGTTGTAAAAAATCCAGGTAGATCTTTGGGCTTTGCTGAATCTAAAAGTAGCTCGCAAGCTAGAAAAGATGATAAGTAGTTGAAGAGGGATGATACAGGAGGCCAAGAGGAAAATTAAAAAGGAGATTTATGGATGTAGTGACCTTCAAGAACATGGAGCTGTGAATTAATTGTTAATTAATTAAAAGAAAAGATGCAAGGAACAGTAATTGTTAATGTTTTTCTGTTCATTCCAGGTTGAAGATGGTATGAATGTCCTGATTACGGGTCCAAATGGCTGTGGAAAGTCCTCTCTCTTCAGGATCCTGTCTGGACTGTGGCCTGTTTATGGGGGTGCTCTATACAGACCAGAGCCGGAGCATATGTTCTATATACCACAAAGGCACAACAAATACTACTTATATGATTACTATAAACAGCTGCAGCTCTTGTTATTTACCACTAATACTCCCCCCTCAGGCCGTACATGTCAGAGGGCACCCTGAGGGACCAAGTGATCTATCCACACTCTGTAGAGGACATGAGCAGCAGAGGGGTCTCAGACTCTGACCTGGAGGAGATCCTCAAGACAGTCCACCTGGTCTACATACTGGACAGAGAAGGGGGTAAGTCTCTACACACCTTTTGAAAAGACTTGTCCAAGACTTTGGCTAAAAGTGTTAGCAGGTCCATGTTAGATTTATGTTTCTTCTTTCAGGCTGGGAGGCTGTGAGTGACTGGAAGGATGTGTTATCTGGAGGAGAGAAGCAGAGGATGGGTATGGCTCGGATGTTCTACCACCGGTAACACACTCATTTATTTCTATTTTTTACAAATTATTAGAAAACATATATAATTTACACATACTTAGTTAACATATTTCCAGTATTTTTATTTCACCTTTCTCCCATTTTGTAGTGTTAATACTAGAGATGTACCGATATTCAGGCCAATGTTAGGTCAATTATGTGAGTAAAGCTAACCAATATTAGGCAAGATTGTGAACAAAGACATGTTACTGTAAAGTAATTCCCTTTTAGAGTGTATTTCTTAAAGGAAAAAGTTTGATAGGCCTGTAGCCTACATTATTAAAGAGGGGTATTACACTTCTATGGGGTATTAATTGTGAACACATAACATATATAGATAACCATGTTACCTTTTGTTGGCTTGAATGGTATATTCACCTAAAACAACACATTAACAATGTTTAATCAGTTTCGGTTTCATTTTTGACACTTGGAATCCTGTTCCTCACGCTAAGCCCCTCCCCCTCCATGGCGTCAGCACAACACAAGCAAATGTGGTTTATGAAAGTAATAATGATAACGTAATAAACACAAAAGAGACCAAGGAGAGAACGTAGTTATTTGCGTGCGGTAGTTAAACACTGCTCATAGGAATCACAGCCGACTCTGTTTCCAAAATGAGTTGCAACTTACTCACCAAACTTCTCTTTATTGTTGGGAGGAAATACTTCACTAGAATCTGTGTTTTAGTTTGTCCATTATCATACCCCCTCTTTAAGCACTATGTTTAGAGATAGAGCCCATAGGCTACAATCTGGTATTTCTTTATTAGAGTAAAATTAGCTGTCACATTTTCCCATCCTGTGACTCTCTTGTTTAGAGTGATCAGACTAAAAGTCTCCCTCTCTGCCTCTGCAGTTGGTGTGTCATCTTCACGCTGCTCTGTCTCTTCCTAAAAGCAGTAGTGACACAGTGTCACACACAGCCTTCCTATCTCCTCCTTTTAACCACTCAAAATAAATTAGAGGAAGTAAACATGTCTAAACTGGTATTTTAGGTGGAAAACTAATAAAGTAATGTCGGCTGTGTTTACGGTGGGTTGCAAGTTGTACATTTATTTAATGATACCTATTGTCTAAAACTTTTAAAAGTCCATAACTCTGTCTTGGAGATTGGATGAAAGATTGCAGTAAATTGTCCCCAAATTGTCTCTAGTAGTTCAAGTTTATTTATTGGTACAATCCAAACAGAATCTAACTTATAGATTCTTCCAAAAATAGAATGTACAAAATGTACAATAAATAATACGAGCTTGCTTTGCCCACAGTGGTATTAAGTAGGGTTCTCTGTGGTTTTCTGTTTGCAGACCCAGATACGCTCTCCTGGACGAGTGCACCAGCGCTGTCAGCATCGATGTGGAGGGGAGCATTTTTGAGGCCGCAAAGGATGCTGGGATAGCTCTGCTGTCAATTACACACAGACCCTCACTGTGGTCAGTACTTACTACTGCATCGTACTATATGATAATGCAGATGTACACGACTGAAATTGTTACTATTTCAGCAACTGCTACAAAACCATTTTCTGCTACTATTTATACTGTGCACTTACATGTACTGCTACTACATTCAATTCTATAAGGATTACTTGCACTACTATTATTAAAACTACCTCTAGTTTCACTATATTTGAATCAGAATAAGTTTTATTGTCATTGTCAATTAACAAAATTTACTGGGACCTTGCCACGGTGATGGGTGCAACATAAAACAATTCATTATAATGGTGGGTTGGGTTAGGTGAAATATTAAAAAACAAACTATGATAACACTAGACAAAAAATAAAGGGTTGGATAAAATAAAAATAAATATAGACTTTGACTAAATATAATAGAAAATGTGTAGTATGGCTACACATTACTACACGCACACGGCTGTTTTGTGCATGTGCTTTCCCTTTAGCCTGTAGGGGGCAGCAGAGCTCTGAACCACGGCCCACAGACACACCCACTGTTCACGCTCTTTGATTTTACACAATAGTTTGAGAGCAGTTAGAGGCAGCAGAAGACACAATGAAGACTGGAGCTGTCAGCACACTGCAGGTTTGGAGGAGCAGACGGGAGCAATTACTCTGTGTCCTGCCTCTGTGCTAATGGGGGAACTCACATCAATTACCTTGAGCTTTGATGACTTCCAAAACTGCTTTCAGTGCAAGCCGGCGTTCCATTGAGAGGTTTTACAACCGTTTGTTTGGATACTGTATCTAAAGCTTTCTTATTTACACCCCCACACTCATAACAAGCTTTGCAATGTAATAGTGTCAGTAACAACGACTGTAGTAGGAGTTGCAGTAGTTTTTGGTTGAGAGGATGCACACCACCTACTAAAAATGACCAAATCACACCCTTTAGTGAAATAACGTGGCACACAATAGGGCTGGGAATCATGGGGTCGATACTTGACACATGGCTCATGATACCATTATATCACGATACGTGCGAGAATTCTTCTGCAATATACCAACAGTAGTGTTCTGTTAAACCACTGCCAGCACAAAGTTTATCTGAAACAAAATCATCATCATTAATCATCAAAACAGTGAATATCTCAAAATGCATGAACAAGTTTCCGTTCTCTTAACACGCAACTGTATTGTGATGCAGTCTCACAATAATTTAGTAAAACATACAAAAGTACTTGTGGGTGCAGGTGATATATACTGATTCAGCAGTCCATGATATTGATACTGTATCACCATTGAGTATCTCGATACATTATTATTTGGAAAATCTGTACCACTGTCTGTTTTTTGTGGGGATTGTGATTTAATTATGTGTTTTTTCCATTTGGTAAAAAAAATAAAGCATATAATATACTATACAATAAAATGTGATGCATGGTAACCTCCATGTAAAATGCATATATTAGGCTCTAAAAACTGTATGTTTTGTGCAGAGGTTTGCACAGGGCACACCACAATTGTAAATTATTCAATTAAATCCATGTGTGAATACATGAGCTCAAATTTAACATTTTTAATGCATACCTGGCAGTACCTCAAAGCGTGCAACTCTTCCATGGTTTAAAATCAAGGCCGTGTTTTATTTTCTTTCTCATTTAATACACCCTCACAATTTACAACAAGCATTGCAAACTTACAAGTAGCAGTAGCAGCCGTTCATTTTAGTTTAGTCTTTTGCATCTACTTCTTCTATTACTACTTCTCCAAGCTTTTACTGACTTCTCTCTACTGTAGACACAACAACTCCAAATATAGTACATGTAAAATGTATTTGATTGTTTACTAATGATGTCATTTCTTGTCGTTTGTGCCCATCAGGAAGTACCACTCTCACCTCTTGCAGTTTGACGGCGAGGGCGGCTGGAACTTTGTGCCTCTCGACGCCTCCACTCGTCTGTCTCTGCAGGTTTGGACCAATAAAAGCCCATAAAAAGTCATTAGGGTTACCATGGAAACACGTTGTCAGCTCGTTATCTCCGCTGTGTTCGGGTTCATGACAGGGGAACGGGAAATTACATTGAAATTAGTTACGTACGGGGAAGTGTGTTTAGATTTATTGCAATATGTAGCTGACGGTTTACAACTATTTTAGCCATGGTTTTGTCCGTGTGAAGTTCTCGACCTGGATTTAGACTTGGTTTAGTTAGTGTTTAAACCTGGTCTGAGGTTTATCCATAGTTAGGTGTGCTGGTTTTAGTCCTGGTTTAGTCCCAGTTTATCCAGGTTTAGTCCTATTGATTAATCCTTGTTTTAGTCCCAGTTTAGTTTCATACCCTTGTGATTCTAAAGCGAAGGGCCTCAAAATGGCTCCTGATGGGAATAAAAATATGTAGTTTCCATTTCAAGCCTATTTGAACTCTGAATATTGTTTTACTGTCGGTCTAACACTTCTGAGCACCCCCTGTGGACGTGTGAAATGACTGAAGAAATGGCTGAATTTTTTATAGCTTTTGTATCTACATAAAACCATTCACACACTGACTGCACAGACAGGGACAATAGACCAGGTCTAGTCCTGATCTAAACCTGGTTTAGGTCCACCTGGTTTGTCCTGCTTTCCCCATTACACTGTATCTTGCTATGAAGCTCATACAATGTGTATTTTCTATAGTTTGCTCTAGGGCTGTAACTATAACAAGTCTAGACTAGTCAAACGATTATTTCTATTGTACATCAAGACTTACATTTTTTTTTTTTTTTTTTAAGAAATGAAGGTTGAAATATATGAATTGAAGAATTCTAGATAGAGAATATTTACAAATAAATTCTATTATTAGTGGAAATCAGAAGCAGTGTATTCTGGTTTGACTTTTTGATTTTATAATGCCACTGTCTTTGTTGTAAAAATTCAATTTCATTCAATTTCAATTTAAATTTTTGAGCCTGTATAGTCCAGATAACGATTACAATTAAATCAATAAAAATATGACAGGCACAATTTCTATGCTCTGCTTTAGTCCTAGTTTAGTATTCCCAGGCAAGGCTTGGTTTACTTGAGTCTTTTGTTTTTTTGTATTTAGTTTAGTCCAGGTTTTGGCCGTAATCCCTTGGTTATGCCTAAATTTGGTCTAGATTTGGGTCCAGATTAGACCTTGTTCAGTCCTGGTTTAGTCCTGGTTTAGTCCTACTTTCCGCACCTCTTCTTTTAAACTCGTTCACGGTATCTTGCTATAACGGCTCATATAGAGTTGAATTGTGTGGGCAGTGGATAAAGTTTCAGCGCTCGCCTGAGGCCAGACTCTGTTCCTGATCCTGGTCCTGATGCTGCTGATGCGGTGGTTTCCGTGGTGATTGGGGATGCTGTGGTTGTCCTGGTTACAGCTGTCAGCCGAAGGTCGGGGGTCAGAGCAAGGATGTGTTTAAAATATGCTTGATAAACAGGAAGAAACTAGCAAAGAAACTGGTGCCTCCACTGCTTTAAAGCCATTTGCTTTTACTGAAAGGATACATTTTGTAATTTCTTTACCGGTATGTACATTTAATTTCTAGGATTTTTGAGTAAGTTGGATGGTAATTATCAGCCTTTTCTCAGCTAGAGAAACAGACATAAGCATAATTGTCTTCTAATGGCATTTTTGTAACGTCCTCCACTGTCAAAATGTCCCTTTCATATTTGATATAGGGGTGTGTTCACTCTTGCCTGCACACATCAAAATTTTAACTAAAGTAGGATTAAAGTAAGACTTGAACAGGCTCAAACCAAATCTACGTTCAGGATGAAACTGGGCTCAAAAACACCTTTAGTCTTTTTGGATTTGCTCTACTTCTCAAGAGTTAGTGGCCACAGTCAGCCATCTATTGAAGCAGCCAAATCATAAGATTATATGGTCACACTTTATTTCCACTACATGTGAAATGTGTAATTACATGGTAATAAGGGTTAAGGTTAGGGCCAGAGGGGCTTTGTTACATGTTGTTACCTTGTACCTAATGAGGCAGGTACATTAAAGAGAAAAATAAAGTGTTTCCGGTTGGCAAGTTTGTGCTTAATTATAACTAATAAAATCAATGCTGTTGGTTTTATTGAGCGGATTCAGTCTTTGTTTTTTTTGTCCTGGGTTAGGTCTGGCTAACCTATTTATTATAAGAATACATGGAGGAAGAATATTAAAATGGCCTGACATAGCCTCCTAATCATCCTCTTTCTATTTTAAAACAATGAGTCACATTGTTGTGTGTTTTGTTTTTCAGGAGGAGAAGCAGCGTTTGGAGACGTCTCTGTCCGGAGTGCCCAAAATGCAACAGCGTCTGGCTGAACTGTGCGTGCTGTTAGGAGAGAAGGAGGGAGAGAAGGAGGAAGTAGAGGAACAAGGAAACGAATGAGAGGAGAGAGGACACAAACAGGAATGCACCCATTTCCCTAGCCTCGTGTATTACTGTGAAAGCATATATTCAGTGAACAGACTGAACTATTTAGTGCAGATATTTTAAACACCAAATTAACCAAATGTCGTGATTGTTTTTTAACGTTAACGCAAAGCCACGTTTTAAGCAATTTTTTAGCAAATTATTTTTTGTTGTCGAAAGAAAGAGGATTAACAAAAAAAGATTTATTATAATGTAATACCCGTATATACAGTAGGTTAAGCCTATTGTCCATCAATTTTAACTAATTATCGTAACATTTCTTGATCTATTGCTGATAATAAATTTCCTGGTGAAATGTACTGTTATTTTAACATTCAAAGTAGAACTGTTAACACTGTCAAACAGTCAGCAATACAATTTTAGAAGGTTTTAGCATTAATTTATTGTGAATTCTTACATATTGTATAAATAGTATTTCATGCATATTAAGAACCACTATGATTAAGAATTTGTTGTCATTATGTTTTCACAAACTCTATTCAAATTTATTTAAAGTGCAAAGCCCAACAGTATGGAATAAAGTTGTATTATTTCTTAAGACAAGACAAATCAACTCTAAAACTAACCAGAAGATGCCTTATTTAGATCATATATTTTGTAATATTTGTGAAGAGGTCAAATTTTTCTGTGCCAATTATTGCCTTTTACTGTTCAATTTTGTACTGTTGAATAAATTGTTAATTAACCAGGTCAAAATTTAATCTGTGTAAAGAGCTGCTGGAATTTATTTTAAATGTTTTGAAAATACGCAGAATTATTTGTATTTACCAGAAAATAAATGCAATTATTAATCAGTATGGTCTGTCGTGGTCTATACAGTAATGCCTCTTAATAATGATGTCATATGAATGAATAGCTTAATCCAGCATGCAATGGCACAAGCTTCCACATGCACAACTGCACTCAAATGTTGAACAAAAAGCAGCCATTGTTCTTAATATGCTTATTAATCAGAAGTTGGATCCGATGTTATTGTAGCCTTTTCCCATTCTCTCTGCTGAAGTTTGTTCTCTGACGCATGTCCCGGAGCCAGGGGGTGGCCCGGCCCCTCTCCCCCGCTCTCTCCCCGGGCAGGAGCAGCTGAGCGCGCTGTGGGGCGGGGTCTTCTCCCGGACTGTGTGGGACCTGTTGTAGTGAGTACAGTCAGCGCCGGGATCCTGCTTGTGGACGTACGTACACCTCGCGCGCACTGAACCGAACCTGTGGAGCAGCGCGTGGACGTCAGGTGAGTCCCATGTGCCCCTCACTTTGCTTCTTGTTCAGAGATTTGTCGCGGTTTGAACTTGTCCCGTGCTGCAGCTGCTGCGGGTAGAGCGTGCGTTCAGGCGTGTCTCCAGCGCGCAACCGGACTCCGATCCGAAAAGCGTCCACTTAACTTCAACTCCGCTTTTCTTTATCAAAATCTCAAATCAAGAGGAGCAATTACAGACATTTTGATTACAACTCAATCTATCCCTTTAATCGGTTACAACATTTTTATTGTAATTATTCATTTTGTGCCATTTTAACATGTATATGGCGCGGTTTTAACACCCCAAGCGCCTATATCTTCATTGAAAAGTAAATTTAGAAGTGGTAATTTTTCTTATGGAGTCCGTAGTAAAGATTATTAAACTGGTCTTTTGGGAGTTGATCCTGGTTGATGTTTTATGGCGGGTTTGACCGTGCGGTGTTCCCGTGTTTTCGCCTAAACACGTGCGCGTCGCTTTCAGTTCGCTGTTGTGTGAACTTGTCCCGGCTTGGCACCACCTCAGCGTGAATAGCTCGCATTCCTATACACAGAGACAGGGGCACGCCGCGCGCACTGTCACTGGGACACGCACGCGTACATTCACCTTACACGTACGCGCACGTGCACACCCCCCCTGTAGTGTTTGGACTGTGAGTTTGGGTAACCGTTCTTTTGAGTTTTTACTGATTGGACCACTGAACTACTTGTGGGACTTTGATGGAGCAGAAAGTGGAAGTCACGTAAACGGCGCTCGTTAAAAACAAGCTTGTACGCATCCTGACGCACGCGCACACGCATCTGAGAAGTGGAAAAACCAGTTCAGACTTAACAGGAGCATCAGTCTTATCTGTAAACAGCGGCTTATTCTTTGAATTTCACATATTTTGCTTCTACTCAGAGTTTATGGAAAGGCTACTCTACTTCTACCTTTTTCTAACTTTCTGTTACTTTCTGTTTTAATAGGCACGATAGAAAAAGGCCTATTGACCTCAAATGGCCTCTAAACCCACAAAAGAATGAGGCTTAGATATTTTGCAAATAGCACTACAGTTTTGCTTATCCTTTAGTGAAGTGATTCACATACAGTCTGAGTTACATGATTTGGTCTGAATGGCAGTCACACTTCTATCGATGTGCCCCAGGACAGCTGTGGCATAGAATTAAGCAACCTGATTGAATTGTTGATTCATACAGATGATTCTGATGATTGTTGTCGAAAATCTGATTCAAACGTCATGTTATGTCGAATTTCATTTTGATGTAAATTACTTATAACACAATCTGTAGTGTAGCATTTGGTGGACTGAAGGAATATATTTTCATACAGCGTATCCGATGTTTAAAGTACTGTTAAAAACCTTTCATTCATACTACCACTTGTGTAATATCTTTTTTAAGTAACTGTCTTCTTAAGGGCCCCCTTCAGCCAATAATGTAAGCATATTGAGCAGTTAAAATCCAAGAGTAAAATGGAGGTCTCAGTGCAGCTTAATGGAAGGACTTGTCAGATTGGACCAGTGCCAGTTTGAGGGGAGTAACAACCCTCAAGACAAAAGTGTCCCTCCTGTGTGTCCTGCAGCCCGGGCATCACAGCCAGGTGAACTCTGCAGACACAACAGGAAATCTGACTCTTACTCTGCTCTGTTGTTTCGATTTGGTGATGAGACGGGCCAGTATTTCCTCTGTAATGCCTTCTGCCGTGTTTGCTGTAAAGTCTGTGGCATTTCAAAGGTTCATGTCTAGTCCCATGCATGGTCTCCATGGGTATAGAAAAAAAAACAAATGCCTCAATTCACACAATCAAACAGTCCTTACTTTTGTCCTTTGAACTGCACAAGCTGGAGTTCTTGGTTAAAATATTATGAAATGTTTGAAAAATCAACCACGGAATAGCACCAAACCTTGAAAAACCTGCACCCTTGTTGAGGGGGCTCACCTCTCCACAGGGGTGAGTTGTACATTTTCTGGTCAAGGGCACACCACTGGAGATTTTTTGCTTTGCCTGGAACATTTAACAGGATGTCATAACACTGGTATATCTCCATAGAGAACATTCCTGTGTTTGGTTTTAACGTTCTATCTCATGGAGTCAAGCAGGTGGTGTGCCCGCCTACAGGAGTCTTGCGCAGTTCTGTACCTTTTGGTTTCTTAATCTAGCTCTGCCTGATCTTTATGACTAATCTCATTGTCATTTTCAGGCTAACATTTTCCTAGAAAGAGTCCAGAGTCTGTTCCACTTAACCAGGACACATCTATTAGAGAAACATTTTCCACTGTCACTCCAAAAATGCGTTGAGGTATTTTCAACAGACCAGATTGTGCCACAAATCAAAATATGCGTGTTCATTTTAGAGGTGGCAGACATATTGAAAAAATAATATCGCAATTGTTGTTCTGGAGATAAGCAAAAGTAGAATATCGAGTATATTGTCTATAATTTGCCTAATATGTCTATAATTGTCTATAAGTAACAATTAAAAATGACAGGAAAAAGAGCAATATAATTACAATATATATATAATCTCTCAAACAAGGTGACATTTCTACCCTGTAGATCATTTTAATGGCTATTTTGTGTGATACCTGAACCTCAACCAAGACAGGCAGGTTTTTGCACCTTTCTAATGCATTTTTAAAATATAATCTCTATTGTTATCGAGATACTGAAAAAAAATAATTGTTAAAATCACTCCTATTTCATATCCACAATAGTAATAGATTTGAACTTCTTTCTTCCGTGTCTCTTGTCAACACACTTTGCCCGTTCTTAATTCTATGGGTGGTGGTCCCAGTTTGCCGGATTAGAGCGGGTTAATCTCTGTAATCTTAAGAAACTCAGATTAACCCAAACAGACGTTAAACTTGTGAGATTTAATCGCACAGGAAGTGATGTCATCGAGTCACAAGACATCAGATTATCAGTGTCAGATCTGGAGGAGCTGATTCAGACCTGGTTTAGTTTAAGACTTGGTTTAATCCTGGTTAAAACCTTGTTTAGACCTCGTTGTAGATCTGGTGGAGTCACAATCTGTGGAAGACGTCATGCGTAACTTCGGCAGATGTGGATTAGATATAAAAAAAAATGTGATGACAGAAAGAAAATTCCTATTTAAGGGGCTTTAAAACTCTAGCACGAATCATTTAAGATGGTCTAATCCTAAAATGTATCATTGTCCAGAGCTTCGAAGAGTCACTGAAGGCCACATTCTGTATCTTTAAAGGAGAATTATTATGCTATTTTTCCATGTACTTAGTATTGAATTCTAACATATTTTAAGTAGATCCTTATTTTGCATTTTGTTCATTGTAAACCACAATATTGATCTAAAACGGCTTAGTAATAGTAACAAGTCCACAGACTTCTTGTTAAACTTGGAGTACTGATAAGCCCCGCCTCTTCAGAGTGACATTTCACTGTAACAAGCAACAGATTATCATTTACAGTCTTTTATTTTTTATAACGTTTACTTGACATTTTAGAACTCTGCAGGTATCACTCTGAGCATAATTTTACAAATAATTGCAATTAAATACAGTGAGGGATGTGGGTGGAGTTGCAGGAAAATACAGGATTACTCAAACATGCAGGAATCAATCAAAATACAACTCTGAGTGAGAGAATGATGAGGAAACCCCATCTATCCCAGTAATTTTGGACACACACAATAAGTTTCAGTAGCAGTGCTCGCATAAATCATCCACTGCGTGTTTCCCCCGACAACTTGCCAACTTGTGCAATTTTCTGAGCATTAAAATATAGATTCTTCATAGACAAGTTTATTATTACGTATGTTTTTTTTTCTGCTTTGTTTGTGCTCCATCTGCAACCACAGCTTTGAATAATTCCACGGTTTATTTGTGCAGAATTTATTGGTCTCTTCTCTACAGGCTCATCACTTTGTTGTGGATCAAACATTTGAATTCACTCGCAAAAAATGGCACTCAGCCGGTTGGTTTTCCACCTGTCTACATTCTGTTAGTGTCCCCGCTGTGCAAACCCTGCCATCCTTCCTCTGTACTGTGCTTCTGTCATGGTAATATGCATTTCACAAGACTTGATCAGAGCCATATGTTTGTCCCTATGTTTGGTTTAGTTCTGGTTTGGACACAATTTAGTCCTGATTTAGCCATGGGTTAGTCCTGGTATAGTGCAGTTTTAAAACAGGTTAAGTTTAGTTTAGTTTATTTCTGCCTTAGACTTGGTTTGTTGCTTGTTTTTTATTGTTTTCGACTTGATTTTGTCTTTTTCTGTCCTGGTTTAGCCTTGATTTTGTCTTAATTTAGCGCTGGTTTTGCTTTTGTTTACCCCTGGTTTAGTCCTGTTTTAGCCACATTTTAGTCCTGATTCAGCCCTGGGTTAATCTGCTTTTATACTTCTCTAGTCCTAGTTGAGCCTTGGGTCTTGGTTCAGTCCTGGTTCAGTCCTGGTTCAGTCTTGGTTCAGTCCTGGTTTAGTTCTGGTTCAGTC
Organism: Rhinogobius similis; assembly: GCA_019453435.1. Classification (NCBI taxonomy): domain Eukaryota; kingdom Metazoa; phylum Chordata; class Actinopteri; order Gobiiformes; family Gobiidae; genus Rhinogobius; species Rhinogobius similis. Next base: position 11,271,557 of record CM033624.1, on the reverse strand, counting down.
TTGGTTCAGTCCTGGTTCAGTCCTGGTCCAGTCCCGGTTCAGTCCCGGTTCAGTCCCGGTTCAGTCCCGGTTCAGTCCCGGTTCAGTCCCGGTTCAGTCCCGGTTCAGTCCCGGTTCAGTCCCGGTTCAGTCCTGGTTCAGTCCTGGTTCAGTCCTGGTTCAGCCCTGGTTCAGTCCTGGTTCAGCCCTTGTTTAGCCCTGTTTTAGCCCTGGTTCAGCCCTTGTTTAGCCCTGTTTTAGCCCTGGTTCAGTCCCGGTTCAGTCATGGTTCAGTCCCGGTTCAGTCCTTGTTCAGTCCTGTTTTAGCCCTGGTTCAGTCCTGGTTCAGTCCTGGTTCAGCCCTGGTTCAGTCCTGGTTCAGCCCCGGTTCAGTCCCGGTTCAGTCACGGTTCAGTCCCGGTTCAGCCCCCTCACCTGTTCCGTACCTTGTTGAGATGTATTTAGTTTCTGTTGGTGGTGCAGGAGACAGCTGCTGTTCTGGTGTGTCAGACTCGGTTCCGCTCTGTTGATAGAAATAGACTTATTTATTAACAAATGCACTGAATTAATGAGATTTCGTCAGATGGCGTCTTCATGCTGTTCAAAGTCATCTGTTGCCGTCTACCATTAATGTCAGTGTCATTTCAGATAACACACAGAATGTTCTTTAAACAAACATACTGTGCTAATTGCAAGTGAATCCAAACTTCACTTTGAATGATCTTGAATAAGAAATCGTACTGTAATATGTTTAGATTGTGTCCAATGCAAAGGATGGAATGTGACGTCTTCACAGGGTCTTAACGTGTATGAAATTGCAATGTATTCCCCGACTTACATGTGATTCTGGTATTAGTTTAACATGTAATAGCTCAGTTCTCTAAATAATTTTGTTTTTCTAGAGTTTAAGATGTGCATTCATTCAATATTGAATTTAAAATTGTATAGATATCTACAGTTTCGTCTTGCCTCGCCTATATACAGCTTCATTTCATATGTGCATTGTTGATGGACAATATAGAAAGTAATTCAGGACCATTTAAAAGTTATTTAAATTCACTATAGTAAAAGTTTGTATTGTCACACTGAAATTCTAACTCGATTTCCGTATGGAGTCGGTTCAATACTCAGTGCCTATTTTGATACAACAATGAAAAGCGTTTTTTTTTTTTACACAAAATAGTAGTGCTTTCTTTGTGCTACCATGTGGTCTTACACTAGTTCTGATAAAGCTCTAGAAGAAGAGCTAAAACTGTTCAGGAAATGTCAGTTTTTTTTCAGTATTAATAATTGTTCAAATGAGTATTTGGCGTTGATGCAAGTTTAAATATCAATCTGTTTTTTGACATTTTTGACATCCATTTTATTAGAAGGTTACTGCTGCTATTGATTTAGAATTTTGCTCAAACTAAGGATGTGCAATTAACCAAATTTATAATCGTGATTTCCTTATTGCGCTATTCAGTTACAATACTGTTGCAATCAGAAATACGACAAAAAATAAACGTCTATTTGGAATTATGTGTACGCTCACTTTGGCACTCAAAACCTCGTTTAATCTGCAGTGAGTTTGAAAACTGTACTAATACATTATATTAGGCTGACAGGTAAAATGTAATACCATAGAAGTAATTGTGATTTCAGTTATTTGCCAAATATATATATTTTTTAACCATGATTGAGCAGCTCTAGCTCCTAATGAGCCTCGGTGTGGGGTCCTGGAGTCTTTCACCCGCAGATGCCTTCGACTTCTAACAATAGATCCATGCTCCAATGCTGTTCACTTATTTTAAACTGTGCTGACCCTTATTTCAGCTTTTTGCCATTATGGTCTGGGTTTTGAATCTATCAGACCATACAAAACTGGATTGGTTCTTCTGGTTTAGTCCTCATTCTTAAGACTTTACTGGTTTAGTGCACATTGGGTCTGCATTCACACTTCTCCTGTGGTTTCGTCGTCTTTTAGTTGAAGTTTAGTTGTGCTCTAGTCGAGTTGTTCTTCAGTTAATTCCTAAAATAATCTTGGTTTAGTCCTGATTCATGCTGTGTTCCAGTTTTTTTCGGGGGTCGGATTTTCTGAGTTTCTGACTTTTCCCTGAGTTTTCCCACTGGAACACTCTCACATCTCGGAATTGCTTGGAAATGTAGCATCTGGTTTAGTTCTGGTTTAGTCCTGCTTACTATTTCAACACATTTGCAACCTTGGGCCACCTCTGTTAAACATTTTCAACATTAGCTTATTGTTTAGCCGTTGATTTAAAATAAAAATAAAAAACGGACAATTTTTATCTTATCCAACACTAGGGCTGCTTAATTAGTTGAAATTGAAATTGTAATTTGTATGGACGCAATTAGCAAATTACAAAGGCTGTGCAATCATTTCCTTCAGAAACAATAGGATATCCTGTTTTGATGCCTGTGGTCTAGATTTGTAGAAACACTTTCTGAAACAAGCAAAAAAAGGCGACAAAAGCGGCTAAAGTGGCAAACAGTGCATCTAAAAGTGACAAAAAAGCAAGAAATACGTGGCTAAAAGTGACAAAAACACCACTAAAAGTGACAAAAACGCGACAAAAAGCAACAAAAACGTGACCAAAAGCGACATAAATGTTCCAAAACACATGATACTGGTCAGAAAAATCGTGTAGCTCTTTCCGACACTTCTGCAAACAACTTTTTTTTCCATCCCGGCCATCTCTTATTCTATTTCTCACATTAATTAATTCCAGTTTTAACTCCTTCTCATTAACATTCCCTTTGCCTCTTCATCTGACCTCCACAGATCCTTCTCTTCAATAATTCACTGCTCTGACCCTCTCATCTGCACATCCCATAATGCTAACCCCTCCCTCATGTTCTTCAAAGCCCAGCGTACAGAAGGTTGCTGGTTCAATTCCCGCGGGACCCCGGTAGCTGCATGAAGAGATGGGCTGTTGTTTTACACAGAGATTAGAACATGCACAGCGATTGTCGTTAAAAATAAATGAGGTTGGTAACACTTTAGGAAATAAAGGATTCCAGCTGACTTTTTAGTGTTTAGCTTGGAAACGATTTGTCTTGTTTCGTTCTGGTTCAGTTCTGATTTAGTCCACATTTACATCTAGTTTAGTCCTGTTTTCTTAGACATGGATTAGTTTGGTTTACAATCCAACTGTATCCCTTTGATTTCTGATGGGAGTGATTGACAAGTAGATTAACCGATACATTCATGTCAAAACATGGCGGCTTATGAGTAAAAAAGAAAGACAATTGCAGCTGTGATGGGACTGTCCCAAAATTGGACAGTGGTCTGATGCGCTAAATGGTATTGGTTCCAGATCCTACTCCGTTCGAACAGAAAGTAGGAGGGACTGGTTCGCCAGGCAAATTTAATCCTGATTTTTGTCTTGATCTAATCCTGGTATAGTCCAAATTTAGTCCATGGTTTAGACCCGCTCAACCTAACATCAAGAAAGACTTAACTTACTTACATTTGGATGCTTATATAGTCCTATTTGAGCTTTTCCTCCTTGTTAAGACTGGTATTTTCTTATAGACCTGACTTTTATCCTGATCTGGTCCCGATCTAGTCCTGGTTTGTTCAAATTTAGTCTATGGCTTAGACCTGCTTCAGCTCAAGTAAAAAAATGTCTTTTACTTATTGTTAAGACTTGATTTAGATGCTCTTTTAGTCCTGGTATATGTGAGCTTTTCTTTCTGGTTTTGAGATGGCTATGTTTCCTAATATAGACCTGACTTTTGTCCTGATCCAGGCCTGGTCTTCCTGGTTTAGTCCAAGTCTGGTCCATGGTTTAGACTTGCTTCTGTCCAAGTCTAAAAAGACCTTTAAGTTACTGTTAAGACTTGATATGGATGCTTTTTAGTCCTGGTACTTTTGTTCTAATCTGGTTTGTTTAGTCCAAGGTTGTTGGTTTTGACCTGCTTCAGCCCAAAGTCAAGAAAGACCTTGTTTACTTTCTGTTAAGACTTGGTTTGGATCGAGGTTGTCCAAACTATGGCCCGGGAGCCAAGTGCGGCCCTCAGACCAATTTTTTTTGGCCCTTAGGCTTAATGGTGAAGTACTTTTTTACTGCAAATTCAAAAATTCTCTACTTTTACAACCTCAACTAACATAATACTATAGATACATAAGGTTCTAGATTCTAAATTATGATGTTGTGGCCCTTTAAAACCTCAGATAAATACAACTTGTATGTGTTGGTCATGTTTCAATATCTAACTATCGATGATAGTTAGATGGGTTAGATAGTTAGATGGGTTAGATCCTCATTTAGTCCTGGTTTATTTTGTGTCGGTGATTCTTGGCCTGAATCCTGGTTAAGTCTTAATTATTTCTGAGGTTTAGACCAACTTTCACTGCTGATAATCTTGGTTTAGTTCTGGTTTAGTCGTGTTACTGTTTCATGGGTTTATAACTGGTTTATGACACGACTCACCAAATTAAAAGCCTGTTCTATTCCATCGCAGGCTGTATTGTTCTGACTGACAGCTATAGCGTAACACATCCCGCCACAATAAAAGCCAGCCGAAGCGTTCTGCTGCCACTCTCCTCTGTTCAACATCTGTCCGCCTGCAGACCGACAATCTATGTGCGCATGAAAGAATGTGTCAAAATATTAATTAGCCGCGGAAAAACTGGCAGACGCTAACATCCAGGAACAGTTCAATGCATTTTTAGCGAGATAAAAATAAGAAACTCAAATTTGGATGAAATATGTCTCTCTTTATGCCACTTACGCAGACCCTGGCAAAAATAGACCCCAACAGAGGAAATGGAAAATAGTAAATGGATTAACTGTTGATTTAAGTCAAGTTAGAATCAAAATTGTCCCTTAATTTTTGAACAAAAGGTAAAAAAGATGATGCAAAACAAATGTATTATGTCATGTTTAGTTATGGAAGGTGGGATTTATATTGGGAAAAAAAGAAGATTGCAGTTGTTTTGGGTATATTTTCAACTATTTAAAAATGTTTTGTAATACTGTAAACAGTTTTAAAAAGAGTTGATTAAAAATAAATAAAACTTCAATTTCTTCACGTTTGTGGTTATTTGAACCTCAACCATGACATTTAAAGTCACGTTTTAGCCTCATTTTCATGGGTTGCCACAATATTGTCTGTCAAAATACAGTTGCGTAAATGATTCTAAATTCCTCTGTAAAAATTAAGGCTGCACAACATATCTCAAAAGTATCAATATCACAATTAGGATATAGACTAATTTTTAGCAATATTAGCAGTATTTGGCGCCAATATTTTTTGGATCATTTTGCGGGGGCAGACTAATGAGCATAAATGGAAATAAAAGAGCAGTTGAGCAGTGAAAATATGGCCACATGTTTACACAATCATGTAACAAAGGATTTTGTTCCCAGATAAATACTTTCTGTTATTATTTTTGTTATATTTTATTTATGAGTGAAAAGGTAAATTATGAACTTTACTTCAGCTTAAAATAGATAAGTGGGCCGTGTTATGGATTTAATATTGATATTGGCAAATATCAGTTATCTGCCACAGCAACAAGCCAAGTATCAGATATCAGTATCAATATTTATTTAAAAAAAAAAAAACTAAAAAACATAATGGCCCATCCTTCATCGGAATATTTTTCAAACTCAATAACTGCTATAACTCAGAATCAGAATCAAAAAAGTTTTTTATTTTGATGAACTTGCTTTGGCGGTAAGGGGCGACATATTACAGTGAACAAAACAGTAGTAACATATATAAAAGAGGACATGCATAAAATTAAGAATTAGCTAACAAAATAAAATAGATTTAGATAATATACACAAAACTCAGTTGGCTGGACAGTACATATATTGCAATAACACAAAGGTTGAAAAAGGATTATATTTACCTCACACACTCCTAAATAAACCTTAATTCAAATTGGGTTCAATATTGACTGAGTTTAACTGCATAACTGAAACGATTGTGTCAAAAATACATCTTAAAATTTTGCAATATTACATTAATTTCTAATAATACCGTGCAGCCCCCGTTGAAACTAATACTTGTTTTGTCAGTTTGTCATGATCTCTATTTAGTTTATTGTAAAATTTCTCAAAAGCGAGCAGAACCACACCCAAAGCCCCGTAGTTATAGTTCTCCTCCGCAGCCTCTTCCTCTCCTCTCCTCACCCTCACTCTTCTCCCTCTTCTTCTCAATTCTAAACTCCGCTCTCCTTCTGACGACTTTTTAATGTTCTCTGGTTTGTGTTAAGAGCGAGACTTTCTCCGTCGGGAGCATTACAAACGTGTTATGGATTATTAATATCACCTCCAGCTACTTCTGCAGCTCACTCACCCCCCTCGCTTTCTCCCCCCTTCACCCCCCTCTCGTACCCTCCCTCCTGAACCCTGAGTACTAATGTTTCGTGACTGCAAGAAAAAACAGGAACACTTGAAGGACTCTTACTTTTCAAATTTGCCCAAATTGAAGCTGGCTGGAGAGGAGAAAGAGCGGGAGGCTGAGTTTGATCGCTCCTTCTCTGTTTGCTTTACAATTTATTTACTATAGCGCTGTGTTTTGTGGGCGCGTGAATGCTCGAGTGCGCTTAAATGAATGCGCCATTTTGTGGTAGTGTCATGCGGTCTTTGGAGTGATGTGGTGGGCTCAAACTTTCCCACAATTCATCAGGAAAAGCAGTGGTTGGCAAGGTTAGAGTAGTCTAGTTTTGGGCTGTTTTCACAACTCGGACGCCAATGAATCTTGACTTTGCTGTTAATAAGTTTGCAGTTTTTTCGATCTCTTACTATATTAGTTATCCTAAATGGGAAAATAAGAGCTGTATTCAGTGGCCAAAAAACTGTCGACAAACGAACAGCTTTTATTTACCATGACTAAACTAAGATTAAAGTTGGTCTTAGTTCCAAAGCAGAACAAAACTATTGAGTCGAATGAGGGAAATTTCAAAGGGGGGATATTTTCAAAATGTACTGCATTAACTTTGAGATTTTGAATTAACTGGATTTTGCACTCAGCTAATGACTCACTTAATTATTCATCAGAGGCAGCTGCAAGATCTTATAAATAACAGTTTGGTTTTTCCTCGACACATGTTTAAATTCTCCAGTTAATGCTGCAGTTTGAGGCTTTGAATGTTAAATTTGTGTTAATCTCTTCTGAGGAGACACGCCCTAATCTGGATCAGACCAAGACCCAAACCAACAGCCTTCCACTGTAGACCCCACCCCCCACAGACTCCATGGAAGACCTGGTTTAGTTCCGGTGGAGTCCTGCTTTAGACCTAGTACTTACTCCTCATTTAGACTTTCATTAGCCCTAGAGTTAGAGCAGATATATCGATATTTAAGATATATTGATACAGTTTTAAACAAGATGTACATTTTTACATATCGTAGGCCTGTATGTTGATAATGGTCATTTTCATTTTCTCAGTTTGCAAGGTTTGAGAAGCACTCTATTTTCAAAAATAACTACCTTCTTGGTTGAAAGTTTTTTTTTGTGTATTTAATGAAAATCCTCTATGTTATAAGTTATTATATAGTAATATACGTAATATACCTGCTTGTTATTTGTGTGCACTTAAATACAAGTTGTCTGTGACATTTGACATAATATATTTGAAGGAATTTTTGGGGGCTGTGTTTTCGCTGGTAAGATACAGAGATATACAGAATATGTATAGATATACAAAAATATATCGAGATTATGGCTGCACAATATATTGTAAAAGTATTGATACCAATATTGCGAATATTGGCTGACGTAATAACAATATAGCAAAAAAACAATATATATCGCAGTAACAACAAAGGCTTCCATCTGATAGAAATGTTCTGTTTATAAAAAGAAAACATTGAAAAGGGAAAATCCTAAATAAAATCTAGCTTAAAAAAAAATTGGAGAAAAATAGCCAAAAATAAGAGACTATTTCTTATTTTCCTCAACTCACACATCATTCATAAATATTTTCTGTAGAAGCTTTCATTCACAATATTTCAATATTTATTTGGTTAAAAGTGTTAGTTTATTCTAAGTCTCAATCTACAATAGAAATAATCAATGACTAATTGACAACTAAAATAATCATCAGTTTCAGCCTTAATCTAAAAGTGTATTTAGATATCGCAATAATATTGATATCGCAGATCTTAATAGCCATATCGCAATAATTTCCAATGTCTTGCAGCCCTAATTGAGGTACGATTTTGATCGCTCAGCCCTATTTACCCTATTTGTTTGTAGGGATGGGCGATATATCGGTTGCCGTGTCGATATTGGCCGAGTTTTGACCTATTTTGACTGATATTGGTTTGGTCATAATTCTGCGTCCATATTTTTTGTGCCCATATGCCACTCCCAGTTTATCTTCAGTGCATCAAATTTGTCTTTTTGAAGGGCAATTTAAAATAGATTTGTGTGGCTTGTTATGGATATTAAAATCAAAATATCAGTCGAATATCAAATATCGGCCACAGGTAAATATCGGGTATAGGCATTGGCAAAAGGGGAAAAATAAATCTCTATCGGGCCATCCCTGTTTGTCAGAATACCTTGGACTTGGTAAATGTCTTTCTTCCTTCTTGAGCTCCTCATTGTTTAAACTCGTCTTCATCTCTGCTAGCAAACCTGCAGGTCTTTCATGCGCACATCAGAAAGAGCAGAAAAACAATGATGCCACCAAACACAGGACTCACGGTTTATTTATTTACACAAAGTACTCAAATAAATATGACTTTTCCACCGTTGACTTCCTGTACATGAAACGGTTCCTTCTGTCGGTGCTATGAAGTGATTTCCAAACAAACACAAGGTTATGTTGAGGCATTGTGATTGTCCTGTATGTCCTCCATTGGAGTTTGTTGCAAAAACAGCTCTATAACAGTTTTGCATAAGTGTGAAACAAAAATGTGAATATTTGGTTTCTCTGTTCCTCAGTCAGCAGAAGAAGGTTATCTTGGTGTGAAGGGTTCGAAAAGTTTGCAACAACCTAACAAGCGTACCAGAAGAGCAGGGCAATAAGTGAGGTTTAATAAGTGAGGTTTAATAAAGGTGAAGGAGGCGTCTGGGGAGGGAAAGGGTTAATCTTTTGCCCACACTAACCTCTCCCTCCAATAGAAGTCATAGTAGTAATGTGCAAAATTTCAAACTCGGGAAAACATCCAATACTCGACCATTTCTGACTGTTAAAAACACTCCTTTTTATGCAATAGAATGGAATTTTCAAGACAAAATACAAGCTATTTATTTAACATTACAATGTGACCTGCAGGAAAGGGGCAACTTTGTCTTTTATGATTTTTTTAAAAGTATGAATTCTAGGGAAGTCACAATATCAAATTTTAGTGTGAGAACAAACATCGCGATCTTACGGTTATTGACCGATTATTGACCTTATGACCAAACAACAGTGCAATCGTTCACATTCACATGTCCAGTAGATCACCGTTTCTCTAGTACGAGACCAGGCTTTTGGTAATCAAACTTTCTGAATTAGGTCTGGGTGATATGGTGATAAAAACTGAATTGTGAGCTCGTCCCTGTGACAATCTGCTATTTTTGTGAAACTGTTGTATTGTGATTGACTGTTTGTCTCTTTAATGCAGCTGTCTGTTCAAACACACCTTTTCTCCTGTTGTTTAGCCTCTGAAGCCTCTGAGCAGATGACTTTATTTACCTTTTATAGGCCAAGCTGCACAATTAAACCAAATCGACACAAAATAGCATTTTTAATGTATGCAATTAGCAAAGGCTGATATTTTTTAAGTGTAATCATTTCTTCCACAAACAACAAAATGTCTTGCTTTGATTTGAATAAAAACAGCATCAAACACTGTAGTTTGGATTTGTTCAAACATGTTCTGAAACAAGCAACAAAAGTGCAACCAAAAGTGATAAAAATGTGCCTGCAAACAATAAAAACACGACTAAAAGCGACAAAAGCGCGACTAGAAATGACAAAGACGCAACTAAAAGTGACAAAGACGCGTTTAAATATGACAAAAAAGCGACAAAATTGTGTTTTAAAATGTGACTTTGAACAGAATCCTATTATCAAAACATAAATTGCAAATCTAATCGCAATTGCACTGGGGAAAAAAAAGAAAAATCACAATTCGATATTTTTCCTAAATTGTGCAGCTCTGTTAAAGGCAATAGAAAAATATAAAGTGAACATGAATCGTGATAAATTCGAAATCATGATCTGGCCCCAAGAAAATCGTGATAATCATTTTTTGCCACATCGCCCAGCTCTATGAATGATAGAGTCAAGTTAATGTGACATAAACTGTTTGCAAAATAAAAGAAAGTAGCCTGAGAGTTAAAAGAAGGGACATGGGACTGGGATTCTAACACAGGTTTATTTCCATTTCTACGAGATCCAGAGACATGAACCCGAAGACATTGCTGTTGTGTGCATTCCAGTCCAGTCTAATCCAGTCCAGTCTGGCTTTGCTTCTGCTGTAAGGAGTCAACTTTTATGAAGTAGTCCAAGATAACAAGAGCTGAGCTGGCAGTGTTTGACTGGCACAGGGAGAAATGCTATTTTCTCCAACATAAATGAACAGTTTAGGGCTGCAATTAACAATTATTTTGGTAATGGATAAGTTTAGCGATGATTCTTTTGATTAATTGTTTAGAGCGTGAAAGGCCCGTGAATATGAGATTTTTACTCAATTTTATTCAGGTAAAGGTGAAGTGAAGCCGTTTGAGGACATCCTGGTGGACAATATTTACAGACAAAAGGGTGTTTTAATCTAAATACAAAATTTACAAATTTCCCATGTCATTTTTGTGTGATTTCTGCTTTATCTGAGTCATAAAACCACTATTCTGAGCGCATGGCATGTTTTGGAGTCAGTGTCTAGACCAAATTACAAAATGAGTAGACAACTATTTCTTTAATCGATTAGTTGTGATTAATCGATTAACAGAACAGTTGAAAAAAGCACTTTACTTTTAGGTTGACTTTTTTCCAGCAAAGATTGAACTGAAATGACTTATTTTTGCCAGTTCTCCCGATTATCGATTCACCAAAAAATCTTGCCATCCATAACTGATTCTATTTCAAATGAATATCTAGTTTTGATTCTACTTTTAGAATCGATTAGTGTGTTGATGTTTTGACAACCCTTCATAGCAGTGGTTAGAGGGTTGACCTACAAACGTCTAGGTTGCTTCAAACCCATCTCAGACTTGTTCATACTTTCTTTGTGTCCTTGGGTGAGATTCTTCATCATATTTGCTTGCGCGATGAGGCTCTTGAAACTTACTTTGGCAGTTTTTACACCAGATGCCCTTCTTGACACCTCCTTCTACATAGTGTGACTAGAGGTCTGCGGGGGAATTGAACCTCTGACCTACCTTGATCCTGCTCCATGCTGTGTTTAGTTGGCTCTTTGTCTCTTCTCCCCTTTACAGTACGGAGTCTGACATTTTGGGTGTTTCCTCCCCTTGATGTTCTTTTTGATGCTGATGTTGGTCCATCCCGGCGTTTCCATGGCGATCCACGTATCCCGGTAACAGCGCGGTGATGGGGTTGCTATGGAGACGGGAGGAGACGGTTGCCAGCGGCGACCGGACCCCGCTCTGATACAGACTCCAGCAGCCGTGAGAGTGTGTGTGTGTAATTGAGTTTTGATGAAAAATTCTGTTTGATGTTTGAGAAGAGAAAAGACTCGCTGTGAACCAGGCAATAATAACCTGGGTGTAATATACAGAACTAAAGACTGAGGCAGGGCTGAACCGGGACTAAACCAGCACTGAGGCAGGGCTAAATCAGGACTGAGCCAGGACTACTAAAGCAGGACGTTGGACTGAAGCAGGACTGTACCGACAAAACCAAAACTCAACCAGAACTCAAATGGAGCTGAACTGGGACTGAGGCGGGACGAAACAAAGACTCAACCAGGACTGAACCAGGACTGAGGCGGGACGAAACAAAGACTCAACCAGGACTGAACCAGGACTGAGGCAGGACGGAACCAGGACTGAGGCAGGACGAAACAAAGACCCAACCAGGACTGAACCGGGACTGAGGCGGGACGAAACAAAGACTCAACCAGGACTGAACCAGGACTGAGGCAGGACGGAACCAGGACTGAGGCAGGACGAAACAAAGACCCAACCAGGACTGAACCGGGACTGAGGCAGGACCATACATAGACTCAACCAGGACTGAACCAGGACTGAGGCGGGACGAAGCAAAGACTCAACCAGGACGGAACCAGGACTGAGGCGGGACGAAACAAAGACCCAACCAGAACTGGGACTGAGGCAGGACAAAACAAAGACTTAACCAGGACTGAACTGAGACTGAGGCGGGACGAAACAAAGACTCAACCAGGACGGAACCAGGACTGAGGCAGGACAAAACAAAGACTTAACCAGGACTGAACTGGGACTGAGGCGGGACGAAACAAAGACTCAACCAGGACGGAACCAGCACTGAGGCAGGACAAAACAAAGACTTAACCAGGACTGAACTGGGACTGAGGCAGGACGAAACAAAGACTCAACCAGGACTGAACCGGGACCGAGGCAGGACGAAACAAAGACTCAACCAGGACTGAACCGGGACTGAAGCAGGAGGAAACAAAGACTCAACCAGGACTGAACCAGGACAGAGGCGGGACGAAACAAAGACTCAACCAGGACTGAACCGGGACCGAGGCGGGACGATTCAAAGACTCAACCAGGACTGAACCAGGACAGAGGCATAACTATGAGGTAAATCAGAGCTAAACCGAGACTAAGACAGAGGACTAAATCAGGGACTAGACCAAAACGAAACCAAGCCTGATCTAGGAACCATATTTGGACCCAGCACGACAAAGGGACAAGAACTACTAAAAGAAGCTGGACCCCATTTTTGTCCATTTATTTGAGCAACATTTGTTTTGCTCAACAAATATGTTATAAAGCTGCTATTAGAATCAAAATGATCTGCATCTAATTATAAAGCGTTAATTATGTAAAAAAAAAAAAACACAAACAAACAAACAAACAAACAAACAGGAAGTGTGCAGTTAGCATGCTAGTTATTGTTAGCTTTACCAGGATGGCTCTGTGTCATTCCCCAGTTTGAGTCATTTGCTGAATTCGGCAAGTTAGCAGTTAAATGATGTATTTTTATGAACGTTGAGCTCATATTTCACTTAAAATAAACGTGTTTAAAGAGTAAAATATTGAATGCATGTTAGTCAAATTTGGCCCTGACTTGGGAAATCACACTGAAAGTTGTGAAAAGTACTTACTTATCGCAGTGAATAATTTGAGATGTGTTAGGAAAGTGAGGAATGACTTAACAGCTGCAACAAAATTATGTGACAGTGCCTTTAAAACTTTTTCATACAGGATTTAAATATGATTAAGCAGAACTTGGCATGTGCTGAGCCAAAAAAAAAAATTAACCAGGACAAAACCCAAGGGAACCATAATCGAGACCAAACCAGGAACACACCACGCATCATTTAGAACAGAGTCTGCGTTTTAGGCAGGAAGAATAGGATTGTAGGAGTTACTTTGGACACGAATGAGAAGACGACGACCGAACCTAAACTTGGACTAGACCTGGTGATGACCCTTGCTCATCCTTGTTCTGACCCCAGCCCTTTTCTCTGAACTGTGCGCTGTGTGTTATTGTAGAACAGGAAGTCCCTGCTGCGAGGAAGAATGACTCTGTGTTCCATTTCCTGTTTCTGCTGCAGCCTCTTCCTTCCTACTTCCTGTCTGTCCCTTTCTTTAAAGACCTGCGGCTCTGCTACTTCACATTCAAATCGCGAGGCCTTCGATTCTACAGAAGTCCTTATTTACTCCTAGTTTTGTGTAGTTCTGTCTTTTTGCTTTTTTAGTCCTGGTTTAGTCCCTGATACATTGAGCCGTTGTGTATTGCCACTGGGCTTTTCCGAGTCTTCCTGCTAGTTTACAAGTGTCATCATTTTGGTCGATGCAGGTTGAGTTTCATGTTAAACTCTGGACAAATGCCAGTGTGTCAGGTATAAATAGTCCCCAGTGTTCTCTATTGTGTTTGGAGACACTAGCTTTCACATAAACAAGGACAGAGACATGTGAATGTTGTAAAACTAGGTGCCGGAAAAGCAACATGTCTAACAAATTATACAGCAAACTGCACGGGACAAGATCGGTGTCACCGCATACCTTTTAGTATTGTCAGTATGTTTTATTATGAAGTGCTTTGCATAGATAAAAATTACAGAAAGCTGATGGAATAAACAACATGTACGTGATACGCCCAAACAGTTGACTCCTGCACTTTTGTTTTTTACCGCTGCATGTGCAAAAATTGCAGAAATTAAACCATTGCTACCTTAGTTTTCTGCTATCCAAGAGGTGCTGCTTTTACACATAAGACTGCATAATTATGGAAAATAAATCACAAATGTTAGAAACAATTATTTATGTACTGTCAAAAGTACAGACACGGGTAATGAGGGTGCTTTTTTATGACGGATGTCGACTGTTTAGAATCCAGAGACACTGATGGCCGATAAGCTTTCTCAAATTACATAATATGAATTTACTGTAAACTCTTCCACCGCTCTGTTTTTAAAGTGTTCAAATAAAGCGTATAAAGTCTATTCTTTAGGCAGCAGGTTAGACCAAACAAAATATCGGCTGGAAATTTAAGGCCGATAACTAAAAAGTCAAATGTCTTGTGAAAAGTTAACCTTTTTAGTCATAATCAAACTTACTTTTAAAATGTGATTAAATGCACAGATGTACCAAATCAGCAACACTCTAGGTACTCAGGTATTAACAAATTCAACTATATTGTGACAATAGAAAACTTTTTCCCCATCACCAGAAGATTCCTGGTTTCATTCCTGCTTTTGACTCGTCCCTTTTTAATTGGGAGAAGGATAGGGGCCTGCAGACTCTCTCCCATTACAAGCAATAACCATCTTGCTCAAGTTGCTTCATTATTTTTGTCTATCCCGGACTCAGCAGTCCACGGTGCAGAAAACGTTACCTTTTCTGAGCCTAAATCCAGGGTGCGTCTTGATCAGAGTGTTTTAATGTGTCTGAAGTCGTTATTGTCCCTTTAATTCTTGAGTGTTAATCCGCAGAGAACAGCTGACACATCACACAGTCGGGGGAGAGGAGGTGAACGTGGGAGGGACGGGGAGACTCAGACTGGTGGGCGTGTGGTGGGAGGGAGGGTGGGGGCCCAGGGGGTGTGGGTGGGTGCACTGCAAAAAAATGAAAAATAAATGAAAAATACTGAAATGGAATTTGGGTATCGTAGTCTAGGTTCTTCACATGTATTTTAGGCTTTGACTTGAAATTACTGAACTTAAAAACAGATTTACACAATAGGAATCTTCATGTCTTTTCATGTTTTCCATCCATATTATTCCACTGCACTAAACTGGTGAATATGATTTTTCTAATAACTACACCTTAATTATCCTTAATAAAGCATGAACAAAAACTTAATTCATAATGAACACATAGTTTATTAAGAACTATTGACTTAATTAAGGATTAGCGTATGTAGTTACTAACCTGAATCTTTCTTAATCAACTATTTGTACATTATGAATTAGGTCTGTGTTCATGCTTTAAGGCAGTATTTTTCAAGTCACAGCACACTTTTTTTAGTTGTAAAGATACCACGGCACACAGTCTAATAAAACATCAGACCTTTCAGTATAAATGGGACATATAATGCCGCTATCTTCTTTAAAGTTGGTGATTGTTTGCTTTCTTTTTGGCACAGAAGTTTGCTCAAGACATTCCAAAATGGTAAATTATTCAATGAAATCCACTTGTGAATTAAAATTTGACATTTTTTCAAGGCCGCAAAGCACACTAGTGTTCCCCGGCACACTGGTTTAAAACAAAGGCTTTAAGGCAATTGTTGTTAGTATATAATGGTATCTAATACACTTTAATTATATTAGGGCTGGGATATTAATCAAGAGATTTCCAAACAAGCAATTTTTGTATCAAATTGCCAGTTTATATATTAACAAATAAGATAAGACAGTTTGTATTTGTTTTTAGTGAGACAAAAGAATATCAAATTGAAAATCTTGATCAATCAATGAATAAAAAAGTGAGTTTGATATTATTTCTCTTCTTTGTCATATTGCTCAACCTTTTAATTAGTATTGTACTGCTCATATTTTGTAATTTCTAGTTATAGCATACTTTTTTTTAGTATTCTTTGTGCTATCAATGTCTAATGTGCTTCTATAAATTGTTTCTTCTACCCCTGAGCTGCTATGACCACGAATTTCCCTTGTGGCTTAATTTATCTGTCTGTAGATCATAAAAGTCTCACTATAGTTTGCTTTCAATATTTATTTTCGTGCTGAGCGTACTTCTTCTATCCAGACTAATGAGAACTCAAATCAATTAATCCGACACGTTTTGCAGTGCAGTTTTGGTAGGGATACAGATAGTTTAGACAAGGGACGGGTGCTGCGCTGGGCGAGAGAGGGGGTCCAGAGTGGGCATTGAGGGGGGTCCAGGGTGTGTGTATGTGTGTGTGTGTGTGTGTGTGTGTGTGCGTGTGTGTGTGTGTGTGTGTGTGTGTGTGTGTGTGTGTGTGTGTGTGTGTGCGTCTGTGTGTGTCTGTGTGTCTGTGTGTGTGTGTGGTGGGAGGTTAGAGACAGTTTAAGCGGCAGAGTGGGGTTGTATATGGGGGGAGTAGCAGATGCCTGACTGAAGACAGCTGCACCACGAGACACCAATTATATACTACACACCACACACACACACGCACACGCACACACACACACACACACACACACACACACACACACACACACACACACACACACACACACACACACACAGGCTATAACATCTCTGTGAGGACTCCCACCGTCTGCATGTCATCAAACACAGGAGGTACTTCAAGATATGCAGCCTACTTGAGTAAAAGTAAACCTATTGTAATGTTATTATGTGAGCGGTAGATGTAAACATAGCTAAAGAAATGATCAGACATTTTTTGTACCTTTTCATAATAGCTGCACCTTATAAAGCATGAACAAAGACTTAAATAAGGAGTCACAGTTTGGGTATTCTTTAAGTAGTAACTAAGCTTGAATCATTCTTAATTAAACAAAAAGTTCTTTAGTAAGTCTTTGTTTATGCTTTATTCAGGCTTTACATTGCATTGAAAACAATCCCACATGCTGACATTCCACCCAACCAGACTGAGTACAGATGGACCAGTTAAGGAAAAACCATCAGAGGAGCCACTTGCCCCAGGAGTCTTCATAAAAAAAACAAAAAACAAATATATTGTGAATCAAGGGCTGCCATTACAACTGAATTTCTTCACTGTGAGATGAATACCGTTCTTATCCTTTTTCTTTGCAGCTAACGTCAAATTGTATGTTTACTAGATGTACAAATTTATTTTAATAACAATATTATATATATATATATATATATATATATATATATATATATATATATATATATATATATATATATATATATATATATATATATATATATATATATATATATATATATATATATATATATATATATATATGAGTGACTAAAAGATAAGTGGCCAAACACCAGATTCCTTCACACATGATTAATGGACTGTTTAAGTGTCTCCGCAGACCCACAGACAGAACGGACATGCTGTACTGATGTTGTAGCAGGATTAAATCAGCGTTGGTACAGAAAATCGTCTGAACAGATTGTGATAAGTCTAAGATGTGAAAACATGTGCCCAGTGTGTGGTTCCAGATCTCTGTTTGTGTATATTAATAGTCTATGTATTTACATTATATTTGAACTCACAGTGAGAGACTGAGCCAACTGCTGTCACACATTTTACAACAGTTTACATTAACGTATCTCGTTTTCTCAACAAATCTATTTTATATTTGTATTTTTAAATTATGCACAATTTAGTCTACCTATTGTTCATTGTGACTATGATGATCACGCAAATATGAGGCCATTCTTTGTGGAGTTTGCATGTTCTTCTGTGTGGTTTCCACTGACAACCAAAAACATACAGTTCCTCACACAGCTCTGATTAGGTCTTCTTGTTTATCCTCCTGGACTTTAAAGAATGAGTTAAATGCAGAAGGAAAATTGACCTTAATCTTTTGCATAGTTGTGGACTTAATTGCTTGATTACTTTATGTAGGAAAATCTGTTCTCTCTGGGGCAAAAGTGGAAATTGCACCTCTAGAACTTGAGCCACAATCTTGGTCAGCCGCTTTTAGCCTAATTTTGTATGTTAGGTTGATAGAGGAAAACAGAGTGCCTGGAGGAAATCCACCCAGAACATGCAAACCTCTCAGATAGGCCCCATGTAATCTGGAAATTAAACTTCAGACTCAGACTTCTTGCTATGAGGTGAGAGATCTAACCACCCATTATGGAATATTTGTGAGCTTTTAATCATGTTACAACATTGTCCCTTCATTAAAAACATACACTGAGTTGTATTTTGCTTCATTTACGCTTGTTTCATGAATCCTGTCCATCCTGTTCGATGTCGTCTTCTCTGAGGGCTCACAATTCACTCACTCTGTTTGAATATTTCCCAGATTATTGCGTCACAGGACTTTTCTCGTGCAGTTTAAGTCCATAATAAACTGAAACCGAACTCTTTCTGTAGTCTAATTTTGTTCAAAGTAATTCACGTGCCTAATGGCTTCATTTATTTATTTATTTTGATTTTACATTGCTGAATTCCTCATTGGAAATAAATGGAGAAACACATAATGTCCTCTCTAAAGACGGGGCACCTGATTTTACTGTCTTAAAAAGCATCCTAAATTATTATTATTAACCACGCCGGATTTCTAAGTGCTTTTCACAACTCTCAGAGGCCAGAGTGAGGTTTTGCCATCACGGTCAAGCTAGCGAACATTAGCATGCATGCTAACAGTGCACTTCCTGCTTTGCGGAGAATAAAACGCTCTATAAAAAGATAAAGAGAAAGCGCTGTGGTCTCATTTAGACCCGAATAGATGCTTTTACTGTATCTGTACTGTATCTGTACTGTGGCAAAATACATTTTACTTTATTACATTCAATAAATCGGATACAGCCCCTTAAACGTCACAAAATTTAAAACATCCAGGCTGACGACATTTGATTTGATTCCTAATCGACTGACCCATTTACTTATTTTACCTCCTCAAATATCCACCTCATTATCCTCACTCTTTGACATCAACCCTACCACCATAACGACATCACATCATTACAGCCCCCCCCTAATGGACGCTAACACAAAACATCCCGCAGCAGGAAGTCAGGCGGAGGTCAAAGGTCACGGCGTCCTAAAAAGAACAGCGCGCTCTAAACGTCCTCAAATGAGCCAATATTTATGTCAGTCACTCCCCGGTTCAGTGATAATCGCGTCAGAGCGCAGAAACACACAGGATTATAATAACTCTATGAATGCCTAATGTTCTGATGGAATATTTTATGAGGCGCACAGACGAGAAGCGCGTTCGGTTGTCGGGGGGGAGACAGGTATTTGAAAGTGTAGAGGGGAGGGGGAGGGAGAAAGGGGGAGAGAGGCGGAGGGCACGGTGGTTAAAGGAAAAATAGCAAAAATAATAACAGCAGAACAGCCATATTTGCGGACGGTAATTGGTTGAACTCGACCCGAGAGAGTGGAGGAGGTGGGTCTGTAGAGAGAGGCGGGGTGTGGTAACTGTGAGGAGATGTACAAGTTATTGGTTAGTACGTTATATTTCAGAAGACAATTAAATACTGAAGATTTTGAGACATACAGGCGTAAGATTTATCCAGCCACAATAAAGCTTGATACGGCAGAAGTCCTGAAGAATCTGGTTGGTAGCGAAACGTTGGCTTTGTGATTCCTATAATTTAGATCCTAGATGGGTTTCAGAGTTGTCTTGAAATTGATATTCTTTTATTAAAACAGGGGTGAAGGCTAGGGTGAAGTATTTTGTTTTTACACTTAATAGCGATACTCAGACAATATTTTAACACTTCATCAGAAATGTACAAAAATATCACTTTATTATAGCTTTGTTTGGGAGATTTCATTAGCCTAGATTTTTCTGTCTCTTATTGCCATCATTTTTAATAGGTTTGTATAGTATGTACTCAAATTTTGCTCTCCCACCTTTACGTGTGATAGTGACATTTGAATTGATCAAGTATTTTTCTTAGTGTTGGAATCGAGTTTGAAATTTCAGCATTGTGACATTAGTTTTCAAATAACATTGTATGTTTATAGGTCTCTAGTCTTAAATTATGCTAATGAAAATACCATATTGATACAGGAATTCATCCGTGCTCCCTGTTTCACTACATATCCTTTTAATATTGACTATTCTGTCATGGTTTGGCTCGAGACTATTCACCTTATTCCGGAAGTTGCCTTACGTGCCGCCGTCTTGTTTCCGTTGTATTAGTTTACATGGAACAGACGAGCTCAACAGAAAATAAGTTCTACATGGACTAAAAAGCTGTTTTCAGGCGGCTCAGGAAATCGGTGCGTTGTTGTCTTGTTGTTGCTCGTGTTCATTAAACATTTTACACAAATCAACCTACTTTATGTAACATTTTAGCGGCGAGACTTTTCCCTCGTTCGTCATTAGCTTTAACGGACTTCTCGTCAAACGGAAGTGCGTTTACAACAAAAGTGCAAAAAACGGCAAAAGTGGGCGGGGCAGAATAAGGTCAATAATAGTAGCAACAGGTTTAAGAAGGTAAAAGCTAGTATCCCTGAACAACAGTGACAACAAGAGTGAAAAATGCAAAATCCCTGAAACAGATGCCACTTTTTCTAGTAAAATAGTTGTCTTTAGTCTCAAAGTCGTGATCTTTTATGGGGTGAGGAGCTCAGAGCAGAACAGCTAACGCTCAGGTATGTGCAGGAGCGCGCCTCTCTGTGGGAGGCTCTGGGGTTAGTCCAGGACACAAGCTTTTGTAGGTCAGTAGCAATGAGCTGTAGAGTTTGTTTCTTTTCTTGTTTATCTATGCCACTTGGTCATCTTGTCGGGGGCAGTAGAGGAGAGCGTTACCCATCTCTAGATCCTGAACCAGGGAACCCTACGATCCAGAGCGGAAATCTAAGCCAGGTCCTTCTTGCTGTGAGACAAGAGCGTAAACCAGTCTCTATGGTGGACAATATATTGATGTTAAATTAATATTGTTTAAGGATATCAGGGTATTTATTTTTCTTCATATATTACAGCCTACTTAGCCTATGTCTAGATTGTCCCCTGTAGTTAAAATGAGATCAAATATAGACCTATAAAACTAGATACACAAGACATATTTAATTTTTCATTAAATAGGAATAAGTAAAAGAATCATTAAGGAACCAGATCAATAAGAGTAATCAACAATGCTATTGATATTGATCTTAACAACTCCCGTCTGTATGTCTTTTAACTCAAAACCTCCGCAAAGTAATGCACATGTTTTTTGTTGTGGGTAAAATAAAGACAGCAATCTTCAACTTCTGACATTTTGAAAATAAATAAGGTCTCTTTGTTTTGACAGAAAATATGTGTACGTAAGACCACAAAATCACATGTTTGGAGGGAATTCTGCTGGAAGACTGTCAAAGTGCACACTATTCACAGGGAAATACTAACTGCGCCGGAGAAAAGGTTGGTCTGGAGCCCTGTGTTATTGGTCCAATATTGGATCATCAGTATATATTTTGCCTAAATATTTTTTCTAAGCTTCCCCATTGTGTCAGTGTTATCCTCACTCCTCATTGGGGGCAGACCCTGCAATTTTTTCAGCCACGATAATTACCACTTACTTACTACAACTAAATAAAGATGTATGGACCTTGCCAGTTGCCTGATTCTGAACATAAATAAAACAACAAACATGAACATTGGAAGAGTTTACCAAAAGGTTGAGACGGCATTATATAACTATGATGATAATTGATAATTCCTTACTGTATGTTGACACTGCTGTGGTTCTCTGCCCCCACATGCTCAATTTTTCCATTCTCCATTTGCTTACGCTGCCAACTCTGCAGTGATGTGTTCGAGCTGTAGCCTCCGATTAACTCAGATTATGTGAATGAAGTAGCACTAATCTGTGTCTGAGGTCATTTTAACCTGGATTAACCCCCTCCGGCCAGAAACCGCTGGAATGCACTGCACTTTACATGGTTCGGAGTAACTGCAGCGTGGACGGCACTGAATACTTTGGGATTAGACTCAAAGAGCGCGCTGATAAAAAGCCCTGATTGTGTGGATTAAATATGACAGCGATATTGTGTTGTTCAGACAAAGATCGACCCAATTCACAAATCCTCGTGTTTCAATAATCTAGATTTAGGATGAGATTTTAGATTTGACGATAAAAGGTGCTTGAACAGAGGACAAAAACATGTGTAAGCATTTTAGGAAGGGGAAATCTGATGCTAAATAGGCCTGTCACAATAACACATTTTGAAGCACAATTTATTGATAGAAAACAGAAAAATATCACTATAAATTATAATATTAACACTACTTTTTTCCACTGACGCAATAACCCCAAAACAAGACAACCCCAGTAAAGTTTAAAAGAAGATTTTTAAATGTATTTACTTATTTTAAAGCGAGTGAGATAGTTAGTTTGCAGTGATCGTGTTTAGACGACAGAAATGCTCAGAATGAGTCTGGTGACGATTTAAGGACTTAAAACAGCAGAAGATTCTCGGATAAGTGACGTCTAATATCAGAAAACGTCACTGACAGAGGGAGTGTTTTTGACGGTTGAAGGAGAAACGATTTTCTAACCAGTATTCTTCAAAACAGTGTAGATCAAGCTAAATGCAACTCCCAGGCATGTTTTTGATGACGGAGCATCGTTAGAAGATGGTTAAAAGCTCAAAACAGTCACTGTAGCAGAATATGTTCTCTTTAAAGAAAAAAACAAAACAAAAAAATAAAAAAAATCTTACCACAGTTGCAAAGAAATTGTACACACAATCAATATTTAGTCCTGAAATGGATTGTTTCAGGTATCATCTATTGAACAATGAGTCAATATAAAGTCAGTTTTGTCACATATTTTGTCAGATTTCACACCATAACATTTTTAAACAAATGGATAAACATAATATACATTGTTCAGACATATAGAATAGACCAAATTGTACTCAAGTAAGACTGCTGTTACATACCGTAACATTATTTTCTTGACACATTGTAGTAAGGTGACAGAAAACTGGCAACCACATCGTGCCTCTACAATCAAATACACTAATATACCATCAGAACTCCCCTTTTTTGACTATTTTACTATCAAATCCTGGCTCAGTTCAACCAGTGTTTTGATTTAACAGCTGTAGCCCCTCACGTCTGACCCCTGACCTCACTGTGACCCCGTGTGACCTTTCGGAGCCTGTGGACAGTTCTTTATTCAGAGGACCACTTACACTGAAGTGGACTCGGTTCAGTGTAAATGTAATGGACTCAGCAGTTTCTCTAAACCCTGCTTCGTCTTGGTTTAATCCCGATAGTAGTCCTGGTTTTGTTTCCTTCATGGTTTAATCATGGTTTAGATCAGCCTTAAATCTAGGTTTAGTCTTGATTTTAGCCCTGGTTTAGTGCAAGTCTGCTTTGTCTACCTTTGTTTCGTTTAGTTTTGATTTCGTCCCGGTTCATTCCACGTCGTTCATTAAATAAACATACAGTATCTTGAGCAAATACGATGTTTCCTCTCCTGTCTATTTCCTCATTAAGCGTATCCCCTCAGTGTTTCCTGAGGCTGTAGTTACAGTTGAAATAAAGACGTTTCTCTGCTCCCTCCGTCTGTGTTGTCATACTTTAGCTGCAGGTCTTGTGTTTGTTGTTGTGTGTGTCAATATATTCAGATTAGACTCAAATGAATATGATGTAACTCGTAGAAACTCACAGAGACAGATGCCTCACCCTGGCTGCTTCCTTTCTCTCCATAACAACTTATACTTATACTGACAAATGTGGACGTGTATTAGCTGGAAGAGAGGAAAATACGGTCGCTTTACGGTGCTTCAGTTTTAGAATGGGCATATTAGTGATTTAAATATGACAGTGTATAATCAACAACTTAATTAATACTTCATAAAGTGTTATTAGAAACTGAAGAAACTGGGATTTGAGTGAGTTTGACAAATTGTTATGTCCAGCGATGGGACAATGGTGAAAATTTACTTTGCAAATATCAAAAATCTGTTGGAAAAATGTATCACAGTATTTTATAACACCATGTCAAAGTGAACATTATTCACAGGGAAACAAGTTGGAGAAAATGTAGGGGTCAAATGGCTCATCACTATTATGTGTTTTGGGACTGCTCTGTTATTCATAAATACTAGACTGAGATGGTTGAGGCACTGTCTTCAACACCGTCATTCCATCTGACTTTAAGACAATGTATCTCGGATGTAAAACTTCAGCAATGGAAATGATTGATGGATACCTGTAATGTACTTTTGGCTGCTGCTGCAAAAAAAGCAATAACAAGGAGGTGGATGACAGGGACAAAGCCGACTGTCAAGACCTCGACTGAAATAACTTTGGACATTTGTAAAAGGGAAAGACAAACTTTTGCAGTGAATTTGAAGATAGGGAAATTTGCTGACATTTACAAAAGGGGACATATGCCAGACTGACTTTATATGGACTAGGCAAGGCAAGGCAAGTTTATTTGTAGAGCACAATTCGTACACAGGGCAATTCAAAGTGCTTTACATAAACAGGAAAAGTTGCATTAAAATCATAAAAACACAAAAAGACACACAGAATCATTTTAAAATCATTTTAAAATAAAGTGATTTAAAAGAGAAGAGTGCAGATAGATCTTTCTTTCAGTCGTATGCACATCTAAACAGAACTGTTTTTAGCCTGGATTTAAACATTGTCAGAGTGGAGGCCTGTCTCACATCTTCAGGGAGACTGTTCCAGATTTTAGCTGCAAAAAACTGAAATGCTGATTCCCCATGTTTAGTCCTGACTCTAGGCACCAGCAGGAGGCCGGTCCCTGAGGTCCTCAGAGAGCGAGATGGTTCATATGGCACTAACATGTCAGAGATGTACTTTGGTGCTTGGCCGTGGAGAGACTTGAACACAAGCAGAGCTGCTTTAAAGTCTATTCTCTGAGCCACAGGAAGCCAGTGCAGAGACCTGAGCACAGGGCTAATGTGATCGTACTTCCTGGTTCTTGTCAGGACCCGAGCAGCAGCATTCTGGATGTACTGCAGCTGTTTTACAGCTCGTTTGGAGAGGCCAGTGAACAGGCCGTTGCAGTAGTCTAACCTACTGGAGACAAATGCATGGATAAGTCTCTCCAAGTCTGGTTTAGACACTATACCTTTAATTTTGGCAATGTTTTTTAGGTGGTAAAAGGCTGTTGATGTTATTGATCTGATGTGGCTGTTAAAGTTCAGGTCTGAGTCCATTATTACCCCCAGATTTCTAACTTGATTTGTCGGTTTTAGAGCGAGAGACTGGAGGTGACTGCTGACACTTTCTCTCTGTTTCTGTGGCCCAAAGACGATGATTTCAGTCTTTTCTGAGTTTAGCTGAAGAAAATTGTTTTGCATCCACACGCTGATCTGTTGGATGCAGTGACAGAGTGAATCCACTGGTCCATATTCACCTGCCGTCAGTGAGACATAGATCTGAGTGTCATCTGCGTAGTTGTGATAAGACACATTTGTGCTGAGTATTAACTGACCTAAGGGCAGCATATAGAGGTTGAACAGAAGGGGTCCCAGGATTGACCCTTGGGGCACCCCACAGGTCAAGCTCACGTGGTCTGAGACACAGTTACCAAACTCAACAAAGTACTCTCTGTCCTCAAGGTAGGACTTCAACCAATTTAGGGCAGTGCCAGTGATGCCCACCCAGTCCTCTAGTCTCTGTAGGAGGATCCTATGATCGACAGTGTCAAAAGCAGCGCTCAGATCTAACAGAATTAAGACTGAGGCTTTGCCCGCGTCAGTGTTCAGGCGGATGTCATTTGTCACCTTGATAAGAGCAGTCTCAGTGCTGTGATGAGGTCTAAAACCTGACTGGAAAACATCAAATGAGTTGTTTATTAAGAGGAAGTCAGTGAGCTGTTGGTAAACAACCTTTTCGAGGACTTTGCCAAAAAATGGCAGATTTGAGATGGGCCGATAATTTTTCAGTACTGAGGCATCAAGACTGCTCTTCTTTAGGAGAGGCTTAATGACCGCAGTTTTCAAGGCCCTTGGGAATGTTCCAGATTGAAGCGACATGTTAACTATGTGAGTGAGTGGTGTTTTTGTTTTGTTCTCTGTGTTCTGTTTGGTTTTATTTTGTTTTGTATTATATGAAAGAAAATCTAAAAATATCTAATGTTTGTAATCTAGAAATTGGGTTGATTTAATTGATGATTAGGTGATGCATTGTGGAGACAGTAACTCTAACTGTAGAGATAGAGTTATACACTTTAAGTTGGCAGTTTTTCCCTACTTTGTCATTGTGTCCTCCTTTGGAAAGACACTTCACAAATGTATCAAAAAGATTGTATGATCGGAGTTACCCGAATAGCAAGGATCATAGTAGCTATAATCGCAATCAAATTGAAATCGCAATCTGAATGGTCACAATTATCAAATCACAAAGGAATAATTATGTAACTTATTATGTAAGTTATATTATGTCATCTGCAAAATATATATCTTAGCTTGTATGCGTCTCTCAAAACATATCTAAATGCAAAAAGATATGTTGTTTTGTTTTGGTTTTTTCAACCATGAACCTAGTAAGCGTAATCCTATATTGTGTACTCGTTGTGGGTAAACAACTTAAGATTCATTTTCCTCAAAATGTGAACGTCCGAAATGTGAATCTGATTATTGGAGCAGATCAGAGCACAGTGGACAGAGGCTGTTTGTTTGGGTGCAGTCCATCACACAGAGGCCCATTCATACAAACAGGAAGTACACCAAACAAGAGAGGCCAAAATACAGGGTTCAACTGGTCCCAATGAGTCCAAGACCAGCCAGGGGGTAGTGTCTGGACTAGTCTGGACCTGGACCGGATCCTGGGACTAAAACCCATGCCACAGAGATAAATATCTTCAGCTTTATATTGATGAAAAGTGGATTACGCAAATGAGAATTGGAACTAACTTCTTTTTGGCTACAACCAGAATTTGTGAAAATATGGCACCGACAACTAGGCCTAAATAAAATCTCTGTGGGGATTAGTCTAAAATAACATAAAAAAGTAAACGTGGAAGAACTAAATGTTCTTCCATTACAGTCAGTTTACAATCCGGGGAAGAACTGTTACCACAAATGGACTATAAAATAACACCACTTTGCTAATGCTAACAACTATTCATTGTCTGCTCTGTTCAACATTTCAACAACTGTTCCCCATTCAAATTATACAATATTTTCTTTTTCAGTCCTAAATTTTCATCAGTCTAAAACCTGTGGATAAAATTATAGGAAACTTCAAAATTCTAAAAAGTTCCCAGGCTAGCTTGAGTGACCGATAGCATTAGCATCAAACGCTGCAACTATTAATTTGTCTGGAGCGCTAATGCCTTGGTGGCGGTCTGCCTCTATTGAATACATAAATGAGTGATTAGGTTGTTTTGTGACGTGCAAGTGTATCCCAGTATTTACACAGTCCCCAGAGGAGCTCCACTTTATTACAGCCTCATTAGCTCTTTTAGCATCTGTGAAATGAGACACAACCATTAATCAAACTGGAACAATGACTGACCAAGTAGTATGCAAATTAGACACTGACCATAAAACTATAGGACTAACACAGGATTTAAGAAGGACATAACATAAGTGAACAACAGGAGAAATAAACAGCAAGCGAAACTAGCCAAACAGAGAGCAGCATGCAGGACTGAACCAGAAGCTAATTGCATGGATAATTAGGAATAACTTGATGCTAAACTATATTTAAAAGATAATTCAAATATGCATGATTAAAGTAGACTAAAGGAGAACAATATCAGGACTGAAACAGGACTAAATAAGGCCTTAATGCAGGACAAAGCAGTCTAGACCAGGACCCTGGACTCAACCAAGGCCAAAAAGTCTATATGCCTGGAAATAAATCCATACTAATACAGAAATAATTCCAGGTTTAAACCATCTTGGACTTGGTGGTGCTAAAAGTTGACTTGGACTGCAATTTCTCTCTTCACACATGTGCCACATCATAGCTCAGACCAGAACAACATGAACAGAGCTAAACATGGACTAATCCAGGGCTAAACCAAGACTACAACAGGATCCAACCAATTGAACCACAAGACCTAAAAAGTGTGAACACTGCCTTGGACCGTCCTTCCTGATTCTTTAAGTAAATTACTTTAAACTTTAATCTAACCTCAAATAAAACAGAGTTGAATAGGCAGACAGCTCTAGAAAATATGTAAATGAGACTGACCGTATAAAACTAGGGCTAAACTGGAGCTAAACTTGATTTTGACCCTGGCCAAATTAGCATATGCTAATGAACTCCCGCCCCTTTGGCCTTAGTCCTGCCCCCTGTCCATCAAACCTTTATCACCACAGTTACAGAATAATAAAGTGTCTATAAAGCAAATTTATGTTAAAGCCTCAGCTGGTCCCAGCTCTAGAGAACTAACAGCAGAGATAGACCTCAAACCGGACCAGATCCAGTCTAGACCAGGGTTTTGTTTGGATGTAATATAAGCTATAAATATGTCTTGATTTAGTGTTATGTGAAATGCAGTTTTATTTCTTATCAAACAGAAGGCGCAGAGGCGGATCAGAGTGGCCCCGGGGCCCTAAAGCTGGAGGGGCCCCTGGGGAGAGGGCTGTTGTTCAGGTCTATGATGTGTGGAGTGTATTGATATGGCTACTGTGGAAAAGCAATTATATTTTGTAGGTGTTGTTGTATTTTTAGTTATCACTACCACTACTACAACTGCAACAATAACTACTACTACTACTACTACTACTACTACTACTACTACTACTACTACTACTACTACTACTACTACTACTACTACTACTACACTTGAATACCACTGGTGTCTGAGTTTCTGAAGTTGTATTTTGTTTGTTTTCACATAATGTCACATTTTATGATCCTACGCCATCGGCCTCCAATTATACTATATGTTTTAGGGGGCTAGGGTCCGAGGGCCGGACTACAAAACTGCACTGCAATTTAATGTTTTCTCACTGTAATATCTACAAACAACTCACAGTAGAGCAATTCAACATCCAAAATAGACCGTTACTTCCAGTGAAAGAAAAAATATAACAGTATTGCCTGTCACATCACTAAGAACAGGACTAAAGCAGGACTAAGCGAAGGCAAACCCAGTATCAATCAAAGACTACTGGAGACTGGAGAAATGTTGTTTTCTACAGTTAATGTAGTAATTAATGCTGATGGAGGTAATCATGCCATTGAATGCTTTAACACATGACCCAGTGTTAAAGGTTTCATAAGTGTAAGGCCTGTTTTGGACATGTATATATGCAGGATGGGGGAGGAGGGGTGTGTGAGGCCCCTGACGATGACTCCTGAAGGGCCCCTGATAGTTGATGCTGTTAATGACCTGGTCCTGAGCTTCCCCTGAGACTGTCCAGAGCACAAGATGGAGCAGCTCTGTCCAACCATTTATTATCATTAACGTAAGTAAAGACAAGTACAGTCTGGAGACTGCGCCAAGACTCAACCAGGTCTAGACTGGTCTAGGACTAAACTAGGAAGAAGAAAAATGAGCGAATCAAGAACTAAACCACACCACACCCCCCAGGCCTAAAGGAAGACGACCAAAGACATGAAGTGTGTTGATGTACAGAGTATCTAGATTTATACAAACTAAACCAGGACTGAATAAGAGCCAGACTAAAGAGACTAAACCAGGGCCGATCAAGACCAGGGCCATTAGTCTTTTCTTATGTTTTTTAGACTCTAGATTGTCTTGATAACAATTACGACTAATCATGTTTAATTGATTATTCGTTGCAGCCATATCAGAGCATTATTTGGAATTCATTAGTGTTAAAAGATTGAACAAGTTTGAATCTATTCTAAAATATTTTTTGTCAGTGGTTTAGTCCTGCACCTGCTTGATGGAGGAAAAGGAAGAACTTAATATCTAAAAGAAACATCTAATTTACATCTTCTTGCATTGTGTCCCAGTTATATCCTGTTTTCACATGTAGTATCTCATATGAAGTAAGATTTCTCCTCTTCCTGTCAGTGTGCGTTGGTTGAACATGTCAAAGATTGCTTATTCTACTGCCACTGAACTCGGCGATCCAGCAGAAACAGAGGAGTAAAAATATTGATTTTCTGCAACTACAAAAGGCCAAAGGTCAGACTAAATCTCCATTTCTCAGAACAGGGTTTTAAATATCTGTGTGTGGGTCCACTATACACCACATTAATATGTAGAAATATCATAATGTTGTACAGGAAAATACTGTATGTCTTTTCAAACTATTCGACTCATGTTGTCTGACTAGTATTTTCAGATAATTGACAGAATTTGCAGACACAATGTTGAAGATTGCAACTAAAGCAGGGTAAAACTAAGACCAAACCAGGTCTATTCAATGACTAACTCAAGCCTAAAGTAGATCTAAACCAGAACCAAACAAGACCAAACCAAGGCTAAACCAGGACCCACAAACAACACTAAAAGTTACATCTTTGGACTTTCAGAGACACATTTTATTCTTGTCGAACATAGAACAGACAGGTTTAGAGATTCTAATCCATATTTACTGCAGCTTAAGTGAGGCAAACAGCAGTAAAGGTGTCTTGGTGTGATTTCACAGCAGGCCTCTTCCTATAACCCCAGTTGTACACAGAGTGGAATCCAACTGTATTGATTGTGACTGGTATAATTGCTCAGGGGTCAGGGCTAACAGGAAATCGACTTAAACACTGTCTCAAGGCTGAATATTCATCTCAACATGGCAACCTTATTGAAAAGAAAATTTATTACCATCGACCTGTCACAATTTATCCAAGAAACGGTTGGGAAAGTCATGGTTATGTGCAGTGAACGTGAAACTTCGGCTGTCGTGATCAAGTGGGCGGCATCACGTTTTTTAAATCTTTGTATTAAGATTTAATTAATTAATAATCAGCCAATTATTTAACATTTAAACAATGAATATAAGGAAAACAGCTTCAGGGTTATAATCTGAACGTAAATGCAATTCTGCTTTCAAACTGTGTAAGCGTTCAAGTGTCATATTATACTTGTTTAGTATTGAGCACAAAAACAATCAATATTTGTTATCTCTGATTGGATTGGACATGATACAGGAAATAGATTCTCCGCTGTTGGTTCTGTAGACATCTTAATATCTTCGAAATATCGGTTGTTCTTAGACTAAACCTGGATTAAACAGGTCTAAAATGTAATATGTGCTGACGAGATATTTTTTGTTTGTAAAATTCTTCTTGATTAATGTATGCTACTAACCGTGGACTAATCAAGAACTCAACCAGGACCGAAACGGGACTAAACCAGGACTAAACTACTTTGCCCTGTGTTTGAGTCCTATTGTGATCACAGCTGATGTAGTGGCGTCTGGTGGCCCCTCATCGATCTCTGTTGGTATGATGGATGAGCTGTTCCCTCCGCAGCTCATTAACCAATCACAGACAAACAGGAAGTGATTCATGATCTGACCCCGCCCAAGACCCCTGACCCCTCCCCCGCTATGCACCATCTGTGTGCATGTGAGTCTGTGGACGTTCAGGGACATTTCACCTGTACATGTGTCTGTGGACGTTCAGAGACGTTTCACCTGTACATGTGTCTGTGGACATTCAGAGACGTTTCACCTGTACATGTGTCTGTGGACGTTCAGAGACGTTTCACCTGTACATGTGTCTGTGGAGGTATTGAGACGTTTCATCTGTACATGTGTCTGTGGACGTTCAGAGACGTTTCACCTGTACATGTGTCTGTGGACGTTCAGAGACGTTTCACCTGTACATGTGTCTGTGGACGTTTAGAGACGTTTCACCTGTACATGTGTCTGTGGAGGTATTGAGACGTTTCATCTGTACATGTGTCTGTGGACGTTCAGAGACGTTTCACCTGTACATGTGTCTGTGGACGTTTAGAGACGTTTCACCTGTACATGTGTCTGTGGACGTTTAGAGACGTTTCACCTGTACATGTGTCTGTGGACGTTCAGAGACGTTTCACCTGTTCATGTGTCTGTGGACGTTTAGAGACGTTTCACCTGTACATGTGTCTGTGGACGTTTACGTTTCACCTGTACATGTGTCTGTGGACAATTAGAGACGTTTCACTTGTACATGTGTCTGTGGACGTTTAGAGTCGTTTCACCTGTACATGTGTCTGTGGACGTTTACGTTTCACCTGTACATGTGTCTGTGGACGTTTAGAGACGTTTCACCTGTACGTGTGTCTGTGGACGTTTAGAGACGTTTCACCTGTACATGTGTCTGTGGATGTTTAGAGACGTTTCACCTGTACATGTGTCTGTGGAGGTATTGAGACGTTTCATCTGTACATGTGTCTGTGGACGTTCAGAGACGTTTCACCTGTACATGTGTCTGTGGACGTTTAGAGACGTTTCACCTGTACATGTGTCTGTGGACGTTTAGAGACGTTTCACCTGTACATGTGTCTGTGGACAATTAGAGACGTTTCACTTGTACATGTGTCTGTGGACGTTTAGAGTCGTTTCACCTGTAAATGTGTCTGTGGACGTTTAGAGTCGTTTCACCTGTACATGTGTCTGTGGACGTTTAGAGACGTTTCAGCTGCCTTTGTAGGTTTAGAGGCATTTTACTTAGATTCATTTAATTTCAAACCAACCAAGACACAATTCAACCGTAACCCCCGCCTGCCATATCATTGTGAGCTAAATGTAAAAAAACCCACACTTTTATTTCTTTTTAATAAGATATTTCAGGTGTCTGAAAGGTCATGTACCGTGTCTGCCCTGATTGGATCCTGTCGTCTCAAACCCGATTGATTCTGGGCGGCTCTTTTATTACACGTCCAAAATGTCACTGCCTTATTAAATCACAGGGTCATTTTCAGCCAATCGCGTCGCTCAGTTCCTGACACCCTCCAATCAGATTCAGTTACAGGGGGCTGAGGCTGAAGGCTGTGATAAGGTTAGACACTATCATTATCACACATGAGAGAAGAGACCGGGTTAGTCCTGGCTCAGCCCTGATTTAGGCTGGTCTGGATCTGATACATAACATTTTAGACCTTTATAAAATTAGCTTAATGTTGTCTTTGTCTGTGACTGTCCAACTAATTAATGGTTTACAAGCTCAAACTGCCACAAGATGGTGCAGTATGTGGGATTTTTTTTTCTGTGTTTGCATTTGCTTGGATGAAAAAGGGTTAACTCATGGATGTATTAAAAGAACTGGATAAGGTACGCCCCCTCTGTCTGTGGTCCCAGATTGATTTGTGGCCGTGCGAGGTACTGCAGCCTCTTGGAACCAGCCTTTTTCTCAAATGTCACATTATAATTGCAGACAGTACTGAATTATTATCTGTATTTAAATAAAATAGAAGGAAATGTTCTTTTCTACCGTTTCTAAAATCACCGAAATTACCGTTTTTATATGAAGTGGGGGATTGTCGTCACGTGGCGTCCTAAAACAAAGATGGCAGCCATCGTTTCAGGAAGTAAAACAAAGATGGCAGCCATCGTTTCAGGAAGTAAAACAAAGATGGCAGCCATCGTATCAGGAAGTAAAACAAAGATGTCAGCCTTCGTATCAGGAAGTAAATGCGGAAGTAAGAAACTTTTTTGGGGTCATGCGCCAATGAGCACTCTCCATAGGGATAAACAGGACGGCCATCTTGGATTCATCTTCCAGGTTTTATTATAGTTCTATGGGTTAACTTTGCTGAGTTATACCTCTTGAGAACCTGTAGGCTGCAATCATCTTCCACAAAAAACAAAATATCCTTTTCTATACTGCGTAAAAATGGTTAGCTGAACTCTTACGTTTATATTTGTTAAAACATGGTCTTAAACAAGCGTAAAAAATGTGACTAAAAGCAATAAAAGCGTGACTAAAAGTGACAGAAACGTGTCTACAAGCTCTAAAAATACGTCCTAAAGGGTCAAAAATGTCATTTTAAGCAACAAAAACTCAAGCTAAAGAGACAAAAACACGTCTAAAAGCGTCACACACGACTAAATGTGACAAACATGCAACTAAGAGTAACAAAAACATGACTAAAAGTGAAAATGCATCTTAAAATGGCAAAAACGTGACAAAAACGCTCTTTCTTTCTCTCATTCTTTTACTAGTTTGTCAGTTCATATTTCAGTCTTGTCAATTTTGCTGATTGTGTTTTGAACAGAATCCCATTACTAAAACATAAATCAGAAAAAGTGGTCACAAAAATCGCAATTAGATATTTTTCCCAAATCGTGCAGCTTTAATTACAATGAATATTCTTATAATATTATCTGTTTTCCACAGTGAACGGAAGCAGTCAAAGAGTCGTCTTTTACTTCCTTTGCGTCACATTTTAGGATACTTATAACATTCTATAGGCTTTACTTTCTCATTGCACTTACAACGATTACAAATCCTTCTGCAATGAAGACGTTTCAACTCAGCAGCTTCCCCAAATCTCTGCAGAAATTCACAATATTTCTATTCAAAATCAAAACACTTCGAGAGTCTTTTGAATTCTAGGGACACTTCCAAGTTCTAACAGATGCTTGAAAGCCCCTCTGCAGTGCACTTACATCTCCCTCGACTTTCCACAGACAGAGAAGGGCCAACGCTCGTTCTCTTTTCTTCTCTCGCTCTCCGCATTGCTCTTTCTCACTCTCTATTCCCCCTTTTCTTTCCACGTTCTCCTCTTTTTCTCTTTTCTCTCTATCTTTTCCCTTGTGGATTTCAGAAAAAGGCTGTGTCTTTCTGTCCTTCACTCTTTATCCTTTACTTTTATAGAAGAGAATTGCATATTTCTTCACTCTCTATCGTCTCTCTTCTCACTTCTCTCTCTCTCTCCGCTCTTGTTTCATTATCTTCTCTTCTCTCTCTTCCCTCTCTCCTCCCTCCACAGACCGGGAATTTCAGAGAAGGGCAAGTTCTGTCTCTTCTTTCTCTTTCTGTCTCTTTTCTCTCCCTCCCTCCCGTTCCTCAGACAGTGAATGACAGGGGCGGACCTCGGCTCTGTCTCCCCGCTCTTTCCACGGCTGTAATTAAACCGCAGATAAACCCTAAATTATGTCACTTGTTTCTCTCCTCTTCCTGTGTTTTTCTCGTTAATTAGCCGCAGTTGTCGTGGAAACCGCCTTGTTCGGCTCGCTCACGTTTTAAACATCGCAGAAGTTCAGTCCGGGGTTAGAAAAACATTTTTTTAAGAGCGGAGAGCGCTTCTGTACAGAAATCTGGGCTGCGTGACTCTTTAACAGATTGTCTCGGGGTTGTGGGCGATTCTCGGCGTTTCAAAGCGAACGGTGATGTACTTTTCATCTTATTGCGATTGGATTCAAAAAGCTACGTATCAAAGGACTATTAAAGCTTCAGGAAATTGCCTTTTAGCGTATTGTAGAAGCAGCTATTTGAATGATACTGTTTCTGCATTTGAAAAGGCATGGTGTCAGATGAGAACCATAAGGAAGCAGTTGTCAGGGGCAGGCATTTCGATCCAATCAGAGACACCTTTGGATGAGAAACACGAGGAAACATCTCGTGACTGTCTCTGTTGTTTCTCTGTTCAGCGTCAGGGTGGGCGGGGCTAACAGTTTATTCTGAAACATGTTCTTCACGGAATGATCGGCTGATTTTACTTTGAATTTCTGCAAAACAAAATCACACCATCGCACTAAACCAAGTACACATGAACTGCAAATGTGGTACCAAGAAGTAGAGCTGCACGGTTTGGGGAAAATGTCTCATTTGCAATTTTTCTGAGCGGTTTTGCAATTGCGGTAATGAGATTCTGTTCAAATTTCACATGTTAAACACAAACAGGAGAATTTACAAAAAGACTGAAATATGAACTTCATGTTTTTGTCGCTTTTAGTTGTGTCTTTGTGGCTTTCAGTCATATTTTTGGTGCTTTTAATCATGTGTTGGTGTATTTTAGTGTGAACATCTGTACAGCCGTCTTTACCAGTGATCACAATAATGTAATTTCTCGAGAAAAAAAAAACAAAACATGTAAAAATCATGACTTTATTATGTTGCATTGGGCTGCAAGATATAATGCAGTCTAATTGGACTTGCAAATTGAATAGTCGCAATTAGCATATCGCAAAGAGTGCAATTATTTAAGTACAACAACATTTAAACAACAGTTTGCTTTGCTAACAACAAAATAAAGCCTCAAAAAACTGTAAAATACTCGTTCTTGGATTAGTTTAGCAATTCAATTCAAATGTTAATGCTGTTGCACATGTTTAAAATGTGATGAGAAATCGAATTGCAATTGTAATGTTTGTCCGAAATATTGATTCTATTTTTAAGTCGTGTAATATTTCAGGTGCATTTTTGCTCAATCTTACATTTTTGTTTTATCTTTTTATTTTTCTGCACAAAAGTCCCTGTTTTACTGTATTTGCTACAATCGTCCTAAAGTAATCAAGTGAGTTATTGCCTTATAAATGAGCCTTTCAAACCAATTTCTAAATCATTGTAATACCCATTTAAAAACTATTTCCTGTCTGTAACTGCACACAGGATCTTTCTTCTGTACTTGGTGGAGACAGTGATGGCCTGAGGAGGAGGGGATCTGATTTGCTCTAATTCAGTTGAAGCTGTTTTGCGGCTGCTGTTTTTATCGTTCTGATCAGATTTGTGGAACTAACCTGCCGCATGTATCCTGATCAGAGATAGGGTTTTATCCGAGCAGACCGAGCGGGCACAGAAACCATTATGGATCAGTCACAAAGTGAATGGAGCGGGGGTAAAACAACGAGGAGATAGATGCGGAATATTAGTAATGTAGAAAATAAACAATATGGTTTCATTAGCAAGTGTGATTTACATTATTTGAGTTAAACTGGAATTCAGCTTTGTGTCATAATTTCACAAAAAAGGAATATCTATATTAGTTAATATTAGGGATGCACCAATCCAGCTTTTTTTTTTTTTTTTAATTCAATGCCAATTTCGATACTTGGGTTTTAAGTATCTGCCGAACCCCGATATCAGCCGACACCACTGCATTTATTTTTTTAAAACAAAAATAACGGATGACAAAATGATCTAATTATAATGGGTTGTGTAGGTGTTATTCATCCTTCAACTAACAGAACAACTTATAAATAGAAACTCAACAAGGGCCAGCAAGCAGTCTTATTACATCAATTTACAGGCCCGACCAGGAAATTACAAACGTTTTATTATTATTATTATTATATCAAACAACATTTTTCCTTAACTTTGCAGCAAGATAAATTGCCACGATGTTTTTGAGAGCGCAAACTCACGAGAATCCATCTTGTCCGCTCCTGCTGTTGCGATTGGGCAGAACCCACCAGTGGGATGGAGAGTGGACCAATCATGGGGCAGCATTTGTCAAAAGTGACAAAAATTGTTGAATTGACATAACAATGGATTACATTCTTTTCTGGATGATATATAGGCACTTCTTCCTGACCGTCGAAAATATTAATCGCACAACATTTTACAAAGTTTGTTCTTACAGGTTACTTTTGCGTTACGTTTCAATTAATAAAGAAATAAATCATATCTTTTTGTCTAATCTGGAGTTGCTGAAGTGTCTTACGTAGCTGGTGTTGTCCTTAACCTAAAAGTAAAATAAGCCAAAGAGTAAAATGGCAGCTCAGTTTCACCACAATGTCCCACGTTATGCCCTGGCCTTTATGAAGTGCAGGGGTCCTGTCTGTGTGATGTGATCTGCTCAGTAAAAATATCCTCTGGTAAAAATAGCAGGGACTAACTCCGCGCTGTCCCTTTGGTCTGATACACGCTAACTATCCCTCGGTAGTACGTACGCTAGCTTCACTACCTGATCCGTATCCATAATGCTAACCAGTGTCATTCTGTTTGTGTGTCTGCAGCGATCTCCTGATGAAGACAGCTGCTCCTCTTCCTCTCCTCCACACTCCACTTTGAACAGGTCAGGACAACTTCAAGCACTATATTTAGATAATTTGCCAAGTGACGGATCAAGCTTTTTTAATTTTAGAAAGAATGTCTGGATGCGATTTTGAAACTGCGTTAGTGTATTTACTATTTCAGCTCCTCCCACTCAGCTTTGGTTTGCTCTGATTGGTCGGAATTGTGACCTAAAAGACGTGGTCAGAAAGTGAGACTGAAGTTGGACTAATGTGATAATCAGCATTTACTGAACTCAATGAATTGATTGTGTTTCCAGATTGATTTCTAACTGGCATTCAGTTGTTTGCGATTCCTATCTGTGTAACTATTTTTCAATGGCATTTATAAATATATTGAATATAAATGGCATTTAGTAATATGACTCGAATCACTCATACCAAGAAATTCTCTCCTTTCTGATTGAATTTCTTTTAAGTCTAAAAACTGCCTCCAGGTAGTAGAAAAGTGAATCAAATAGTATACATTTTATTAAGGCTGTGCAAATATAACATTTTAATTGAATCAAGATCAAATTGTTTCAAATCCTCAATGATCGGCTTGGGTCTTTTTCAGCCAATTCTCTGTGGTTTAGAGCTGAGACTATGAAGGAGAGTTGACATTTTGTTGTGCAAAATGGCACTGTCTGCCTTGTTTATGTTTCAAGAAATTAATTTTGAAAAGTATGGCTGGTAGGTGTTAATTCATGTGATTACCTGAGCAAAGGAGGAAAGAACAGAAGCACCGCTGTAATCATACGGTTCATTTTACACATATAATCCGTCCGTCCTCATGTGGAGAAGTGCAATGTTTATGAGCGCAGAGACGCAGAGAGTGGTTTGGCTTTTCTTCGCACTGCAGAACAAACCAAAGACGCGATGAAATCTCGTAATGATCACAAGATGCTCCGTGATGAAGATAAAACACATGTATCAGCGCTGAAACAACTGAAACAGGCGATACATTTCACCAAATGTTTACAGAGCACTTGTAGTTGCCAGGCCAACACCAGCAGCTAACTCTACCAACCATACATGGTAGTTACCTATGTAACTATTGTTCTATGAGTGTAGGAAGGGCCCTTAACCCTCTAAATCTTTTGTTTTGTCATGATTTACCAAAAACATGCGACACACTAGACTTGGCAATATATAGTCAAGTCTAGATATTGTATTTCAACATGAAATACAATATCTAGACTTGATTTAAATTTTGTTGGGCTTTAAATAATTCATTTAGACTTGCGAAATAATTACATGATTTAATTTTCTTTTTTAAAAAGCGCAATGCTACATAAAAAAATACAAAAACTACAGAAATGCAAATAATGACATTTCAAAAAAAGCTCAATCATGATTAATCACATTTCAAAAGTGTTATTAATCTGATTACATTTTTAATCCATTGACAGCACCAGTTGAAAGCTAGATTTTTTTGTTGTTTATAAGAAAAAAAAATCCAATCAAAAATTGTAATCAAATCAATGTAAGGAAAATACATTTAATTTTTCTGCTCTGGAGCCTGGATAGGTAAATGAACAGTGTAAACAATAGCACTGCAGAAGGCACACTTTGCCAACACTGGCCATTGTCAAATATTTCTGTGTGTGGTGTGGTTTGTATATGGAATAAAACTCCAAGAATCACATGATAAGCAAACTGGAAACATTTTCTTCCTGAGGCATAAATTCTTATTTGCACATAAAATATTGTATTATTCTTGCGTGTCTATAGTCCATCTCTGTCAGTCCTCTCCTCTCTCTCTTCTTCCTGTTCCAGTCAAAACAGAGCAGTTATTGTCCCCATTATCTCTCGTGCAGTTTGTATCTGTTCATTATCAACCAGTGTTCAGTACAAACTATTCAGCAAAAGTATGCAACAAGAAGTATTCAACAAAAGTATTGTGTCACTCTACTGTCTCGTGAGAAGAATGAGTGTTCAGGGTCAGGAGAGCTGAAAAAAACACGAAAATACAAAATGAGAATTTTCTTTTGAACAGTATAATTCAGCTGATATGATTTTACTGCCAGTGTCTTTTTCATGGACGACAGGAGATGGTTCTAAAAAACGAATTTCCTTTTATTATGTTTTATTATTACATGTATGTATGACAAAAATTAAATTAGGACTAAGTCAGGGTTGAACCAGGAATATACCAGGACTAAACGAACACTCAACAAAGACTAAGACTAAGACTAAGACTGAGCACTTAAAGTTAATTTTAAAACATTTGTAGTAGTCCAAATATATTTTCTAAATCCTTCTGAGCGTTGTAATTATCGACTATTATGAGTTTATATGCACTTTTCACAACTTTCAGAGGCCAGAGTAGAGTAAAATTAACAAACATTTGCATACTAACAGTGCACTTCCTGCTTCATTGTTTATTAAAACGCTGTGTAATTAACCACAGACAGCACTCAGCGGTCTTATGTTGACACGTTTTTTGTTTTGTAGAGCTCCTTTAAGTCACTAAACAAGGAACTAACCAGCACTAAACCCAAGAACAAACTTTTTCCGCATTTGAAAAACTAACTGTACGTTTCCATCAAAGCGACTGTGCGCATGAGCGAGGTTCAAACCTGCTGCCCTCCTGTTGCTGGCTCAGCGCTTATCCCACTACACCGCCGCGCCCCTAAACTGTCAAACTCACACGCTGAAACGTTCCAAAGGGGAAAATAAGATTTAGACACAATATTGAACGGAGTGTTTTTTCCCAGACAAGATAATCACCGCTCTCTGTTCCTGCTTCCCTTTCAGCGCGGTCACATGACTCGGTGGCCCCTCCCCCTGTGTGTGTGTGTGTGTGTGTGTGACCCCCCATCATTACCAGACCCTCTTCTGCCTCTCTCTTTTCCCCGGACCCCCCATATATTCACGCTCGGCTAGTCCTCCCCCATCATTTATCCTGTCTTTCCATAGATCCTCCCAATGCCTCAAATCCTGCTTTAGTCCTGGTTTGATTCCGGCGACTTGTTTTGACCCTGATCTGGTTTGGATCTGTGTGAATCCTGGCGTTTTCCTTGTTTAGATAGTCCTTGTTTAATTCAGTACTAGTTAGACCTGTCATGATAATTACCGTATCGACTTATCGTTTAACTAATCGCTGGAACAGTTTTTTGTGTACATTTTCTTTGTTCTAGTTGGGATTTTTTTGTTATTTTTATGTAGTCCAATAAGATTTGAGCATTATAGAGTTGAATAAATAACACATATGACGAATTGTAGATGCTAACTAATGACTAAAGTGTTTCATTCAACTTTGTATTTGTTGCAGCTCATGTTTTTCAATGATATTTTAGAATTTACAAGGATTCAAGGATTATAATAGGATTATAATAATGAATCTCATTATTATAGTTTATTGTGATATTTTGTTGTAGTAATACATAGCACTTTGGAATTTGTTATCGTGAAAAAGGTTTAGTTCTCGTTTAGTCTTTTGTTTTGATCCTGGCAAGGCTTGATAGTGGCTTAATCGTGTTTATATCCTGGTTTATATCTTAGTTCTGTGTTAGTGCTGTTTTTTTTTTACCGTTTTAGTTCATGGTGTAGTCCGGGTTCATTTTCCGACATAAGTTCTGGCATTATTGTTCTGGTTAGTCCTGGTTTAGACCTGCTTTAGTCCTACTTTTGTCCCTGTTTAACCCTCATATCATGCTTTTTTATTCCTTATTGTTTAGTTACGGGTTTAGTTTGGATTGAACCCTTGATATGTTTTGACTTTGTCGTTTAGTTCAGGTTTTGTCAGTGTAAATTTGTAGTTTTGTCCTGGTTTCGATCCTGTTACTCTCTAAGGCATTTGAGCCCCTTTTTCACCTGATGTAGTCCCGGTTCACTTCTGGTTCAGTCCTCTCCTCACTCTTGTCCTTGGGTCTTTGTCTCTGCTGTGTGGCTGTATACACTTGCAGAATAATAGTCTTTTCTCTCTTAGCAAAGTGTTTTATTAAAAGTCACTGCGACGTTCCCTCGGAGAGCTGCTAATGTTTGTCTGAGGAATCAATAAAGATCCACCCATTCAAAACACGGCCTTGGACACAAACTGAGAGGTTTTCTAATGAAGCGATCATGAATAGAATTGTGAGGCGCGCTGGGGATGGGTGCAGACAGCGTATTGTGGAGGTGTCATTGACATGGGAAAAGCATGTTTTTTAATGCTAAACTATATGTAAATAAACTAAAGTACCACAACTTCATCTGAACAGCTCCTCGAAACCCTCTTCTAGCACACAAACTGCTTACCTACATCCATAAACCTCCTTTTTGGGGCTTCTTAAAGGCGTCCTGTTTCACTTGACCATCAAGTCCTACTCAAATTCACTATCCCTCTTTCCCAAATTGATGTTAGATTTGAAAGACACACATTTTTCACACACGTTTTTTAAGCTCTTAACCATATTATAACATTTTTCCCCTCATCAGAAAACATATCTGGAGTTGTATTTAGCTTCATTCACACTTGTTGATCAATCCTGTTTAGAAAGTCCTCTCCCCTCTGAGCTTGAGTCAGTTTCAAATTGTCCAGATTTGTGATGTCATAGCTAGAAATCTGAATTCTTCTGCGCTGGTTTCATGTCCATAGTCTAGACTTGTTCTGAGCAATTCTGCCGTCAAATCACATTCTTATATTAAAGCATGTATGGTTTCAGACACATTATTTTACATTCTAAAACATGATGTTAAAACAAAAGCACTCAAGCATGTTGCTAAAACTGACCATTTTAATCACTATTGTTGTATCAGTAATTATAACAGAACTGGCTATGTCTAAACTAGGACTAAGACTACTCTAAATCTGGACTAAATCCGAAATAAACTATAGTTAACCAGCTATAAACAGAGACTAAACCAGATCTAAACCAAGACTAAACCAGTGTTATTTTTCACATTAAACATGCACTAAACCAGGACTAAGCCAGGACTAAAACAGATTTAAATCAGGACCAGATTTGAACCAGGACTAGCCCGATCTAAACCAATATTTTACCAGTAATACATTGATTATTAATACAAGATTATGTTCACGCTTGTACAATCTCCACATTAAAATTGTAACTTAACTGTGACTAAACTATGAACTAAACCAAAACTACACCAGGACTAAACCAGGACAAGGAAAAGACTAAACCAGTTTTACATTAGGAATCAAAACTGGGCCTAAACCAGTGTGAACACAACTAAATCTAAATAAGTAGATCTAATACACGTCTAAATCAGTTTAAAACCAGGACTAAACCCCATGTGAACCAAGACTAAACCAGATTAAAACCAGGAATAACCAGGTCTGAACCAGGACTAAAACCATTTCTACAAGTGCTATATAGATTTTCCTCCAAACACACACAGTTTCTCTGATTGATAGAAACGCTTTTCTTGCTGCTTTTAGAGTTGACTTAAGGCTGTCTGTATTCTGACCTGTTCGTTTTAGTTATTTTCCATCGCGGGCTCCTCTGTGACCTCTGACCTCTGCGTTAGTACGTACCAGACACCATCTTGAATCGTCTGCATTAACCTTTATTTACCAAGGGTCCCTTCTCAAATTGGGGTTAACCTGGCTCTTTCTGACCCGCTTTAAAAGGACTAAAACTGGTTCTTTTGAGGAACACAGCAGATTTGAATCGACTGAGGTATAAAGGAGGTTTTTATGGAATGTTGTCTGGTTTACAAATGGGAAACCGCCATCTATGTGTGGGTTGATGAAAGAGGAGCAATATCAGTTTTAACCTTGTTTTTTATGTTTGGGCTCTCACTCATGGTTTTGTGCTGTGATTGATTTCAACACATTTGGTTTAGTGTGAATGTGGAGAGAGTAACTTGAAATTTTGATTGGAAATTGATTTTTGTATGAATAGATCTACTTTAAAACAAACAAGCATACGGCTGCATTCAAACTTTGAACCTCAAAATGCAGCTGTTTTTTACTTGTACTTAGTATCTTTGTAAATACTGAGCTACACGGAACAAAAACTGAACAAATGAACTAAGGTGCAATCATTTGAGAACTTTATTGTTCAACAAAACAAAACCACAAAATATTATGATAAGTTTGTGGATCAAATTTTCGGGTTCAACTTCTGAAAATGTGTATTTTTACATTTTTGTCTTATACAGCTCAATTTCTTTATAGTCTTGGTACTTTCTTTACTTTTAA
Source organism: Rhinogobius similis (assembly GCA_019453435.1). Lineage (NCBI taxonomy): Eukaryota > Metazoa > Chordata > Actinopteri > Gobiiformes > Gobiidae > Rhinogobius > Rhinogobius similis. The sequence goes on along the minus strand of CM033624.1, from coordinate 11,227,416 downwards.
CAACACAAACTTATAACATCACAAAGAAGAATGATTTAAATTATAAATTATTAACAGATTGTTGAATCCCAAGAGAAAAAAGCATGTCATTGTCTACTTACAAAAATGACTCTCATGCCCATATATGGTCACACCCCCACAAATTCATACATTTTTAAAATACAATTTCCAGATATTGAAATGTTATGCATTTTTAATTGTTTTTGCCTGAGAGGGTGCTCTAACACAATGTCAACAGTTTTCCACTAAATGTTTCTGTTGCCATCTGTCATAATGTTTTAGGGATTTTTAAATGGTCTGTTATCGAGGGACTTCAGTGGCTTGGAAATTAGTCCTGCTCTTGTCCTGGTTAAATTCTGTTTTATCTTTGATTTGGTGGATATTTTTAGTTCTGGATTTGTCCTGGTTCAAAATTGGTTTATCACAGTTTAGTCCTGGTTTAGCCAAGGTTTAGTCCTGACTTTAAAGGCCTTGTATAATTTATTGACTGGCTTTATCCGTGGTTTTCAGAATGATGAAAAAAAAAAAGACAGTTGCCATGGTAATTGACTAAATATTATACATTTTAAATGGGCAAAGATCCTCAAAATGTTGCATAAAACAGCAGGCTGAAACCCATGAATAATTTGTAAATTAGTCTTGTTTTATCGATGGCAAAATCACGTTTTAGCCAAGGTTTAGTCCTGGTTCTGAATTGGTTTATCCTGGTTTAGTCATGGTCATAATAATGTCCCGGTTTTGTCTCAACTAATAAACTGGTTTCTGCTTTCTGACTAGATGTTTCAGATTCTTTTTAAACAATTAACAAGCCATAATTTATTTTCCGACTCATTGCTGCTGTTTCATGCCTGTAGTGTTATTGATGTTATTGTTCTGTTATAATGGAACACAATGGACCCACCCACTCACTCCCACACTGTCCCAGATCAGGGCTGCACCCCCAGCTTTAGACCCTCGGAGGTCCTGCTCTTAAATAAAACATGAGGACCAGGCTGCACCACTCCCAAAGACCCCCCAAGCAATGGTTAGACCTCTCCAAACCACCTACAGGGATGCATCGCTGGCTTCATCATCTAGACCTTGTTTAGACATGGTTTGATCCTGGTGAAGTCTTGGTTTAGATCTTGTTTAGTCCTGGTTCAGCAGTCTTGGCTCAGGCTTGGTTCAGTCCTGGTCAAGACTTTGTTCAGTACTAGTTCCAGTTCCAGTTTCCGGTTGGTCCTGGTTAAGCCCTGGTTAGACCCCTGATCCTGACCCTGGTTAAGTTCTAGCTAAGTCTTGGCTTAGTCCTGGTTCAGTCCTGGTTTAGCTCTGTTTCAGTCCCGTTTCAGTCCTGTGTCAGTTCTGGTTCAGTCCTGGTTCAATCCCAGTTCATGTCTCTGGTCTGTTGAATGAATGCATGAGCCCCCTTTCACAAACCCCCACGACCACTACAGGATGATGTTGCCGTGACGACAGCATGAGTCACCTGCTGTGAGCTTTCAACCAATCACATCAGACCTCCACCTGGACTCAGACAGGTGCAAGAAATCATGAATTCATTTTGACTTGTGGGGATTTTAATTGGCTAATATATGGTAGGCAAAAATAAAATAATTATGTATTATGTCAACTTCCTTTTAGCTGGCTTTTGAGATGTAGTCCGTTACATTATTGTAGGCTAAATCGTTTATAATACAAAATCACAATCATGGTTATGACTACATCCCTTCTCTAAACATTGATTGTCACCATTTTGCAAATTTGATGCTCTTTAACTATTTGTGAACTTTACTACTAACTCATAATGAGCAGTGTGGTCACAATTTGTGCAAAGCCATTGCCAGATTTAAGTGTTAAAATAATTTTTTGAGCAATTGGTGAGCCCAAACCAAATATCGGCCTATACTAGAGATTTAAGGCCAATAGACAATACACATAAATGTGCGGCCTGAAATTTTGACAAACCAATTTATCGGTCTATCTCTTATAGGCTCATTTATACTGCCTAAACAGCTTTGTGTGTTCCAATCGTATAGTTACTGTCACTGTGTTTATACTTTCACTCATTTCTAATGTTATATTCTGTGTTGAGTCCAACAGCTTCATTACTATACGTCATCTTCTTCTTATTATTATTATTAATATTATTCCCCCCGGCTCACTTTTGCCTCTTTTTGCCACAGATCTGCACTCTTGTAGTAAACGCACTTCCGGTTTGACGAAAACCCCATTCATGCAAATGCCGAAAGGGAGAAAAGTCTCGCCACTAAAACATTATTACACATGCAAAAACAAGTCAACAATGCACCGATTTCCTGGGCGGCCTGAAAACAGCTTTGTAGTCCGTGTAGAACTTATTTTCTGTCACACGTGTCTCCTCCATGTAAACTAATACAACGGAAAAAAGATGGCGGCGCCCACGGCAACTTCCGGAATAAGGTGAATACTATGCGACAGAAGCCTCCATGCATTTCGAGCGTAGATCATAACTGAACCGTGGATGAACCTGTGCGGATCAGTGTGTAAGTTGTCTTTATCGTAAATCCCTAATAACTTGTTGTCACGATCCCGCTCGACATTTGCATACACTGCGCCAAAGTGTCAAAACCATCCTGTCAAATATGCAGGGATGTCATTGTGGATATACATAAACAGTCCCAATATCTCAATCACTCAAATTATACGGAAACGCGCCTATTTTCCATCCTTTTCCTCATTAGTTCAATTTCACAGTGAGTCTAACCCTGACACTAATCTATGCAGCCTGGGCCCATAATGATTCTGATTCCAAACCCGTCTTAGACTCTGCGATATCAGGCTTAAGTCACTGACACCTGTCCCAGCTGGCTCTTCCCATGGTGCACTGGGGCTCTTCTGGGACCCCTTACATCCCCCCACCTCTCTGATGCACCCTCCCGTCCTCTGTAGAAGGAGCAGCTGTGGGACGTCCCGCAGTGAAAACAGCCCGGGAACAATAGAAACGAGCGGTGTTGGTGCGACTCCGATAATGACCCTGTGAAGAGATTAAATCCGATTATAATCAGATTAAGAAGCGTTTAAAAAGAAACCAAAACAAGATGGTGGCCCGAGGAGAAGGGAGGGCCGGGATATGAGGAAGTGTTGACAGCAGTGATAACATGAACCAGGGCTATTCCAGGACTAAACAGGATTAAACTGGGGCTAAACCGGGGTTAAAAGACTACACCAGGACTAAACCAGGACTAAACCAAGGCTAAACCAGGACTTAATAGACCCAAACTAGGGATAAAGGGTATAAAACAGGGCTAAACCAGGGCTAAACCAGGATTAAACTATGACTATACAGTAGAAAAACCAGAGTAAAAATGCTAAAAGACCGCATCAGGACTAAACCAAGACTAAAGTAAATAGTACCAAACTAAGGAGAAAGGGCATAAAACCCAGACTAAACTAAAACAGTACAAAACCTGGGTAAAAAAGGCTAACTAAGACCAAACCAGACCTAAACCAAGACAAAACCAGGGGTAAACGAAGACTAAACAGTACCAAACCAGGCCAAAACTGCAAAACCCAGAATAAACCAGGACTAAACAGTACCAAACAAGGGCAAAATCAGGAAAAGCAGGACAGGAGCCGGGGCTAAACCCGGACTAAACTAGTACTAGACAATACAAAACCAGGGCAAGAAGAAACTAAGACCAAACCAGGACTAAACCATGACAAAACCAGGGCAAAATTAGGACTAAACCAGGGTAAACTGGGCAAAAAGAAGGACAAAACCAGAATTAAACCAGGGATACACTGGATTAAATATTATGAAACAAACCAAAAGCCAACCAACCAAAAAGAAACCAAAAGGGGCAAAAAATAGGACTAAACCAGGGCTACACCAGGGCTAGAACTACAAATCCAGACAAAAAGACAACCAAGACCAAACCAGGATTACACCAAGACAAAATCGTAAACCAGGACTAAACTAAGACTACAAAACCAGGCAAAAAAGAAATCAAGACCAAATCTGGACTAAACCAGGACTAAACCAAGACCATATTAGAAGTAAAGTAATACCAAACAAGGCCAAAAGAGGAAACAAACCAGGTCTAAACCAGAGCTAAATCAGGGCTAAACCCAGACTTGAATTTGAATGTTGAATCATATGCCACACATTTATGTGTAATTTACAACTACTCAGTCCCCAAACTAGGATTAAAACCAGGACTAAACCACAATTAAATTGGTATAATAAACGACTAAACTATCATTCTACGTCCTTAGAGTAACTTTTTTATGAGATTTTTGGATTTACATAACAGTATAGTAGAATTTTTACCATCAGTCAAGCTATTTTCATCGCATTTATGATGATTTATAGTTTTTAGTATTCCTTGAACCTCCTCCTATTGTGTTGTCAGTACTACTATCATTTGTAGTACTAGTATTTGAGTATTTGAACTATTCGTTGGTGGTTATTGTTCTAAATGACACTCATTGTTCCATCTTTCCCGCCTCTGTCTGCTCGCTCTGTAATTGATGTCTCCAACTTCACACTTTCAATCTTGGCCTCATTAAATATTGAACACATTGGCCACGCCCCTTTCATTGTAAACAGTCCCCCACCTCTGTCCAATCCCCTACTTTTGTGTACACGTAAGCCCCTCCTCCAGCCCCTCGTCGTCCAATCAGCTTCTCCTCCGGCTCCCCGTTCTGTCTACAGCTGTTTGAACAATGTGCTCTGGTCCACTCCTCCCCCTGTTTTCTTCTGTCAGTGTCACTACGGCCCGTTTATCGCTCAAATGCAATTATACTATGAACATTTACATCTCTGGGAATCGTTTTTTGGGGGATTTTCATTTCTCTTGAGGATAATTCTGTGAGAAGTTAAGATTCGAACCAATGCATCACAACTGGAGCCTCTCGATTGTCAAGTAAGTGTTTACAAATCAAAAGAACGGTGAAATCATGGTTTGGAAATTGTTCATATTTGGTTTGTTTTTTAGCATGCCATTCGAAATGTTATTAGATTTTCACAGATTATTAGATTATTGCAGGAACAAGGCAACAGTTATTTGTATTTTTTTTATCTGGCAGTAAATCATGGACTTGTAATGCGGGTTAAATGATTTACTAATTTGCTTTTGATTTGAATTTGTACAATTTTGTTTTCAACGCATTATCAACAGTTGATTGCAAAAACTATCAAAAATATTCAGCATGGCTAGTATTTTATTTTATTTTTTTTCTTAGTGGTAAACTTCACTTGAAATATTTCTTAGCTTTTCTCAGGTTTTATTGTTATTGCCTGATAACTTCAGTCAGTGCCATTTGGATCAAAATGTCTTAATTAAATCAAATATTTTAAGCAAAACCTCACTTTGAAATTAATCAAAAACTATGCCATAATTAATGAGTCCATTTGAAATTTTAATATGTGAGAGAAACCTGGTTTAGTCCTCGGTTAGACCAGATTTTGTCTTAACTGAGCACTGGTTTAGTCCATAGCAGATTATTGCATTTACTCTGTGTCTTTTTCTTACTGAAGTAATTATTATCTTGCACCGTTTTGAGCACATATAATTTAGTGTTCTTTGTTAAATGCTGGCTCAGGAACACTTTTTCTTTTCTCTTTTGTAATGACGAGTTCTTAATTGTCACGCGTGCTGGATAATGGACTGCAATTAAACCAGGCAGGGAGTAGACCCGGACTTTTGAATCAGAACAAAATCAGGTCTGAAACGAGACAGGATTAAACAGGAATAAACTAGAACTGAACAAAAACAAAACCAGAACAGGCTCAAAATCATCCAGCATTTCTAAATAACAACAAAACCAGGTCTAAAACAGAACTGAACCAAAACAAAACCAGGACTTAATCAAGACTAAACCAACATTTAATCACATTTAAACTAAACTTTTCTTTTTTAGTTTAGTCTTAACATGTGATAATATAATGTAGATCCATTCATCGCAAATTCATTCATTTTAGACTAATGTATGTTGTGTTGTAGTTTAATTGCTGCTGTTTCATTTTGTGAAACGAAAGTAAACCAGATCCAGAGACAGTTTAGTTCGCTTTTCTTTCCCCTAAACCCTGTCTCTTCCTTTCTCTCTCATTCCTGACGTCTTAATATTTGATAGAAAACATCTCCTCGCCGCTCTCTAATGAGGAGCCTCTTGTGACTGACAGATTTTTGCAAACTGCTTCACGTTCCAACTTTAATCAGAGCTCGTGTTCACTCGTGTTTTATCGGCTGGGGATTTTAGTCCAAGTGCGTATGAATAAAATGGACAAATGGCGCAATTATGACGACTAAAGGTGAGAGGCTGCTGATCTTTGAGTTGATTTTACTGTTCTGTTTACAGGAAATAACCAAACCACTCTGCAGACATGTAATAATCTTTTTCTGTCATCTGCTACATTTCGAAAGAGTGATAACTAAGTCGAGTTATGGAGGTGTGAAGATGAAGTGCATCCAGAGCGACTTTCAGTGCAACACCTCGTCCGCACTTCCTGTTTGTGGGGATGATGTCATTTTTGCCTAATCGCGACATCATCCTGTGCTCGCTCAAGCTCAAAACCAAGACGTCAAAGCACAAATATGTCCCATGGAGACAAGCAAGTGCAAACTCTCCACCAGAAAAGTTACAGAGTGCACCTTTATTATGACTGGATAGCTTCGTTTGTACAATGTCTTTAAATGTTCAGAAATACAGGCAACTGAATAACCTATTGTTGTAAGTTAATCTGAAAAACTGGTCATTTGTCTTGAAAACCATGACTGAACAAAGGATAAACTAAAAGCCAAACATTTGCTGGACTGTGAAATCAGAGCTTTAATGCGGTTCCTGATTTTCAAACTGTGAAAGAAGGAAGTCTGTATTTAAATCTGTGAAATCTTTTCTTATAGCTCCCACAAACCCTTTACACATCATTAGTGTTCTGTGAAACAGTTTCAGCCACACAGCTCTTCTTTGGGTTTGGTCAATTTTTCTGTAATTAGATGTAGATAGTGCACAGTGTGAGAAAAGTTGGGCAATGCAACTTTGAATATATTAAAAAGGAAGATAGTGGGATTGTGAAGATTATCTCACTTAAAGCTGCGGTACCCAACTTTTTCCCCTCATAACTACATTTTGTTTTCTTCCCCTGAAAATGTACTGTATTTTGTTGGAAAAATCAGACCCTACACGCTGTCTTCAACTAATAATTAAACATTTTATCTATCTTTTCAAAGACTTTGAGGTGAAAGCTGATTGTCTAAACAGGGATAATACTTTTTTTGTCTGAAAAAGCTGTTCTAAAACTGTTCTAGTGGTTGAAAAATACTTGCATGTGAAAAAAGATATGCCGAAGGGTTTGTGAGAGTTAGGAAGGTATAAAAACAGTATATACTTCCTTTTTTCACTGTTTTAGGCATCCCCAGCTTTTATGCTACATGCTTTTCTATTGTTTGTATCCAAAATCAGTTGGTTCTGTGAATGCTGGCTACTTCCTGTCACTAGAACAGTCATTGTGAAGATTTTCTCCTCAGTTCTATCTCTTTGGGTTTTTCCCGAGTCGCGCTCAAATCAATCAATCCTGACAGATCACACAACGGACAGAGAACCGGACTTTACAAAGGAGCTACTTCACCAAAGGACAATTCTGATTAAGGTTGCGTGAGCATGAGCTAGCGTTTGTCCAGCTGCAGTCCGATTGATTGTTTACATGACATCTGAACACGGGCTGGAAGAGGTCGGGACCATTCGCGGCCCGTGGATTTGGGAGAATCGATCCACGGCATCTCAATCGACGTGCCCGAAGCGATTCAAATTGGACAATAGGCAACTCATCCTGTTTGGAGTTCATGTAAATGCGGTGTGTCTGAACAGAGCGCTCGAGATGCTGTCACTGGGCTTTCCCTGTGTAAATAATGCAAAAGTAATTGAATTTATTAGTAAATGAGTTCTAATCTGTAACACTGGCTCAAAACCATGACTGAACCCAGACTGTAAACACAGATCTAAACCCAATTAAACCACGACTAAACCTTGAAAATGCCATTTCAGAGCTTAAACCAGAGCTAAACCAGCATTACGCCAGACTTAAACTTTCCTCACGACTTTTATAATTGCTCTAGTCTCTCTGGAATCTGTCTGTCTCTTTGTTAACCGTGTCCGTGAGCCTGAGCCGCGCCTGTCTGACGGTAAAATAAAGCTCATAAGAAAAACCCTGTGAATACGCCCAAACGCCTCTGTACAGTGGGACTTCTGCTGACAGCGCTCCTCCTCTCCCAGTGGACTCAGACGCTTTCATCCCTGAGACTGTAGCAACCTTTGTGCAACGTGAAATGATTGCATTATATTCATATCTTTATTTTAGGTTGTGTCATGTGAAATGACTTCATGTGCTAGATTTTTATGTTGTTCTTTAACATCACTTTTCACAGTTTAGTCCCTGTTTGGATCTGAATTAGTTCCTGACTTTGTATAGGCCTGCTTTAGTCAGTTCTGGTTTAGTTCTGGTTAAAACCGGATTTCTGTTTGGTCTTTGTTTTGTTGGTTTTGGTTTAGTCCTGCTTTAGACCAGCTTTATCCCAGTTTTTAGCTAGTTTAGTCTTAGTTTTGTCCCGGTTTAGACCTATTTACCTGGTTTCGTCTTGGTTTACTGTGGTTTAGTCCTGCTCTTGATGCTGGATGTAGACCTGCTTTTGTCCAGGTTTAGACGTGGTTTAGGCTTGATCTTGGGCTTGTTCTTTTTTTAGTTTTGGATTACAGTGCTTTAGACCAGTTTAAGCCCTGTTTTTACCTGGTTTAGACCATGGTTTATACCTGATTTAGGTTTGATCTTGGGCTTGTTCTTGTTCAGTTTTGGCTTAGTCCTGCTTTAGACCAGTTAATCCCTGTTTTAGCTAGTTAAGTCCTGGTTTAGCCCTGTTTTTTTTAACCATTTCTACATCCTTGTTTACTTTGGTTTAGTCCTTGGTTTAGACTTGGTTCAGCCCTGTTTTAGGTTTAGTCTTGTTTCAGTCAAGATTCAGTTTTGTTGTAATTTTTATGCACGCAAAAAAACAAATATATTGTTTTTGTTTAGTTTTGGTTTAGTCCTGCTTTAGACCAGCTTTAGTCCTGGTTCAGACCTGGTTTTATACTGATTCGGTCCTGGCCTTGGTCCTGGTTGTAGACCTGGTTTGGCTCTGGATTCTGCCTTGTGGAGATTAAATGTTAATGATGCTGCAGTCGTCACAGTGATAATGGGATAAATCATGTGACCTGCCTCCTGGAGGTCATGTGATCAAACCCTCCCCAGGATTAACCCCTGTGTCCCTGACCCCTGACCTCCGTGACTTTCTGCGACCTTTAGGCGCGCAGCAGGCTCCACAGAACAATAACTGCTTTACAATTCACAAACATGTATAATTTATCAGCTCAATACGGCATTGATGGTTCAAGGGTCTGTTTTGTATTCAATTGTAATTATACTGCCATAAATGGAATAATAAACTGAAAACACCACTTCTTACTAAATTATTGACAAAATTACAAATAAAAAGCAAAAAAATACCACCAGTAATAATAAAAAATAAGGAGACATTGGGTTTTCAGTATTTTGGATTAAACTATAACATAATTAAAATCTAAAACATATTTTTGTTTTTGAAAATGGTTATGTGACAGTTTTAAACCCTCCATGCACGATCCGGACTCAAAATTTTCAGTACAAGGATGTGGGCGGGGATAGGGGGTAGGTGAAAACAGCAATTTTCAAGCCTCAAATGCAGGCAATACAAGATGACTCAAACTGAAATACAACTTTGAGTAAGATAATATAAGTGCTGCTCATGCATTGATTCAATAACATCACCTCTCCACAGATCAGACCTGTAACTCGGCCTGGTTGTCTCATAGTGTTGTCATGATGCTAATATTTCAAACTCAATTTAGCTACTATGGAATATACTTGATTCTCGATACCAATTTCAATACCACACTAATAATTAAAAGGTTCTTTTTCAGTTCAAAGTTGTAGACAATTAACGGACATTCACGACACAAAATAATACTACTTTCTTTATAGAACATTGTAGTCTTATTCTTGTTTTGATTACGCTCAAAATCATTCTAAAACCGTTCAAAAAGATCACATTTTATCCTGTTAATATGAGCGTATTTAGTATCGATACTTGTTCAAATGAGTATCTCGTTTCAATACTAGTTTTAGTATAAATAAGTATTAGGGGTGTAACGAGATAGATCACGAGGGGGGGTCTTTTATTTAACTTTGTAACATTAACTTAAATTTTAACTTTAAAAAAATATGAAGAAACAACCCTAATACATAAACAAACTGCTTTTCTTGGTGCGTATTCTGTATCACAAATGAAATATGGCATTACAAGACAATAAAAACAATGCAGCTTTAAAACTGAATATTCTCTTAAATAATAATTCTTCAAATGTCAAGAATGTCATAAGCAAAAGAAAAAAAAAAACAATACTGTGCTAGAATAAAAAGCTTAACAACTTGGAACTTCTCTTATAAAGTGCATATTTCAAGTATGTCACTTTTTCTCTGGTTTCATTATAAAGCTTTGGAATCGCCGCTTGACTTATGTGTGTGCGTGACGGTGTGCGGAGAAGTCGCTAAGTCCCGCTGCTTCAACCGCGGGCGCTCCAAGGTCCGTGTAACAGGGCGCATCGGTTTTGAGCACTCGCTAAGTCTTATCAGGTGCCGAACTGTATCCTCTCCGGAGCGTTTTCTAACCTGTACTGCGCTCAGATAAGATGCCATCCCATCGACAGCGAAGGTTATTGCGTTTTTCAGGAGCTGCACTACAAAAACAACGTATTAAATAGTTCTCGCAAGATTACTCTGTGGGTGCTCACACAATCTGGAGCCACGAGATCTCGTCCCATCCTTAATAAGTGTCTATTTTTGATGCTTTTGACTGCATTATTGTCTCACGGAGATAGATAAGTTTAATGGCATGCTGTGAAATAATCAAGGAGAAAGGAGAAAGCAATGCTATCTCCATGGCGACAAGCTGGTACTACAACATTACTATGAACTGTTTATTACAAAAACTCAAATGAATGAAAGAAATAGCATTGGTTTTCGCATATGTTTTTGTCATCTGACTTCATGCCGTCAAAAATATTATTATTATAGTCAGTGAAATGATTTATATTTTCTGAGTTCATGTTTTGTTTTTCTTGTTCCCTGTTTAAATGCTAAGCTGTGCCTGTGACTTGCACTTGCACTTGCACAGTTAATGATTTTATGTGAGCAAATGATCAGACTGTCACTGTGTGTGAATGCGGCGCAGTGTTTTTTTCCTCTAAACAGATTTGTTGGATTAGAATCGTGGCCATCACTTACGCAGTTGAGGTTAGATGTTTTCAAGATAAAGCCGTAAAGTCAGTTGGAGTGACACAAGATGATTCCGAGGTTTAGATGGAGCCGATGATTCACTCGTGTGTGACTTCTTCATTTAGTTTCTTGTCGCTGTGGATCAAAATGTAAAAAGTCTTAATTATGTGAAGTGTTTTGCAGCAGTTTGTAAAAGACGAGACTTTGAACCCAATTAGAGAAAATCTGGAGACACACTGAAAACATGGAGATGTCAAATTAATTATCAAATATCACTGCACAACAGAAAAGGAAAACAGACAAATAAGTTCTGCTTCAGGCTTGGTTTCGATCAACTTTAGTTCTGGTTTAGTTCTAGTTTAGACTTGCTTTAGTCCTGGTTTAGTCCTAGTTTAGACCTGGTTTATTCCGAGATTAGTCCTGGTTTGGTCGTAGTCTAGACCTGGTTTAGTCCTGGTTTGGTCCTGGTTTAGACTTGCTACTTCTGGTTTAGTCCTAGTTTAGAACTGATTTAGTCCTAGTTTACTTCTAGTTTAGTCCTGGTTTTGACTTGGTTTGTCCTAGTTTAGACCTGGTTTAGTCCTGGTTTGGTCCTGGTTTAGACTTGCTACTTCTGGTTTAGTCCTAGTTTAGAACTGATTTAGTCCTAGTTTACTTCTAGTTTAGTCCTGGTTTTGACTTGGTTTGTATTAGTTTAGACCTGGTTTAGTCCTGGTTTTGTCCTGGTTTTGTCCTGGTTTAGACCTGGTTTAGACCTGGTTTAGTCCTGGTTTGGTCCTGGTTTAGACTTGTTAGTTCTGGTTTAGTCCTAGTTTAGACCTGCTTTAGTCCTAGTTTAGAACTGATTTATTTTGAGATTAGACCTGGTTTGGTCCTAGTCTAGACCTGGTTTAGACTTGGTTTAGTCCTAGTTTAGACCTGGTTTAGTCCTAGTTTAGACCTGATTTAGTCCTAGTTTAGACATGGTTTAGTCCTAGTTTACTTCTAGTTTAGTCCTGGTTTTGACTTGGTTTAGTCCTAGTTTAGACATGGTTTAGTCCTAGTTTAGACCTGGTTTAGTCCTAGTTTACTTCTAGTTTAGTCCTGGTTTTTACTTGGTTTAGTCCTAGTTTAGACATGGTTTAGTCCTGGTTTTGTCCTGGTTTTGTCCTAGTTTAGACCTGGTTTAGTCCTAGTTTACTTCTAGTTTAGTCCTGGTTTTGACTTGGTTTAGTCCTAGTTTAGACATGGTTTAGTCCTGGTTTTGTCCTGGTTTAGACCTGGCTTAGACCTGGTTTAGTCCTAGTTTGGACCTGGTTTAGTCTTGGTTTAGTCCAGTTTAGACCTGTTTTTTTCCTGGTCTAGACCTAGTTTAGACCTGGTTTAGACCTGGTTTAGTCCTAGTTTAGACCTGGTTTAGTCCTGGTTTAGACCTGGTTTAGACCTGGTTTAGTCTTAGTTCAGTCCTGGTTTAAACGTATACAGTGCTTCACCTAGAATTGTTCCAGATGAGTTTGAACAAAGCACAAGTGATGGGGTTAAACTTAAGTCTCCGTGGTGTTTGCAGTTGTTGCAGTATAATATGCAGTACTCCTGTGCTCTGCAGTTCTTCCCACTGTGTTCTGACTGAAGTACAGAATCAAAGTCCTTCAGATTGTAAATATTTGATGAGCTGTGATCAGTATTCACAGAGAACTCTTCAAACCAGCTGCAGACCACTGTACTCTCCCCATACTCTACTGTACATTATACTACTGACATTACTATTACTTCTTACCACTGCTATATTTCTACAATAACTACTGTTTGTTTACTGCTCCCACGCTACTATTGTTATTGCTGTAACGCTAAATTGCAACTTCACTCTCTCACTTGACTTATATAAACTTGTAAAATGAAATTAAGAAGACAGCATGTACTTTTACAGTTAAGTCGAGCTGATTACAGCGTGTGAGTGAAGTTGAGGTTAATTTGTTTGAACCAGAGGAAGAGGCCGGCTGCTTTAATTAAACAAGAATTCGGTCAAATTAACTGTCAGTGAACTTCTTTGCAAAATAGCTCTGACATGTATTCCTTTTTTAAATCACGACTCATGTACACTCACTATCTCTCCTTAAGAGGTAACATTTTCATCATGTGAAAGTCAAGGGAGGTAACTGCACCTGTCACTCACACAGAGCAGGGCAGGGGCTGACTATAGGAGCAGTGGGGGACAAATATCAAAGGTGCACCGTGTTACTTTACTGGCGAGGTGTCTGTAGGGCTGCCACGATTACACATTTTGAAGCACGATGATATTGAAACTAATAGTGAAACTACTTTACACAACTGACACAATGAATCTAAAGCAGGAGAACCTTTTTCCGAGTGAACTGTGTTGGAAAAAATGTGTCAAGAATAAACAAATGGTGCGATCAAAGACTTCAGTAGTTAGTTCAAGTATCTCTAATTTGTCCTAAATGTTGATTATTCAACAAACTACAGCCCAAATCATGATATAGGCCTAATACTATAAAAAATAAGGAACAAATAATATCGTAACTATCGCGTCAGGCCTTGTCTCCATGGGGATGATACTGTTCCCTTGAAGTTCTACATTATGGAATTAAACTATCTATCTTGTAATTATTCAACAGTGTTTTCTATTGCTAACAATCGCTAACTAATAACTAACATTTGAAAACTATAAAGAGCATGTCATCAGGTTTTATTTTCAGATATAAATTGATGTCTTCTGCACGGGCGGCCTCAATGCCAGCAGTGAACACATACCTGGACACTAGATGGCGCTCACAGGAGCAGCTTCCAGTGCCCGAGTGTATCGACACCTTTGGTCACAGGTCATTCTTCCACACTTACACCAGGCCGTGGAATGATGTCCCACTCTGTTGGAGGACAAGCTGCTCCATGAACATGTTTAAAAGGCTGCTCTTGTAGTCAGACTGTGAACTGTTTGAGTGTGTGGGTTTTGTTCTGTCTGTGGTTGTCAGACCTCATTAATTTGGGTTTGAAATAAACTTTGCCTGTTGGAGTGATACTATATTTGCCATACTGTGGAACATTCCAGACAAAGCAATGGCATCTTCATAGACACATGCAGATGGCGAACCCTCCTCCAGAATGTTACACAGTGCACCTTTAAACATGTGGTCATAATGATATGGCTATTGCATGTCACCATTGAAATAGCGTCTATTCTTTCCACCGCTCTCAACATTCTTAGCCTTAAAGGGAAGACTGCTCACGTCCACTTTCTTATTTATTGTTGTCTGGAAATGAGAACAGCGTCCTAATTTAGAAAATCACTTCAGGAAAAGACATTAGTAACACCCAGAAGCGGACAGCTGACTTGTCCTTTTCTTGCCTTGTATATTCACGTCTTTCCTGACCGGCACATTGTCCTGTGAATGCCTCAGATCTTTTGAATCAGGGGAAGTCTTGTCTGTTTGCTAGTCCTGATAATCAGGATTAGGATCTGGATTAGAGGTTGTCATGTAAACAGATGTAAACAGGCAAGAGAATTAGACCGATGTAATCTGCACTTCACAGGAACAACTGCAGTGGTTCAGAATGAAACGAAAGGTGAAGTTTGGAAAGAAAGATACTGCAAGTGATATTAGACATGAGGTTGAATGGAGTAATGGTTCTATTACGTTTGGTCACTGTAAATGTCATCATAACAAAGTGCCATACTTCCGGTCCAGGTTACGGCCCAGACTATGGAGCGCTACAGTTCACAGTAGCAAGAAGCAATTTTTTTTTCCTTTTCATTTGAGCTAAAATGTTAACGAATCCTACATGTGCCACCGTTTAAGAAAACAAAATTGGAAAACGAAGTAAGCACAGAGCAGTGGTACTGTATCCGGCTCCAAAAAACACATTATTATAAGCACATATTGCGTGATAATGATTTACCAAGCTCTATTGTTTAGTGTATTATTTGACAGGAAAAGAAGTCTATGCAAGGTGTGGTTAACTCTGAGGTGTGTCTTCTCTTTTGTCCCTATGTGTTTGCCGTAGTTCTTTGTCTACAGTATTCTCCTTCTGCTCATAAATATGTGACGTGAGCTCCTCTGGGATCAAACACACTTCACTTCACACAAAAGACCCAGGGAAGAGGAGAGGGAGGAATTTAACCATCAGGACAAAGAACTCACAATAATAAACAAGGACTTTAGCGCCAACTATTGAACAAAAACTGACAGGATGCAAAAAGTGACCTGCTTGTCTCAGTAGAGATGTTGTTATTTTGCCTAGAATGTACTCGGTATGGCATTAAACTTTATCTATCTCCATGGAGACGAGCAGGTAACGATAACAGGCCAAGTTACAGGTCAGATCTGTGGAGAGGCGAGTCCGCTAACAGTATGAATGTATGTGTATTTTTAAGCAGATAAACACGATTATTAAACACACAAGATAGATAAGTTTAACGTCATACTGTGGAACATTCCAGGCAAAGCAATAACATCATGGAGACAAGTAAGACGCCCGGAGCCTCCACCAGAAAATTTACATAGTGCACCTTTAAAAATAACAGTATTTAGATAATGTTATGGACACTTTTAAGTCACATTACATATTATTTCCTCTTTCCTTACTAGCTCATAGCCACAACTGCCCTGGGTTGACTGAAGAATAAAGTGGTCGAACTGCTCTAATTTGTGAAGTTATCCAAGAATGTTAGCACGAGAACAGTCTGTTTACGTTGCTGAGCCAGGTCAGCAACCTCTGTTAAGACTCAGTTGTGAATGGACTTGAATTAGATCTGCTAAAAATCCAGTTATGTTTCAGTTATGTTGAAGAAGAGCGTTTCCCCCACACCAGACCACGCCCCCCAGCATGACACACCGCTGGCTGTACACATGTGGCTGCCAGTCTGCGCCAATGCCCATTCTGACATCACCGATCGCCCACTCACACGTCACATTAATACAGATATGGCTCGCTCGAGGACACAACAGCAGAATGCACTAGTCTGAGCTGTAACAGAAACAGCAACGTTTGAGTTATAATGACCAATCATCATCAACCAAGTCACTGTCAATGAGTGTGCAGTGCTTTCTAACACTGTGTCATTACTTGCATCATTACAGTTACATTTTCCATATTGATAATCACTTCATGAATATATAAATGATGGCCGCATTTCTAAAACAACAAATATGTTTAAATACAGTTTCGTTTTTGTTTTAGTCATTTGAGCCCCTCCCTCCGGTTTCTGTGGTGTGATCAGGTCTGGGATCAGTTCTGTAAAACTGGGTGCAATGTCTTAGTCAGCATTTTCTATAGGGACTACAAAGAAACAGGATAAAACCCATAGTTGTACTTCTGCTAACAACCATCACCGCAAATAATTTCCCACTTGATCAGCAGGGAATGGCAGAATTGATTAATTTGGCTTCAAGTCAATTCTTGCATTGTACCCTTGAGCAATAACATTTTGGCAGTGATGTCCTTGTCTGTCACCATCACTGCACTGATGTTGTCACAGTACCATACATTTTTAGATGATAGATTGTAGTTAACACCACAAAACAATAGTACTTTCTTAATAATAGTACCATACATACCTTTCTAAAGTGATTCGGGAAAGGACCAAATTTGTCCTTTTTATGTTTTTAGTTTTTGTTCAGATGAGTATTCAGTTTCAAGAATAGTTTCAGTATCGAGTAGTATCAGATTAACCATACTACTTGAGAATAAAGTTTGCCTGATTTTATTCCAACAACATAAACACGAATGAATGAAAACTGTGTCCAAACGTACAGTCGAATGGCAGCAGTCATTTTTGCAAAATCAAATTTTGTCTTTGCCATCTGTTCTTCCGTTCTCAGGTCAAATGAGTTAGATGCGTGCCTTTAATGCCTTGCTCAGCAGTTCTGAGGCAGTGCAGAGCCACGCTCAGAGAAAGTAGAGCACACTGCACCAACGGCAACCGCGGGAACAAAGACCCAGAGTTAAGTCAGGAAGTTAGACCTGCTTTGAACCACGGCCACAGAAAGACCAGGACTTTGAACTGAGGTCTGCAGTGGAGAGAGAGAGAGAGGAGAAAGAGGAGAGAGACAGCCTGAAGTTTGACAGAAAGTAACTACAAAAAAGTGACTTCAAAAACTTCTGTCAAGTGTGTGTTTGGTGTTTGTTTAATTCATTGGCTGCTAAGACGACGGCAGAAAGGATTCAATGCCAAAACCACCAAAGCTCAGTGGTTTGAACGTTTGCCCACCAACGCACTGCTCGATGTGGTTCAACTTCAAACCCAGCACTGGCCTGTGCATAGTGCTGTTGAGTCCTTGAGCAAGACATTTCACCCACCTTTACTCTGAGTGAATGTGAAGGGCATAAGTCGGCCTTCCTTGCCTGACCAGCCAAGATCGCTTTAACATTAACTTTACAACGACATTTCAGTCTGGAACCATATCCTGTCCATGATTTCAAATGGATGTGACTGACAGGCGGATTAACCAATCAGAGAAACGCATGGTCCGTTCGTGTCTAAACAAACATAGCGGCTTACGGGAAAAAAGGGGAAAGAAATGACACAGACGATTGACCAGTGAAGCTGATTTCTGCAGAATCAACAACCGACGCACTAAACTCTGTAAATCTGAGGTAATGGATGTTACATATTTTGAGGTGATATCTTTCACATTTGAGTGACATGCTACAAATTACTGTGGTTGGAGTGTCTGAAGTTAAAAAGGACTAGACAGGGCAAACAAAATATAAAATCAATGCATTATTATTTATTTGCTTGTATGTTAACTCCTGGAATAAACAATTTTTCAGAGTTAGACCAAATTGTGTCTAAATCAAGCAGTGAAATATATTGTACCCAGAAAATAGATTATTTTTCTATTATGTTACACAAAGCAGATCTATCTTGATTTTGGATGGGATTATATTCTCAAAAGCAAAATAAAATGGTTTTCAGTATTGATTTCATGAATTTAATCAAAATGGGCGTTAAATCAGTGCTGTTTAACAAAAAATCACTGCCCAATTTCTTCTTACAAAGTCCAAACTGATGCTCACCACATGTTTAAAATGACAGAGAATTCGATAAGACATGACTGAATCTTAATCTTGAGTAAAATGAAAATTGCCCAGCCCTAGTGTAAAGGTTATATTCTCTTGTCAGTATAGCATAAATCGCAGTTCCTGAAGTTAGCATTGATTTTGTGATTGAGTCTGACTCCTAAAAGCCTATTTCGCGGAGCAGAAAAGCCCGGATCAGCGGACCAGATCTGTGCCTGCGTTTCAGATTGATAGATTTGTTGGTATTAGGTGTATTATGTAACAGCTCGATCTGGCAAAAATGAAGCTTCTAACTTGTGACGAGCGTTGAGGGAATGTTGGACCAGAGCGGACAGTGTTTCAGGTGTGAACTTAGAACGCTGCAGTCTCCAAAGATTTGAATTTCACTCAAAAAAATAATGACAACTAAATAAACCAAATATGCAAAACACCACCCACTGCTGCCATCGGTATATCGATTTTATTATCATCATCATTAGTGGCATGGCATTACTGTAATAGTTTGCACATTTCATAGGTTTGGAGTTATGAAAAATGAACACAGGTTCCATAGACATTTGCAATTTAACAACTTTTGAATGGTGATGTGTGCATTTTATGAAAGTGCATGAAGCTGGTGAGTGCACAAGCGGCGGGACAGTTTGCACTTCAGATAACTTGTGTATGAAAGTGAAAGTAAAACATCCAGCAGCGTAAAAGAGCTGTTAAAGGGAACATATTATACTGTAGTGACTTTTTTGAGCTTTTAACCATGTTCTAACCATGTTCCATCATTAAAAACATA
Source organism: Rhinogobius similis (assembly GCA_019453435.1). Lineage (NCBI taxonomy): Eukaryota > Metazoa > Chordata > Actinopteri > Gobiiformes > Gobiidae > Rhinogobius > Rhinogobius similis. The sequence goes on along the minus strand of CM033624.1, from coordinate 11,208,307 downwards.
CTGGAGATGCATTTAGTTTCATTCACGCTAGTTTTAAGAATGCTGGTTAGAAAACCTTCTCCCCTTCGATCGTCAAAAGCACTTCCTGCTGAACTCCCTCGATCTATGACGTTTTTCAGACTTTAGACTGTTTTAAGTCCTTAAATCATCAGAGAATTTCTGCCGTCTAAACACAATCATTACAAAATAACTAGCTTGCTGGCATTTCCTGACATTCACCTTTTTAGCTTGTGTAAGCTCAATGCAACCAGTAGGTGGCGTCTAAATTCATTAAGTGCCAGGGCAAATAGAACTAGACACAGATGTTCATTTTGTTTTTATAATGTTTTTTTTTCCTTTAAACTGCCATAAATATATGACAAATCCACAACTTTTTTTTTTTCTTTAACATTTTATCACTTTAACCGTAATGGCTTTTCTTTCCATTGTATCAGGTGCTGGTGCTGCCCTGTTTGAAAACAATGTTTCTAGTGAAATGCACTGTGGGGAGTGTATGCCTGAAGTCTGTATCGTTTAATACTGTCTGGAAGTGCATCGAAAAGTACATGGTGAAGAAAAAGTGAAGTGCACAAGTGCCAGTGTTAGGAGAGGGCCCACTCAAAATGTCGCAGAAAAACAGGAAACTGAAACCCATAAATAGGTTATTGCTTTTTAACAGGAACCTGCATTGAACATTTTGCCCAGTTATGTTTTATGATGCAAATTTGTTTCTGTATCTAAAAGAACATGCCCATGGTCACATATGAGTTATTATGTTTCGTTAGTTTTAAATGAAATTCCTGTTGTAGGGGCTTGTTCAAGTTTGTTTATCGTGCTAATTAAATCAAATCTAAAGAAAGAAACACTAAATTGGAATTGAATTAACAAAGAAATGTGCTCACAGTGTTTAACCCCCGGACACAAATGCATAATTGAGAATTTCAATCAAGATTTAAAATTTAATTGAATCTAATTGCGTTAACAAGTCAAATTTAGTCAAAACACGCCTGGTACAAGATTGCATAAAAACATCCCGATGATTAATAGTGGATTAGTTCATTAAAATTCAAAACCAAAACACAGACCCTCCCCCAGAATTACCCACAATCCCCAGCTCTTTTCTCCTCTGTCCCCAGTGAGATATCAAAACAGGTTTAGAGCCGGAGGGAGAACAGCAGAAACCGACTCTCATCTTGTTATTTATGGACCCCAGAATGTGGACCCAACTTCAGTGATAAAGACTGGAGAGATTGTGGACTAAACCAGGTTTAAACCAGGATTAGTCCAGACTAAATGGAGTCTACTAAAACATCTCTTTATGGGTTTTGGCTTCCTGTTTGCAGGTGACCTTTTTAGGACTTTAGTTTTGGTTACTTTCTATGGCAACAATGAATATTTTTTATCACTCTGAAACACATGGATAAGATAAACCAGGAACAATCCAGTACTGAACTATGACTGAACCAGGATTTAGGACTAAAACAAGAATAGTATTGTCGCAATAGTAAAATAGAAACTCGATTCTATACTAAGAAATATACTTGATTCTCGATATCAATTTTTAAACTCCAAGTATAATAATAAATGCTCTTTTTAGGTCAAGGCTTTAGACCATAAACAATAAATAATATAGTACTTTCTTTATTAAACATTGTGGTCTTATACTAGTTCTGATAAAGCTCAAGATCAATCAAAACATAAAATTTTGTTTTGTAAAACAGATTTTTTAGTATCAGTACTTAAATGAGTTTTAGGTTTTGATACTAGTTTTAGTTCTGATTAGTATCTGATTTCTGATACTTTTGACAACAACAGAAGAATTACCAAGAACTAATCCAGGTTTAACTCAATACAAACCAAGGCAAAGCTAGTCTAAACTAGCGCTGAACCAGTGATGGGAAGAATACTCTGAAAATGTTACAGAACACCGAATACTTACATTAAAATGTGTATGTGTTATGTATACATGGTCCAATAAGAGTACTGAATTCAGAATACTAAGAATACTTTCACATTGAGTTCTGTTACATTATAGAGTAATAATGCTTTACATTTGTGGCACTGTTTGTTACACTGTTATTTATTCATCACTGATTAGAGAAGAAAAAATATCAAACATGCCAACAGTTCAACAACAGTTCAAAAGTGCGTGATGAAATACCACAATGTATTGCTTTAATATTAGAAAACTATAGAAAACTAACTATATTCTATGCTAAACTGTACTATTCTCCATACAAGGTTAAACATTAAAGGGGAGTGACTACATTGTTTTTAGTCAACTATCTTTTGAACAGCATTTTGAACATGAAGATATAAATGGCAGATTTGTACCGGTAAATGTGTATATGCTACACCGGCATGTGTTGTCCCTTTCTATACTAAAGTCATAGATCTTATTGCAAACTACTCTGACGGAACCCTTATTTGTGGTGGTGACTTTAACCTCCGCGTTAAGACTGCATTAGATGTATCAAACTCCAATGGCACAGAAAAATAATAAATAGTAAATGTTTTGAATATCTGGAAGGAAATGAACCACAGTGCTCATCAGTATACCCATCTCTCCAAACCACACACTATGGACCAATTGAGTGTCTGAAAGTTATGATGATGATGTAAAAGTAAAGTAGGCCTATATTGTGAATAAATCAGTTCATGTATTCAGTTACTTCCTAGCATTGCCCTTAACGCATCCAGTATTAAATCAGGACAATACAGAACTGAACCAGGTCTAAACCAGGACTAAAGTTTTAACCAACGTCTTCAACTGGCTCTAAACTCTTGACTTGACTTATCTGAATCAGGTCTAAATCCATACCTGAAATGAAATCAAAACCAGTTCTATACCAAGAACACAAAAACTAAAGGCTAAACCAGAGTAAATTAAACTCGTATTCCTTTCCCTCTCCTCTGTCCCCTGTATGTTATCCGAACATGTGTGTGTAAGAGCCACCATGTCCCCAGTTTGGTCCTTTGCCCAGTTCAGATGTTCTGCCTCAGGTGAAGTTACCGCGGTAATACTGTCATTCACCTTGCTATAACTCATTTACAAGTACAACTACACATAATACTACACACAAAGTACACAGGGAGGGGTAATGGGGTGGACTCATTTAATCTGTTTTGGTGAAGGGAGGGTTTTTTATAGCCGCGGGTAAAACTGTGGTGTGGATTGTAAAGACTGTTTAGACAGTGGTGAGACAATGGGAGAGAATAAACTCGAAAATAGGCTATAAAAATGTACAGTAAATATGCAAATGTCTTGAATGTCTGTTTACAAGATAAGACCAACTGGAATGAGGGTTTTTTCATGCCTCGCTTACTTCGTTTACATGCGGGCCAGGAAAACTGGATAAACCTGGGAAGTATGATTGAAATGTGGACTTTTAAACAGAACTGTATTATTAAAACATACATTTCAAATACTTGACAGAATTTTCCCTAATCGTGCAGCTCTAACATGTGCTCACTTGTTTTAGATCAGCAAAGATGACAAACTACAGTTTCTCCACTGTGGACTAGTATGTGTTGTTTTGATCCACTATGTTAAAGTGAAAGTAAAAACTACCAGAGATTCAATGTGTTTATTTCAAATTCTCAACATAAATGAGATGTCTATGTTTGTAGTTTGTAGTATGTAGTTTTTACTAACTACCGCTGCCGTTTTGATGCCACTGCTAAATTACCAGATGCCTCTAATGTGTCTTAACTGCCGTTGGTACCTTTTTGGTTCCTTTTGCTGCGTCTAGACTGGGACAAGAGTGGTCTGATTTGGTCTGGTCTGGTTTTGGAGCAAGAACGAATTGAATTTTCTGTGCATGTAAATGTGAGAGAAAAAGGCCCGGTTCAATTAAGTGTATCTTAAAATATTCAGCTCCGGGTTAAATTTGACATCAAACCAGGTTAGTTCCATGTAGTCATTTCTATACACTCTTGAAAATTGGAACTAAACTTGGAACTAAACCTGGACTAGACCTGGGACTAAACTAGGTCTAAACACAGGTCTAAATACAGATATATTACTCAATTTACACACAACTTACATTTACTTGTACTAGGGCATGCCATACTTTTACTCCAAACCGAGCAATATAGTGTATTTTATAGTTAACAGTTCTTACTTTGAAGTCATAGTATTCTTACAGTTTTACTACACTATCCACGTCTATATCAGGACTAATCTGGGACCAATTAAGTGTTTAACCCTAGTTTAGTTCTGGTTTAAACTTAGTTCACATCTGCTCCTAGCACTGCTTTATTGTTTTGATAACTACTCACACTTATATTATTTCCCTGTACATATTGGTGTCTTATAGGATTAGCCTCTTGAATACACTTATTAATAAATTACTTTATTGGTGGTAAACTAAGCCTAGATTAGTTTTGGTTTGTTTAACTAAGCCTGGATTAGTCGTGGGTTGTTGGAGTAGCCCCAGAGTTTTCAGATCTAACTCAGACGTGACGCTGTGTCTGTGGATTTGTAGACACTTTTACTGCTCCTCTGTCTCCATTTGTCAGCATTTCATTTCACTTTTGTCCAAATATAAACATGACTCCAGAGCAGGGCGGAGAGTCTACAATATTTTGCGGTTAGCAGTAGGTGTGGTGCTACTTTGTACTGTCAAATTATGATTTACAGTTCTTGATCTAGATACATTTAAAGCTGTACTTTGTAACTTTTCTAAGGTTCAAAGAAGTTTCAACTATTAACTTGTCTCAGTGTTATTACTTTGCCAAGAATGTTCCACCGTACGGCATGTAATCAATCTATCTCCACGGAGACGAGCAGCCTCAGGCCAAGTATGCAGGTAAATGTTGTGTAAAGGTTACCACGCGAACAATACAAGTTTTTCATGATATTTTTGAGCAATAAAAACAGCTGTGTTTGCCAATGTAGGCAAAACTCCAAATGAAACATGTAGTAAATTATCAATATATCGTTGTTTTTGATGATTTTGAGCTTTCAGTTGTTATGATAACTGTTATAAGTCAGTGCAAAACCATGGAGAAGCCGTTTGATAGATATAGCACTGAATGTTCGACTGACTTGAGTAATGTTAGTTTGCAGAAACCAGTTTGAATAGATACAACGTAGATACATTTATTGTCAAAAAAAGTAACACAGTGCTTCTTTAATACACAAAAAATAATATTAATTGTGAAGTTTTACTCTACATTTCTTTATACCGTTTTACTAAATAAGAACTTGTCGGGAATTGTTTTATGGGCGATATATCGGTATATCAGACCTTTTTAACAGACTAAGAAGTACAAACGGAACTAAAGGAGCAATTTGGCTAAAATATGTCTATATGTTTACTCAATTACACAACAAAATAATTTAAATCCCCATAAACACATTTTGTTTTTATTTTTACTGAAGTGAAAAGTTGATTTGGGATCTTGTGGGCCTTGGTATGTATTCTGAAATCCAAATATCAATATTAGCAAATGTGTGCCTTCCTCTCCTCTTTTCCAACAGTAACATTTCGTTCTCTCACTTGATTGGACCATCTTTTATTCCTCCTCTCTGTGCTTAGTTTGGTGGAATTTGAAAGCGTAAGATTAAAAACAGTTTAGGTCCGACATGCACGTTTAAATGAAAAATGTCCCCGTTACTATAGAAATAGAAGTAAGTGCAGGTGAGGTTGGTTTCACTTCAGTAACCTTCTCACACTTCCTGTACTTGTGAAGTTGTTTTATTATTCAGATGCCATTCTCTGTTAGCTTTAAATGTTGCAGGACTTTCAACTAGCAGCATAAGATGAAACGGATTCCAACCAAGGTTTAACAAAATAAGGACTAAACCAACACTATAGGGACTAAACCTGGAGCAAAAATGGAACTAAACTTTGACTAGATCAAAGCAAACAAGGACGAGGAGAGGACCAAACCAAGATCAAGACTAAAATGGGCTCAATTTAGGACCAAATAATGGCATGTGAAGGCATCTTGATTCTAAACTAAGTCATGATCAATAGTAAGAGCTGGGTAAAGGGCATTTGTTTTAGGTCTTGTCCAGAAAGAGTTTATCTGTTTGTTATAATACTCTCACGATACTTACATTTAAAACTTGATTTCGTGACAAAGGAAAATGCTCGATTCTCAATCTCGATTTCAAAATTGATGATAAAAAAAATGGCTATTTTACTAGATTAAAGTTTCATTTTCAGGACAAAATAATAAGTTTATTCTTAATGAAAACCAAGTATGTGACTTTTGTGAGCTTTTGACCATGTTAAAAGTGCTTCCTCATGATTTGTGTAACATTTAGCTCCCCAAATTAGCACAGTTTTCAACAACAACAACAAAAATCTGTTCCTTGTTATGAGAAAAGAAAGGGTGGGGCTTATCAGTTATCAGCTGAACAGGAAATCAATGGAACTGTTTCTATTATTAAGACGTTGTAGATCAATATTGCGGCTTACATTGATCCAAATGTAAAATAATCATCTGCTTATAGTTTAATACAAAATACTCGGAAAATAGCATAACTTGCCTTCTTAAACACTGCATGTACTTCTGCTTCTTCTAATACACTGCAGCTCCAGACCATTCTAAATCTACTCAGGAAAGGTCAGATTTTGTCTTACCTGTGCAGTATCAACGCATGCTCCCTCGAGTATATAGTTTCAACGCTAGTTTTGCATGACTATAGGTTTTTTCACAACCTTAATGTGAGGTTAACACCAATTTCCCCATTGTGAGTTGAGGCCGGACATCTGGTCGAGTCCTTCAGATAGTTTCATGTATTTGAAGTGCTCTATTATTCTGGTGAAAGAGGTAGAAGTTGCGCTTGTTTTGAGAGTGTGAGAAAGTGTGGATTAGTGATGCAGTGCTGATTAGGCTCCTGTCAGGTGTGACTGCAGACAGAGCTGGAGGTGAGAGCAAGTCGAGAAACAAGTGTTACTGACTCGCCTGTAATCTCTTTATTACAGAGGAAAACAGCACTGAATTGAAGATACATATTGGAAATGTACCTCTAACATATAAATACACTGTTTACTTGTACTTTTCTGTATAAATTGTTATTTTTGCATGGGTCTTTTGAGTGCAGTTTGGGTCAGATACATAGAGATACTTCATAGTTTTGATGTATTTTTGCCACACACCCTTTTAGTCGATTAATCGGTCGATGGGGTAGGTCTTTAGTCGACCAAGAATTTCTTTAGTCGACTACAGCCCTAGAAATCAGAAGTGTTTTTTTTTTCTTATCCACTTGACAGAATTAAATTTGTTTTGGCTATGGAACCTACCTGGACGACACAGGGATTACAGAGACATGAATGATATAGGCTGTGTATGAGGGTACAATTAATTCTAGAGTCAAGAGTCCAGACTTTGGTGAAGAAATTTTGATTATTTTGCGTTCAAATGCACTGGCGAAGTTCATTAACAGTGACTATCCAAGTAGCTTCTTCAGTTTGTCTGACAAGGTTCTGATAAGCCACTGCCTTATATCTGTCTGAAATGAGGAGCTAATCACACTGAAACACCCTATGTTTACAGTAAGGAATATTTGTTGTAAATAATAAGGGTTGGTTAGTTTCAGTGTTGCTAGCTCCTCCCTTCAGACAGATATTCAGGTGAGTAACTGTGTAAGACGAACTGAAGAAGCTTCTTGGATGAGTGGTGAAACATAGTTAGTCTTAAATAATTTGGTCTAGTTGACAGAATCCAGTTTTCTTTTGCTATACATCACTTACAACTAAATCTGGACTTAACTAGGACTAAACTATAACTTACAAGACGATAAGGCTGGACCTGGATTTTAAAATGTATATTGAATAAACTATGTGCGAAGACTAAGAGTGTGTATTCACCACATCAAAGCTAGGACTAAACCAGAACTAAACCCGAAACTAAACCTGAACTAGATCAGGACTAAACAAGAACTACAACAGGACTAAACCAAGTCCACATTTGGAGTAAAATGTAACCTAAGTGTTAAGACTAAACCAGAGCTACATCATCACCAGGACTAAACTAGGTTTAATCCCAGGCTAAACCAGGACTAAACCAGCAAAACCAGAACACTTTTAGCTCTAATCCAGGGCCAAACCAGTCCAGTACTATACTGAGTGCAAACAGGTTAAACCAAGGCATATCCTGGACCAAATGAAGGCTAAAACCTGGTCAAATCAGAGCGAAAACAGATCTAAACCATGACTAACACATAACCAAAATGTTCTATATTACAACAGACATAAAACCAGGTCACATCATGCAGACCATTTGGAGTTACTTTTGGTTCCATTGTACTTCTGCCGTTCTTGGAGGAAGCGGCCATATTTGGACAGTGAGGGCGTATCTTTCTCTCTCCTTCTCCCTCTCTCTGCTCTTTTCCATTTCTCTGACACAGACAGACAGAGGAGTGAATGTATTTGAATGGTACATCTTTGCCTGTCCCGGGGCGTCTCTGGCTCTTTCATCTGCCCCTCGCATTTCCAATAACCACTCATGAATATTAATGAAGCTCCTGGAAGTTATTAGCATACGTTCACCCCGCTCTGCTCTCTGAGGTGCAACACAAGGGCAAAAAGACAGGTTATTTCAATACATGTTCATGATCAATATACAGTTGTGTGTGTATTATTTTGTAAATAAATAATGTTTTAATGAATAGTAACTTCAAAGCCAGCCGACAATCTACCAGGACTTAATAAACCCAGCACTGAAATTGAAAATTATTTAGCATATTGGACCCACAATATGCTACAGCAAAGCCCAAAGTAAGAAGGGATACAATTGCGAGCCAGGATTAAATTGGAACTAAACCAATTTTAAATCAAAGAATAAACCTGGATTAACCCAATTTATTAACTTATTAGTCAAACCAAATCATATGGCCTTGAATCTGGTCTGATATATGAATAATTGACCTAAACTTTCCCCTTGTGGTTTTGATTAAAATAGATTTTTAAAAAGCTAAAAGAAAACAGTATTTTTCTTCTGGCATCAAATGTGGATATCTGGTACATCCCAGCACTGTAGTTATTGGGAAGTTCCAGCACAAATGCATAATTAAAAACTTTAAATGTACAGATTTACACATACTACCTGCTTATCTTACATAGGCCTGCTAATAATGATTTTATGTAGAGGTTGACAATATGGAAAAAAAAAAAAAAAAGAAAGACTAACACGATTTTCTGCCAGATCACAAATGCAATTTTATTACGATTCACTTTGTCTTTTTCTTTTGCCTGTTAGAGGTCAGTATGGTTGAGGGGATGAGATCACGATTCAATTTTTATCTCCATTTAATCGCCCAGCCGCTATTCTGATGGTTTTATCTGGTTGTATTCAGGCCTTCTGGTATCATAAAGCAAAGCAAACTATAGAGAGAATGCTCATCCTCATAAAAAAAAAAAAAAAAAAAGACTAGACTTGTATTTACCTTCATTCACGCTTGTTTCATTAATCCTGGTTTGAAAGTCCTCTCTTATACAAGCATCAAAAACCCTGCATTTACTCCATTCTGAATTTCCCCGATGCTAGACTCGTCAAATCACATTCACTGGAACCGCGTGCCTGCATTAGCATGTCGGAGGCAGGCTTCCAGGCTTTTCCATGCCAGGAAAACCCCAAAATAATTTTGGGATTGCGTGTGTTACATACCTAAAAACTGTTAGGAGTGGGGTGAGAAGTAAAAGTACTCAAGAGCACGTTTAGAGGCTGACAACAATACAAATAATGCATCATATTTTTCATTGAAGTTTTGTCTAACTTGGAATAGTACTGATTTAAACCTCTAATTAAACAGCAATAATCCAGGGTTCATGACTAACTAAACCAGGAATTAACAACTGAATCTAACTAAATCATGTACTAACATTTTTCTCAGAACTACAACAGATTCTTATATTAATGGAAGTGTCCTGAGGTTTGTGATTACCCCCTGAATCCCGTGCTATTAAGTACCGCTCCTGAATGGATGACGCACTACAACAAACACCTTAAACTACAGGTTTTCTCTGCAGAAATCCTCCAACTTCAGTCTTCTACTTCTTTTACTACAGGCTAACCTCTCAATTTGACTTCCATTGGCCGTGTCTCTCTCTGCTGTGGTCTTTTGCATGCTTGTACTGAATATTACCATGGAAATAGTGCTCCTCTTTCAGCGTGTCCAGTTTTACCCAGCATGCACTGCGATGGGGCAAGAGAGTAAAGAGATGTGTGCAGCACTAAAGCCAAAAACAAGATCAAATACTATAATGATTTCACAACGGAAGGTATATGGTTGACTAAATTTCCAAACCAGCTAAACCAAGACTGAACCAGGTCTAAAACAGCCAGTTTATAAGACAATGTTTGAGAGTGACTTTTTGCTTTTGAACTAAACCTGGACAAAATCAGGTCTAAATCAACAAGAATGAAGGACTAAATCCAAACTAACTGGGATTAAACCAGATCTAAACCAAGTTAAAAAACAAAGTTAAACCAGGTCTACACTACAGGGATATTATCCAGTTAATCTGTTTATGTGACAATACCATTACTTTTTCATTCATAAAGTTTGATTTCATGATGCTAGACTTGTGAAAGAAAGCTAGCAAAGCCAGCTCTCTTGTTTGATATTGTGACATTCTGAGTCTACACATCATGAAAAACATCTCAAAGCTAATTCATCGGGCTGTATTTCGACATATTTTTGGGGCTTCTGTAATTTGTGTTGTACAAGTAGTGTCATGACCGATCTCTATCACAGCACAGGTTTAATCGGTGCTGGAGACATAAATACTTGGTTCGACCTGTTGTGTCCTGAATAATGACATCACAGTCTAAATGGAGACTCTCTAGTAAACAACGGTGTTAGACTTGTCCCATCTTGACTCCGAGGATCATGTGGAGATTATACACTCTTCATAAATGCTTAGGTCATGGTTTGTTGATCAGATTCAAAATTTAGACTCCATATGCGAAAGGTATGTGTTAATGCTTTATGTATAGCTAGTTCCCGTTACGCCAATATATCCACAGTTTTGATTTGATGATTACTCTGTTTTTGCTTTCATTCACTCCAATTTACTTTGCCAATGACACATATGAACGCTTTACTTTCTCACTATATGCAGAGTGATGAGGATCAAATGTATAGAGGTTATGCACCAACATTATTTTATTTTAATTATTGGCCGAACAAATGATAAAACGTTTTTCTTATCTTTTTGTTTGTCTATGGTGCTTTTGTTTTACTCAAATTTACTTGAAAAGTGCAAAATGGAAACTGAAAGTAGTTTCTCTGTTGTTGCTCCAGCTGTGCAGAGCTTAGTTAGCTTGTTTGCTAAATGCAGGGGGAGAAAAAGGGCACTTAATTATAATAATAATAATAATAATACTAATTTAATTACCAATGACAGACATGCATTTTTGCCACTAACTGCTGAAATTTATAATGCTGCGATGTCACTTGCTTAACTTCTACAAATATATCAAATTTCATGATTGGAATTTTCTGTTTTACCTTTCAAATATACAATGTTTGCCAGTTAGATTCTTTTGAACTTTCCCCTTGTTGAGGTATCAGAGCTGGGATGTAGCTCCTGTTGTATTCTGTGTTATTGACTTGTTTCACAGGGGAAAATGGAACCATGTGTGTATGTTGTCTTACATAGTGGTTGTGTTGTGTTTGTGGGTTGGTTTCTGTTGGACTTGTTGTATCTGGAGCCTGTGGAATGTGCTGACTCCTGCTTTATGAATTATTGAAAACGCCACAGAACGGAACGGATTCTCAACCAGACCATAGCCCCCTGCAGAAGACGCATACGAGCTGTGGTGGTAGAAATCAACATTCAGTACAGATTTAATCCATTTCAAGTTTTACTGTAGTACGTTGTACTTGAGTTAAGACATTTTAGTGGTTCGGAGATGGCATACTTTTATAACGATTTACGTTGCGTTCACACTTGAGCAGGCGCTACTTCAAAACTGGGAGTAAAATGGACTAGACCAGGACTAAACCAGCACTAGAACATGACCAAACCAAGTCAAAATCAGGACTAGACTGTGCTCAAACAAGGACCAAACAAGAACAAATGTGAATGCACACTAGTCCCTTGGTTCGGTCCTGTTTTATCCCTGTTTTTGTCTTGGTTTAATCCTTGTTTTGATGCAGATTTAGGGGGCAAAATTCTGACTAAACCCAGAACTAAATCTGGACTAGACAAGTGCTATGATTCCTGGAATTGTCCTGGTAATCCTTAGTCTTATTCTGAATAAATCGTTTTTTAACCCTGTTTAGTCTCTGGTTTAGTCCTATGTAGTCCTTGGTCTAGTCCTGTTTAGTCCTATTTAATCCTGATTTAGTCCTAGTCTAATGCTGGTCTAGTCCTGGTTTAGTCCTTGGTTTAGTCTTGGTTTAGTCCTTGGTCCAGTCCTAGTTTAGTCCTTGGTTTAGTCTTGGTTTAGTCCTTGGTCCAGTCCTAATTTAGTCCTTGGTTTAGATCTGCTTTAGTCCATGGTTTAATCCTAGTTTAGTCATGGTTTTGTCCAGGTCTAATCACTGTTTTATTTCAGAATTAATCCTTCTTTAGTCTCTTTTTTTAGTCTCTATTGTCCTGTTTGGTCCTGGTCTAGCATTATTTAGTCCTGGTTTAGTTCTATTTAGTCTTGGTCTTGTCCTGGTCCTATTTAGTCCCTGGTTTAATCTTTCATTTTAATTGCTTCGATTTCCCTCTAATTTCCCCTTGAGACCTGTTTATTGAGTGTATTAATAGGTGCTTCACTGTAATGGTGGTGTAGTGGTCCATCGCCGCGGTAACAGCCTCGGAGCGTAACCACAGCAACCGCCTCCAACTTTAGCATCAGTAAAATTCCTCTGGAGATGGATCAGTTTCAACTCTAGGAGGATGTTTTTTATAGATTTATCATTAAGTGAAGAAGCGGTGCCAAAACTGAAGAATATTTAGTAGTGAGTCTTAAAATGAAGCAGAACTGTAAATGAACCAAAACCGGACTAAATATAGGACTTAACAGGGCACAAAACCAGACAGACTGAAACTGATAGAAGGCTTATCTCATCAAAACAGCCAGACCTTGACATTTAACTGATACAACTGTCCAATCTCACAGTGTATCAAAAAAAGTAGGAAAAAGTGTCTGTTTGAGCATTGAGCTGCATTCAATTGAAACTGACATTGAAACATTTCAAAACACGAAAAAGTGATATGGCTTGTTTGTCGCTGACCTGTATCTAACATTGGTCTCTCTCTCCGTTCTCTCTGTGTTCCAGGTGAAGAGGAGCTGCCATGTTGGCCTCCTCTCTCCCCCCTCTCCTCTTCCTCCTCCTCCTCCCCCCGCCCTCGCCCGCCTCCTCTCCTCTTCCTCGGGGCGTGGATCTGGAAGGCACGCCCCTGTCTCACCTGCTGCTGGACCCCCGCTCCGGCACGCTCTACGTGGGGGGAGTGGACCACCTATACCAGCTGACCTCTGACCTGCGCGTCACGGCTCACGTCAGGACAGGCCCGGAGCTCGACTCGCCGGACTGCCTGCCCCCCATCGTGGCCAAAGACTGCCCCTCGGCCACGAGCATGCACAACTTTAACAAACTGCTGCTGCTGGAGGAGGAGGCGGGGCCGGCGAACAGCGGGGCGGAGTCAGGCAGCCTCATAGTGTGTGGGACGCTCTTCCAGGGAATCTGTGAAAAGAGGTGAGATAACTACACCTTCCATTCGGTGTCTTTATAAGGAAGTAGATTTAAAAGCATCAAATAGCACACTAACTAACATACTACCAAAATAAGTGGAAAGTGGTCACTTCAATCGCATCACAGTCAGAAGTCCCTCACCAATTAAGGTCTGCAAAATGAATCACAAATGTTTGAGTCACAAATATCCCAATAGAACAATAAGGATTACCTCGCTTTACCTAAAACATGCAAAGTAATAGGCAAAAATGATGATCTTGACACAAATCTGATGAGATAAGTAGACAGTAGAAAATGGAAGTGCTTTTTTGACAGGGATATTGCACAATCAATATTTTGAGATTGCTACAAGCTAGCAATTTTCATCTGTTGTCCCTGGACAGAGGCAAAGTGAAGCAGTTTAACCATGCCGACAATCTATAAAAGGTTGCGTTAACATTTAAAATACAGCTAAAAAACAGACAAACAAACACTCACCAGCAGAGGGAGCACCTCATCAGCATTACATTTACAAATTAAACTATTTAGAGTTTACATTAGTCCTACAGACACTACTAATGACTACAACCTTGGGCTTTAGGTTCAGTTAAAAATATTGATTCAAGTCGGCAACAATATGTTTGCAGTTATGACTTTTTGTTTCACTTTCATTTTCCTTTTGAATCCTGGTTAATTTATATTTTTCAGGCACTGGCAAAAGCTTTCAAACCTATTAAAGATCACTGTAGGACCATATATCTGTATCCAAAGTACACTGACAAGATCACAAATCTACAGGAGATCACGCTAGAACGAATATTTACAAATGAAAAACGTCAACCAAGACACCGTCGACTGATTGATTGACTAAACCACTGCTTCACAAACCCACTGGCTGAAGTAAAACTGAGTTGTAGCCTGTGTCACCAAAATCTCCAAGCCGATTCCAAATGAATTCTTGGATACAAATCTGGGTCATGGATTCACTGTGCTGTCTCTGCTCTGCTCCTCCACTGACCGACTGGAGTGCTCTGCCTCAGTCACAGTGATAGTGTGGAATTGTCACCTCATTCACTGTCAAATGACCAACAACTCGCAAAAGGACAAGATCTTTCGGTGTAAATTTCACAATTCTTGGCGTCTGAAATTACGCCTCTGCTGCATATTTAGATGCCTGAAAATTCACACTTGTTTTTCCAAAAATGGTTAACACATATGCAGTTTTCTTTTAAGATTGTTTAAACTGTGATGTTGACTTTTTGCATTTACTTTTTTTTTTACATTCACAAGAGCCACTAAAGTTTATGCAACGACCTGTAAAATACTATTTATCTTTATCTTTATCTGATTATAAAGTGGGCTAGTTCAGTCTTCTCGTACTGTGGCTCATTAGCTCTCTTTCATTGCTCTCCCCGGCACCTAACAGTGACAGATCAGAGCTTTTAAACCTGTTAGACTTTAAAACAGAGCTAATATTCACAGGAGCTGAGTCACCACTGTCTTTAAGCACTTCATTACCCCATTGATTGCACTATTGATTGTGTTATTGAGCACCGTTAAAGGTACACTACCCAAATCGTCCCTAACCTGTCCTTAAAGGTAAAGCTTATGGAAGGTTTTGTGTTTGTGGACCATTTAATAGGCTGCAACTAAATTATATCGAATGAGCACCTTAAGAACTGTGTAATAATGTCTCTGTTTAACTTTTTTGTAACAATTAGGATATAAAAAAGGCTAAACAAAATGCTGCAAGATTGATTGGAATTGAATCTAACATGCAATTTGTACAGAATGCAATTATTTTGATAGTATATGTTGTCTGCATAGAACTAAATAGCATGGGGTTTATTATATAGTTTTATTATATATAAAACTTGCTAACGCTGAGATCTTACAAACAACTTATGCTTGCGATTCTTGAATAAGTTTAGCAGTTAATTTTTAAGTCTCATTTCAATTGTTAATGCTCATTGTTCATTTGGTCTTTTGATCATTTATTCAGATTAATTAATTTTTTACGGCAGTGTTTGTTTTTCATACCTGAAAACTGCTCGCTTGCAGTTTTTTATAGAGTAATCACGGGATGTTACTGTCTCGTGCCTCAGCTGATTTACAGATTTCATGGCGTGTTTTTGCACGGCCTTCCCACTGGTAGAGGCAGGGTGAGAGCGCCATCTGCAGCCTGACTTATTCAAGACAGTATTCTAGGTGTGAGAGAGTAAAAAGGCCCTCTCGTCCCAGTTTAATGCTTCTGTCAATGAACTGTATCTTTAAAATTGTAAATCTAATAGCAAATGCATCAAAAATCACAAATAGATATTTTGTTCCTAATTGTCCAAACCTACGAGATAATAAAGCCTCAAAATGAACTAAAACAACAACAACATATATTTACACAACATGGTCAGTCTAAAATCTCTTTTTGCTTGTTTTGCTGTGGACTGATAAACTAATAAGTCAAAATTTCTTTTCTAGGAGTCTGTCTAACATCACAGAGCTGTTGTACCGCACCACAAACCCGGTCGACACGCAGTATGTTGCCGCTAACGACCCCCGCATCTCCACGGTCGCCGTCATCATCACTCCAGAAGGGGCGGGGCCTGCTACAGGAAAGGGCGGATCTGGGATGCGCTTGATGCTGGTCGGACGAGGCTACACCAAAGGCCCCGGCGACATCCCGCCAATCACCACTCGCCGCTTGTTCCCAGTTGTCCCGCCCAGACGAATGTTTTCCCAGGAAGAAGAGCTCGGAAAACTTGTCGTCGGGAGCTATTCGGAATACAACAACCATTTTGTGAAAGCATTTGTTCACGGGAAGCACGTTTATTTTTTATTTTCGAGACGAGACATGTGGCACAAGAAGGAATATCGGACGTACGTCTCCAGACTGTGCCTGTCCGACCGCAGTTTCTATTCTTACGTGGAGGTGCCGTTGTTGTGCGAGGGCGGGTACAATTTGGCACAGGGGGCGTGGCTCGGGAACCACACTGGAAGTCCCGCCCTCTTCATAGTGATGTCAGCGGGACAGGCTTCGACGCCGGTGGCAACGAGCCGGTCGGCGTTGTGCGTGTACAGTATGGAGCAACTGGACACCATGTTGAGGAGGGCGCAGGAAGTGTGCTACACCCAAGCAGGAAGAGGAAGTAGTGGACAGGAAGAGGCCTACATCGAGTACCAGGTCTCTTCCAAGTGTCTCAAACTGCCCAAGGTAAAGAAATAAACCACTAATAGGTTGTGTTCACGTGACATCGCAACATTCTGAAATGGCCATAGTTTAAAACTGAGGTCAGAATTCCATGTTGCTCAACTGTCAAACTGCAGATTTGTTGTCCTGGTTTATGGTTCATATCTCTGTAATTATTCACATGAAACAAAAACTGGCACAATGTACAATCTCCTTTCCGTCATGAACAAAAGTTAAATAATTTTTTACTCTCACCTCAAAAAGTGGTGCCATGATTCAGACTTGAGTGTTGTCAGATGAATGCTCTTTAAACCATAAGATTAATATGATACGTTTGTGGAGCCAATCCCAAACCAGTAATGATAAGGTTACACGTTTGTGGATTTCTAGTTTGGATATTTCTGTGAAAACAGTAAATCTTACGTAGAGTTTTATAAATTTGTGCACACTATCCGAGATTATGACATCATCGAATTCAAGAGTCAGAGTATATATATATATATATATATATATAAGTTGGCGGTGCAATTGCTCCCTCAGGTGAATACTGCTGTTGTGTCCTTGGGCAAGACACTTAACCCACCTTGCCCTCAACATGACTGGGTGAATGGTTCCTTGATGTAAAGCGCTTTGAGTGCGGGTGGAAAAGCGCTATATAAAAATGTGACCATTTACTATTACCATATATACATGAAACTATAATGCTAAAATGTTATCTTAAGCAGGTTTTGTTTTTAGAGTAGATGTGTCTAAACTGCTTCTGAAGTTTGATGCATTTAGCAAGTAATATTCCTGGAAATGACGTCAGTATTTTCTCCTGTAACATTTCTTCATCATTTGGTCAACACCTTTTCTGAGAAGCGGAATCCCTGCTGAAAAAGGCTTTGAGTATAATCTTAAAAGACAACTTCAAAAGCCGACTTGACAAAATCTCCTGCGCTGTCTGTATTCTGTAACTTTGATCCAAGTGGGACCGATGATATCATACTCTTCCTCACTAATGACAACACAGGTGACATCACAGATTAACAGATGACCAACATCTGCCGCCGCTGACCCCAATCCAGGCTGGATTAATGTTAATCTGCAGCATCTGCCTCAGACGTGACCCACATCTGTAAGAGGGAAAACTAAAGGAGCAGTGGATGTGTTGTAACACTAAATACACAAAATATGAGTTTTATATGAAATGGATACTGCTGTTGGCTTGGAGGAGCAGACAAAAGCAGAGCAACTGGCCAAGCAGACAGGAGCAGATACTTGTGTAGAGAATGAGTGCACCAGAGTGAAAGATTATGTTATATAATTTGTCGATACAGTACAAATAAATAAATAAAAAAGGAGTGGATGAAAAAAAATATTCCCACCTCTTTTCCCCTTTGTTCAATATCTAATTTTTCTGCACTGCGTTTCCTTATCTATTGATCAAAAAACACATGTACAATCAGTTTTTTTCTTACTAGAGTCATTTCAACGCATTATTAGTTCGATCTTATTACCCTGCTTCCATTACTTAACACTTATAACACACTTAAATCCAAGACTGGTTTTTGTGTTTTGGATTGGCTTCATATTTACACCTTTTTTTTACTGTTCCATTGTCTTATTCCACTGAAGCACAAAAGCTTTCCTAATTATTCGCACGCTCATTGATTTTAAGTTAATTTTGTTTCAGATTAAAAGCCCCATCCCTCCCAATAAGGAATTTTTCAGGTAGATAATTATTGTTGGCTTTAAATACCAAACTTAACTGTTGTAAATTTAAAATGGTTTGGAAGCACAATATGAGTAAAAGTATCTAAACTTGACCATTTATTTCCTTTGCCTTTCTGCTGCTTCCTGGCTCCAGCTGGAAGTTGCTGTGAGTTCCAAATGGCAGCGACTGACTGGTGTTATCTGCGCTGCATTTATTAGTGTCTTTCACAAGTCTAACTGCTTCTGCTGCTTCGTGGACCTTGAAACAAACAATACAACACAAAGATATGTTTTCAGCTAGAGCCATTCGTTTGTAACATTTTTGCAGAAATAAGTGGGAGAAATAGGGAACAACAGCGGTAAGACAGTCGGGTGGATTTCTGTCTCTTGTCAAGTCAGTTCCGACTTCAGGATGGAGACTACCTTCAGTTTTGATACAGTAATTTGCCAGAAAGACTAAAAAATCTTCAATTCTTCAAGTTTTATTTTACAAGTTTCACAACAAAGCATCTATGATTTGTCCCGTCTTGATTGTTTTTAAGCACAAAAGCATCTTTGCTGTCTCACGTGGGGGGTCTCTGGTTTGTAGTGATCAGTCTATGTCTAAAGTGGTCCAAGGAAGGAAGAGAAGTGACAGGAAAACCCTTCTATTTCATTTCCTGCTGGGTGACATCCGACCCCTGACCTTCTTTGCTCCGCACCCGTCTGGTTCAGGTGTCTGCGCTGATTGTAGATCCGTTGGTATTGAAGGAGTTAATCTATATTGATTCAGGCCTAGTTTTGTCCTTTTTAGTCCTGGTTTATCCCTTGTTCAGGCATGTATTTGCGTTGGTTCGGATCTGGTTTTGTCCTTGGTCAGTCCTGGTTGAGTCCTGGATTATTTCTGGTTTAATATTATCTTAGTTCTGGTCTTGGCTTAATCTTGGTTTCGTCCTGGCTGGTCCTTATTTTAGATCTGTTTATATTGACCCAGTTAATCTCTATTGATTCTCCTTGGGCTCGGACTCGGCTCTCAGTTCATTGATTCTGGAGAAGTCTGTGAGAAAATGAAGCTGCATTAGTCAGTTTAATGAAGTGTTTAGTGGAAAATATTGTGGATAATTTCAAATTATTAACGCCTGAAGTCAAGATTGGTCCAATCATGGATAATAATTGAGAAAAACACTGCAATTTGCATTTACTGTTTTACTACATTTTCTATTCTTTCTTACGTTTTTTTTTTAATGCTCGTAGGCTTTATTAGACAATTCAGTGTGACATGAAATGGGGATGAGAGAGGGAAGGACATGCAGCAAATATTTGGAGCCTGGAATTATGTACTGCTGCTTAGACCACTTGACTACCGGGCACCACACTTTATGTTTTCAAGAATTTGACTTGTTCTTGCTTCTTCAAACTGTTTAAATCCTGGTTTAGTTTGGTTTCCTGCTGGGCTGAACAATATTGGAAATTATAGCAATGTACTGCAACTGTTAAGTTATTTATGTTGTTGCAAATTAGCAATATTTTAATTTACTTTTCGACCAGTAATTTCACTTATATTAAAACAATATGCACATGCACGTCTAAATAAAAACTGAAGAGAAAAAAACAAGACAACAACAACAACAACAACAACAACAACAACAACAACACTGATTTAGACTGAAAAGGAAAGCCATTCATTTAAATCATTGTAAAGACCTTGACATCATCAGTCAATACTGCGATATCGATACTTTTACAATAGGGCTAAATTATGGTGACTGAAGGCTTCTACCTACAAGTGAAGAATATTTACTACAAGTGTCTTGTTAATTTAAAAAAATGAAACAGTATATACTTTTGTGATATTTTGATTTAATAATGCTACTGTTTTTGTTATAAAAAGTATTTTCCTCTGTGTTTTTTCCCTCTGTATGATCCAGATTATGATTATCAAAATGTGATGACGGTTATTTTTGACGTGGCACAATTTATCGATTAATCATTGCAGCCGTATTTCACGATGTATTGTGCAGCTCTATTTTACAGCTTCACTTCTGAGTTGTTTTGATTTTGGTCTTGATTTAATCCTTGCTCATTCCTGTGTACGAACAGGTTTAGTCCTAGTCCTATGCTTAAATTTTTAGGTTTTAGTCCTGGTTTAATCCTTGTTTACCTCTGCTCTAAGCCCTTTCTTTCTTTCTTTCTTTGCCAGGCCTCTCTGGCAGATTACCCATGTGGAGGGGAGCACACGCCTAACCCCATCGCCAGCACTGTCCCTCTCAGTGCCAAGCCCACTTATACCTGTACCACTCACCTGTCTGCTGTGGCCACGGCAACGGAGGCGGGGCTCACCATCGCCTTCCTGGGTGACCGTGGGGGTACACTGCACAAGGTGAGTGCCACCGTAACTGTGGGCCTCATATGTCTCCAGTGGGCCACCATACATGAGGATATCTCCTCAGTTAAGTTTTTTTTTTATCTTGTCCTTGACTTTTAGCACATTCAGAAGTCTAAAAGGAGACATATTATGCTAAATCAACTTTAGAACACACCCAGACATAGCCATTTTTCAACAATAAAAACATCTGCTGCATGTTATGGTGAAATGTCACTATGAAGAGGCGGTTTAACAGTTCTGCTATTTTGAACAGGTATTGAATCAACCTGTTTATTTTATTAAGCCATTTTAAATAAATATGGTGGTTTACAATGAACAACATGTAAAATGATGATCTACTTATGTTATAGGTTAATATTAAATACACAGACAAATGCATAATATGCCCCCTTTAACTTTTTAGAGAAGACTGAATAGTGAACTGCTAAACTAATGCAAGTGTCCCATACACTGCAACACATATTTATTGTGGTTCGTAAAGTATTTGATAATTGCTGACAAATCAAATGCAGTTTTGATTAGAAATATCAGAATGCTGATGTTATATTTTGTATGAAGATAAAGGAAGCAAGGAAAGCAATGATTTAATTCAATTATTTGTCAAATTTTGTAGTTTCAATCATGACTTTCCCTGATGGATAATGGAAAACGTTCCAGTTGACTCACACACAGACACAGATAACTGCACAGGGACACGGAGCAGTGTCACATTTTGATTTGTTTCTACAATTATATTCGTCCAGCAGCACAGTTCAACATGAGCCCGGAGGCTGAACACATGAATATTTTCAAGTCAAGACAAATTCTTTTTCATTTATCAGCATTAGTATCAATTTAGACCTGGCTTAATCTTGGTTTGGTCCAGATTGTTGCTCCTGTTTTTCATACCATCAAATATTAAAAATGTCCGATATCTGCGCCAGTACCCAGAATGCACCTGGGGACAGTAACCAATCAGGAGCGATGGTTCCCAGGGGCCTTTCTTGGGGGGGTTTTGACACATGTGGGGGTCCGAAGTGTGGGCCCCAGGGCTAAATAGATTGGAACAGAGAAAGTTCAGAGCTACGCTGCAGGCTATACACCAGCTGCTGTTCTGTGGCAGTATAAACAACACTATTTATCGCGGCCTGGTTTAGTTCTCATGTAGCCCTTGTTAAGTCCTGGTGTAGTCTTGGTTTTGTCCTTGTCCAACGCTGGTTTACTCCTGCTCCAGTCTTGGTTTAACTCGGTTTAGCATCAGTAAGTCTGGTGTAGCCCTGGTCTTATGATTTACTACTGATTTTAGTCCTGTTTCAGTTCTGGTCTAGTATGGGAATAGTCCTAGTTAAGTCCTGCATTGTTGAGGCCTTTTTATTTCCTATTTAGCTTTAGTTTACCTCTGATTTAGTCCTGGTTAAGTCCTGGTGTAGCCCTGATTTGCCTGTGTTCAAAGTCCTGATGTAGATGTGATTTAGTCTTGGTTTAGATCTGGTTCATTCTTAGCGTTGTCTTGATCTGCTCGTATAAATCACTGCCCTGTATTGTCGCATTTGTGTCTCTGTGTGAATAGATGCTAATAGAGATTCCCTTGTTTTATCTCGTGTGAAATCCCATGATATTTTCTCACTCCACTCTTTAACAGTCCTCTATGTCCCAGTGATAGATGACAGTTCATAATGATCTCAGACTAATCTAACTCGGTGCGGTCTAATCGCTGGAGTGAGAGAATGACACCAGCGTTTAATCCAGTCCGTTCTGGGGTTATGGCCAATTCCACAACAAAGACTCAAAAAAATCAAGCAATGCCAATAAACCATAATAGTAACTTGTTTTTGTGAATGGCCACAAGTACATTTTCATAAGGGAAATACTGTTACTATACAGAATTAATAGTATAGCCCTATTCAACGATTGTAAACAACATGCCTGCATGCTATTTGTTGGGATCATTCCTCAGGTTAGCGTTTTCAATGGGGGAGTTAGTAACCTATGAAAATCCAGGGCTGTTTTGGCGACTGACAACCACTCGACCAGACGTGAGTAACACCAGAGCAGAGTTAGACAAAATTTTACCACGTGTAGCAATAGTGCAGACGTGCTAACAACCTCGTAATAAACATTTCATAGATCTTACTTTTTGCTGGACAATAATGCACCAAAAACATGTCTTTGTTTTTGGCCACAAATTAGACAGTAATAATACATTTTAGTGGACTTTAAAGTTAGATACTGGCAAAAGTAATAAACAATAAATAACAAACTTATGTCGGTGCTGTCTACAAACAACAAAATTACAGCTTTTTATTTGCTGCCTCATTAAAACGAATGGGAAAGAATGTTTACATAAGTAAGTTCCAGGCAGCTTTTCTAAACATAAGTGTCTATAGTACGGCTTGAGTAAAATCTATTATCAAAAGGTTTTGAATGTACTATTCTACTACTGGTAGTACTAATACTACATCTACTATTACTACTGATGATGATGATTTTTATTTATAGAGCGCTTTTCCACCTTTAAGGCACTCAAAGCGCTACTGCAGCTACTACTACAGCTACTACTACTACTACCACAAGTAGTACAACCATTGCTACTAATACTTCATTACTTTTATCTATACAATTACTACGTCTGCTACTAACCTACTGCACTACATGTACAATGAACAATGCAATTTACTGTAATACACATGATTAAAGCTATACCCATAAATACCACGACTACTACTGCTACTTTGACTTTTCTTTAATTCAGTCCTTGTTTAGCCCTGAAAGTATTCACTTCCCAAGAGAGGCCTGCAGCAACAGACGGCTTATTTTTTGAGCCTTGGCCAGCAACAAAATCAAATGCTCCATAATGTTTTTGCAATTCTAGCTCACAGCAAGTATCTGGACAACATGCAACCAGTCGTTAAAGTTGCATTAGTTCAAGACATCAAAGTGTGGCTCCATGTTTCTTTCAGATCTCAAAGGTCCTGTATCTCCAGGCCTTGGACCAGTCTGGTCTGGGCCTTGGTCTAGAGGGATTTGAACCAGGTTTTAGGGGGTTTCTGGTGGGGTCTATGTGGTTTAGGGAAGATTTTTGATTGTTCTGTAATGGTTTTTGGATCGTTGAGATTTAGGGAGCAGGTGGGCATTTGGGGGTGTTGCTAAAGGCGAATTTTTTAATGAGGCGAAACTAGACCAGCAATCTGGTCGATAAATCAACATGGGGTTCAATACTAAACAATAGAGAGGGCTTTGGACAAAAGAGATGGAGTACACAAAGCAGTAAACCAGGCAAAAATCCCATTCACACATGTTAGGGAGTGTATTCGATTTACAGAGATCAGGAGTTTTACCCCCAACCTTCTTCTTTAGAGGCAGAACAAAGGCTAACCACTCTGCCACTGTATCACAGGGAGGACATGCACATGCAGTTTGTGAATCTAACCCACAACCCTCTTAAAAGACTAACAGAAAAAAGGAAAGGAAAGGAAGGAAATGTTGTACATCCAAACTGGAACTTTACTAGAACTCAATCAGGACTAGCTATGTCACAGTATTCAGTTTTAGTGTTATGAATATTAAGAGAAAAAACCACACAATATAATGATTATTGACAAATGATCCCTCCCAAATACTTTTCAATATGCCTCGATGCCTCACAGAGCTGGAAAAATCTGCTTTTTCCCAGTACACCTTGGTCTTGAATAATCTACAAAAATACTTTAAATTGGAAAGTCACTTGGTAAAGAGTGTTGTGATTGAGAATTGGAAAAGTTTTTCTTAATAATGTTACCTTGATTTTATGGAGTCGGAAAGGTATTTTAGGACTAGTAAAATCAAACTATTGTGTTTGTCCAGCGGTTTAGAAACTGTTATGTTTATAAAATCACATTAAAAGCACTTTACATTGATTTAGGTTTACTGTTTTAGCAAATATATTGAGTTGACATTACTTAATTCTGCCTCTAAAATATTTTTAGAAAAAAAAATCAGGTTTCTTACAATTATATTGTGACCTGAATAATCACAATTATCTATTAACCAGATAATCCAAATCCTAATCAGGACTCAGCTAAGATCAAACAAGAACTAAACCATGACTTTTAATTTGAATGATTATTGTAGAAGAAGAAATATTGTGATTTTACGATTCTGTTTAATGGACCACTATTGATTTCTACTGTTGCAAAATTCAATGTGGGTATTTCTAATGTTAAAACTATATTTTCCCTTGTTTACAGGTTTAATTCTGGGGTAGGATTAGTTTAGACCTGGTTTGGTCCTGGAGTAGACCTGGTTTGATTTTGAGTTCTCCTGGTTCAGACCTGTTTAGCACTAGTCCAGTCCGAGTTTAATTCTAGTTCTGTCCTGGATTGGCAATTTATTTATAACTAAACCTGTAATACATTTAAGACTGTTGGATTTGTATTATTGTATGAATATCATTATTTAAAAAAAAAAATGGAGATATTACATTTTCACCCACCACTACTTTATACGTAATTTTTCTTTTTATTTATTTTTTTCCTTTGGAGAATAGATTGAACTGACTCACTAATTGTCGCTGCCTATAATTGTCACGTCCAAAGTCACAATTATTGTCTTTTGTTCTTATGATTATATTGTGACCGGAATAATCATGGTTATCGACTAAATAAATCCCTAACCCATCCCTAACCATGACCAAACAGGGCTAAACCAGGACTTAGCCGGGACTAAATCAGAACTGAACCAGGACTAAACAAGTATGCAAGAAAAGGCTGCAGAAGGTGTTTTTTATTGCCATCAGTTCCTACATGTCATTTCCAGGAACAGTAGAAAAGATATTTATTTTGAGTTTGTTAAGTCATGTTGCTGTGATCATGTTATTCCCTCTGAGCTACTTCTCCTCTTTGATTTTTTAAATTTATAATTATTGCTGTAATAAGAGCTTCTCTTTGGCCTCTCTTTAGTCTTTGGTGATCAAACAAATGTCAGTCCTGGTTCAGTCCTGGCTCAGAGCGGAGGCCACTTCACGCGGATCACAGAGAAACTACATCAACACTATAGCTTTAGGATAAAACACACAGAGAGGAATGTGAACGACTGAGTACTTTAGTCCTGGTTTAGTTCTGGTTTAGCACTGGTTTGGGCATACTTCTAACATTCCTTGACTACAAATAATTTACCTAAGCTCTTTACATCAATTTGTGTTTTGATTTTTTGCCATATTTGTGAATACACAGCAGTTTTGTCAGCTCCTGAATGCTCCGCTGTAGTAAGGCTGGAGCTCCCTCTGATGGCGATATTAAGGCATTTGTATTGCATTGGGGAAAGGAGAAAAATGTAAAATATATATATACACAATATTCAGACTTAACTGTGTATAAAAGAGCTACTGCATCATCAGATTAAAGGGAATACTGCCGAATGACACGGGACTGGGGCTATTATTCAGACCGTCACAGCTATATCAACTAAAATTATTCAAAGAAACGTGTTAACTATGAATTATTGATGATTTTGCATTGGTTTACCGTTAATTGTATTCAAACTATTTCCAAAAAAATTGTACAATACTGACAAAAACGAATATCTTGATTTTTTTGGAATTTGATCTTTATCACAATATTATTGCCGCAATGTGAAATGTGCTGAAATATATGTGTGAATGTGTTTGTTAGAGTCAAAGTATTGCATATAATGTGAATGGACTGTACAACAAAACAGTGCAGAAATATCACAGTATCCTCTTATTTTAAAGAGAATTTACTCTTAAACTGCTTATTTCGAAGCTTGTTCAATTAGAATTGCACATATATATTGCAAAAGTATCACTATTGCAACAAACTAGAACACTAAGGTCCTCCATCTGACACAAATGTACTGTTTTGAAAATGAAAACGATGAAAAAGGATGATTTTTATTCATGATTTACTTTATTCAGTCTAGCTTAGCGTTGAGTTGAGTTTTGTCGCTGCTAAGTTTTTATTTTGACAGAGTTTTTGTAGACGTGAACATATATTTGTTTTAATATAACAGAACTTAGTGTATTTAAAGCATGTTCAAATATTGCAATAATATTGAGATCACAACACTTAACCATATCACACACTGCAAACATTTCCAAAATCATGCAGCTCTGTTTTTTTTTTAAATAATTGTAGACATCAAAATTAATAACTTAATTAATAACTTTTGGACATTATTGAGATTTCGATACATATTTCCCACCTCAAATTGTCCCTTTTTTTGTCCATGGAGTATTTTAACCCTTTCCTGTGTGTCTGTCTCAGGTGCTGGTTCATGAAAACGCCTCTGGTCACCTCTACAGCTCCGTCCCCGTCCATCCAAACAGTCCAGTCAGCGCGGACTTACTCTTGGACCAGAAGCAGGAGCACGTTTATGTCCTCACGCACAACAGGGTGAGTGCAGGACAGCTACAGGTCCCACGAGCAGACAGGAGCAGGAAGGTGCAGGCAGGGGCAAGGAAACAGGCTGAACTCTGTTAGTGGAAGTGTGTGCTCATTGCAGAGAATTTACAGTCATAATTTGTAGTAGTAGAAGTAGTAGTAGTTGTAGCAGTAGTAGTAGTAGTAGTGGTGGAAGAAGTACTGCATTTAGTTTCTTAAGTACAGATATAGGAGCAATAAACTCAAGTAAAAGTCTAAGTATCACGTATCAAGTATAAACTAATAGTATCTCACACATATTTTAATAAAGTGCTGATTTTTGGTCAGCAATAGCAATTCAAATGTTTTTTTTTTTTGCATTTTATGTATATATTTTTGTTTGAACTCAAAACCCTTATCTATAATGCTACAATTAATGTGCTAAAAGTAACTCCTCAAACCACATGAAAAATACTTCTTCTTCTTTTCAGCTCAGTTCAGTGAAATAATGCAATGGAAAGTACAGATACCTGCTCTCAAATATAAAAAGTTAAAAAGTGTGAAAAAGCATGTAAAATTGACTGATATTCAAAAATGCTGCTTGAGGACAGTACCTTTACTTTTGTACATATTTACTTTCCACCACTGATAATAGTTAGATATAGACATGGACCCAATAGACTATGACTTGTATTGTGAATGTAATTATTATTAACTGTGCATTTGTTGTTGTTTGCAGTTATCCAAAGTGTCAGTATCCTCATGTGAACAGCAGGCTGACTGTGGCTCCTGTTTGTCCATGAGTGACCCCTACTGTGGGTGGTGTGTACTGCAGGGAAGGTAAGAAAAGGATTTGCATTTGAAGTACCAACAAATGAAAAAACACAGATGTATTATCTAAGATTGATTGTTTTCTCTGCTCGCTGCACATGGTCACTCTTCTTAACCCTTCTCATGTTTGTTAATGCAGATGCACCCGGAAACATCAGTGTGAGCGCCACCAACAGCCCAACCACTGGCTCTGGAGCTTCAGCCAATCAGACCAATGTGTGAGAGTGGACACACTGCAACCGGCCAATCAGAGCAGAGATACACAGACAATGGTAGTGCAAATATAATGATAATATACGTATGATTCATGTATTATTTAAAATATGCATTATTTTAATACTTTGAATTGTGTTATGGAATGGTTACAAATACAAGTGGTATCAAAATGAGTTTTCATGTGGTATGTGGCATTAATAATCAGTGCATTTTGTTGTGATTCCAGGTGACCTTATCCGTGTTGCAGCTCCCCTCTCTGTCCTCCTCTGAGTCGCTCTCCTGTGAGTTCGGAAAGCTGCCCCCAAGTCCTGCCCAAATCACAGGAAATACTGTCACCTGTCAATCACCTGAGCCACGCCTCCTCCAGACCACGCCCCCAGGAACAGGTGAGCAAACAGTACAAAGTTTCTAGTGGCAACTTGGGAAAAGACTTTATTCTATAGTTTATAAATGTAGCGATATTTACGTAACAGTCTAGAAATGAAGGAATTTATATCATTTGCATTTCATACCACAATAATCATGACAGTAAAGTATTGCATAATCTATCGCTCTGTGTAGCAGATGTCAGTCGCATGAATGACTCCTCCCCTTTTCTTCCACAGATCACATGATCTTGCCGGTGGCAGTGAAGTTTGGTAACGTGATCATCACCACAGGAAACATCACCTTTTATGACTGTGGAGCCGTGAGCCGCCACAACCAGACCTCACAGTAAGAACTGGATTCATAGAGCTGTGATGTTTTAGTGTGAACTGAGAGTCCTGACCTCTCTGTCACTCTGATATTGCACCACAACAAAGAAATAAATGTCTGTGATAGATGCAGTTGTTTTCATACAGTTCTCCATGCTCCAATCTCTGCCTACTTTCTGATTTTTTAATAATGCACCATGACTGACAATCATGTGTTTGGGATAGCGGATTCTTAGTGAACAATGTCTCTGATTGGACAAAAATAGTGAGTAGCTTCTCTGTTAGATATAGCCAACAAAATGCTCTGTAAAATGCATGTATATTACAGAGTCATTTATTTTATTTAGCTATTTTTACCACATGATGCATGACGTAAAAAACATATAATCTTGACTAGAATAAATGAAAATCAGATACAGGCCCTTTAAAGTTGTTTGGGTGAGTGTGAATCACTTTGTCTCCAGTCAGTGCTGCAATTTTCTAACAGTGATTCACACCAACATACTGTATTGCAGTGCCTTTACAAAGTTGAGTTAATGCCTTTACAAAGTCTATTTTTATCTCGGTAGAAAAAAAACATTCACCCACCTATATGTTTTGTCCTTGAACAATCATTTTAAACGTGTTTCTTGCTAATGCATGTGTTAAACTTATAAATCTGTATTTTCTGTCCAGATGCCTGTCCTGCGTCTCCAGTGTGTGGGGCTGTAACTGGTGCCCTCTGGACCAGCTCTGCTCTCACAGCTCCAACTGCCCTCACCATCACACTATTCTCAACCACAGAGTGAGTGTCTGAAAATATTTACATTTGAACTGGTATTCACTTTTGTGTACAGTAGACCATGTCCGAAATTCAAGACTGTGTATAATAAAAAAAAAAAAAATGTGTCAACAAACTTCCTTTTATTCTATTTTAAATCCTGTGTTATTTCCAGAACTCAGATGGGCTGTCGTCATGTCCACTGGTCTACGCTCTTCACAGTCCAGCGTTAGTACCGATGGGTCTCACCACCACAGTTGTTCTACTGGGGAGAAACCTTGACATTTATACGGTCTGAAACTCACAAATCCCCTACTCACGTTACTACTAATACATTTCTTTTAGCATGTGTCCGCAGTAAATCTTCTGTCCTAATTCATTACATCCATGACACATCTGACCTTGTTATCACCTTCACATCCCGTTCCTAATGTTGCTCCTGTTTTCCTCTGTAGGATAAAGCAGATTACATGTGTGTGGTGGAAGTTAAAGGAGTCCAGTTCAATCTGTCAGCATCAGTTCAGAAAACAGATGACCACACTCACACCTTCACCTGCAGCCCCCATCAGGTAATCACACTGCACTGTTTAAATGTGCACTGCTTAACTTTTTGGAATGATGTCTTCCGCCTACTTGTCTCCATGGAGATGCTGCTGCTTTGCCTGGAATGTTCCACAGTAACAGTAGAGTAGAGTAACAGTGGTGTTGTTTATAAGTGATTAGTTCCAATTTCACTTAAACAGTATAATTGGTTGTGCTTTTGGGCAAGACACCCCCAAAGCCTACTCTAATCACAGTACTGAACTGGTTGCGTCATTAAACATATTTTAAATTCTTCCCTTGTGGCACCAGGACTCCCCTGAAAAAGAGATTCTGAATCTCAATGGGACTTTCTTGGTTAAATAAAGGTCAATAAACCTAAACAGAGATTGTATGCTTTTTTCAGGTAGTATTGAACTATAACATAAGTAGATCATCATCTTACATTTCAAACCGTAAACTGCAATACTGATCTAAAACGGCTTTTAGAAACATGTCCATTGACTTGTGGCTACATGACATTTTAGAGTCCTACTTGTCTCACAGAAACTTCACTTTCAAATAGTCACAACTAAGTACAGGGATATGGGTGGAGTGAAACAGGAAGGTGAAAGCAGGAATTTTCACTCACGCCTAAATTGCAGGACGATACAGGATTACTCAGACTTGCATAAATGAATCAAAATACAACTTTGAGTAAACTAATGATAAGGAAACACCGTTATAGCAAAGTGAAAAAGTTGATTTTGCTTAATATGTCTCCTTTAAGGATACTTTGCATTGAACAAATTAGCAAAATGCTGTGTGAATTTCATTTCTTGTGTGTGACACATTTCTCTTTGTTTGTAGTTCCAGTTTGAAGTGTCTGAACTGCAGTATTCAGCCCCTGTTTATTTAAGACGAGGACAAAGACGCATTGATGCCTCTCCAGGACTCACATGTAAGAACATAATTTTAAAAAGCAATACACTTAAAGCATAAGACAGTCAAAATGTTAAAGTTCCCCTCATTCTCTCTCACTCCAGTGCAGCTCTATGACTGCTCGGCCGGCCAATCAGATTGCTCCCAGTGCAGAGCCGTCCCTCCAGAATACGGCTGCGTTTGGTGTCCAGGAAGTCCCGCCCCCAGTTGCGTCTTCAACCAGTCATGTTCAAGCGCCGCATCAGACACCTGTCCCCCTCCGCACATCACTCAGGTACATGCAGTGTGTGTCAGTGTAAGCCGCTCTGTTGCTGGATCTCTCTCATTAATAAACTGTTGTTCTTATAGATTGTGCCTGTCACCGGGCCACTAGAGGGCGGTGTGCTGCTCACCATAACAGGCAATAATCTTGGGATGAAGTTTGAGGATGTGGTGGGAGGAGTTTCTGTGGCAGGAGTGGACTGTGTGGCCAAGGCAGAAGGATACCACATCTCCACCAGGTAAAGACGGGACTAAAACACGACTAAACCAACAGGTAAAGACAGGACTAAAATTAAACTAAACCACCACCAGGTAAAGACAGGACTAAAACAGGACTAAACCACCAGGTAAAGACAGGACTAAAACTAAACTAAACCACCACCAGGTAAAGACAGGACTAAAACAGGACTAAACCACCAGGTAAAGACGGGACTAAAACAGGACTAAACCACCAGGTAAAGACGGGACTAAAACAGGACTAAACCACCAAGTAAAGACGGGACTAAAACAGGACTAAACCACCAGGTCAAGATTAAACCTGGACTAAACAAGGGCTAAACAAGGCCTAAACTAGGGCTAGTGTGCATCAACATAAGATACTGACATTTTTAAAGTGACACCGTGTCATTTTCTGGAGCTGGAAAGTCACCTGCCTGATTCCATCCAAAAAGAAAGTTAAAACCATACTTAGGAATATTCTCCATGCTTATAGATATGCTGTATGCAAAACTGGAATATTGTAGCTAAAGAAGTACTATTTCCATGGAAACAAGCAGGAGTCCAGGCCAAGTACGAGGCAGGTTTGTGGAGGTGCAAACCCGCTCACAGTGAGAACACAGGTTTTTAGTGTTTGGGGCTTTAATCCTGGTCTGATTATTTCATTTAACTCAAGTCATTATTATTATTATTGTTTATAATTTATTTAATAATTATTATTTTATCATTATTCCATTGCTGCTCTTTTCTGTTGAAACCTTGGGATAAATAAAAGAAATAAAAGAAAAACGCTCTG
Source organism: Rhinogobius similis (assembly GCA_019453435.1). Taxonomy (NCBI): domain Eukaryota; kingdom Metazoa; phylum Chordata; class Actinopteri; order Gobiiformes; family Gobiidae; genus Rhinogobius; species Rhinogobius similis. The sequence continues at coordinate 11,175,883 of CM033624.1, read as the reverse complement.
TAAATAAAAATCATCATCATCAAATAAAGGTTTTCCTATTTTATTTGATCTTAAACTAGGACTGGACCTGGAAGACTAAACCAAGGCTAAACCACGACTGAATAAACTAGGTTTAAAGATGGACTAAACCTCATAAAGGCTCATGTGTCAGCGATCAATAGGTTATCTATATTAAACGTGTGTCATTGTGTAAGGGTGGTGTGTGAGCTGCAGCCCAGTGGAAAACCAAAGAGAGGCCCAGTCCTGATCAGAGTGGGACCAACTGCATCTGGACGCTCTACTCAGGAATTCACTTATCAGGTATCCGTATTTATTAATATACACAGTACATACCAAATACAGCTGAATTTTGTGTGAAAGTCTGCTTTAATGCTGTTCTGTGTCCCTATTAGGACCCGCAGTTGTTGGGCCTGGTTCCAGATAAAGGGCCCGTCTCTGGGGGAACTCGACTTACCATCAGGGGGCGTCAGCTGCTCACGGGGCAAGCATCTGACCTCCAGGCCTTTCTGGGACAGCAGCCCTGCTTCATGTGAGTCATTCCTCTGTTTGAACAATACAATGCGCGATTATGTTGTAACTTGTATTGAAGATAAAGTCACATTTGTCCTGATTGACATGGGATTCTTTTTTCTTTTCCTTTTATTGTTTTTGTGTAATACAAAACAAAATAGGAAAACCTAACCGGACAGAGAGAGCAAAAAGACAAACACAAAAAGAGTTGTCTGTATAAAGTCAATCTGGCATATGTCCTCTTTCGTATCTGTCCCATTTGTCCCAATGTCATGCAAAAGTCCATTTTCAGGTTTATTGCTAAAAGTCTTTTCAATTTATAAATGTCCAATGTTATTTCAGTCCAGTTCTTGACCGTCTGCACTGTCCCTGTCATCCTTCTCCTTGTTATTGCCTTTTTGCAGCAGCCAAACATGCATTCCACATGTATCCATCTATCATTTCCATTGTCGGAGTGTTACATCTGATATACATTGTTTTAAAATCAAATGGAATGATGGTGTTGAAGACAGTCTTTGGTGCGTCATTAATCTCAGTCCACTATTTATGAATTAAAGGGCAGTCCCAAAACACATGATAATGCAGCCGCGGTTTCTCCAACTAGTGTTTCCGGGTGAATAGTGTGCACTTTGACACTTGTTCATTAGAAAATGCATATATGTTCCCATTCTTCATCAGTTACAACACAATTTCCTTCTTGCTCACATGTATCTAGTAGAATTGCTGTTAAGATCAGTTGTTGAGGTTATTCCCCTGGAGAATTCGGAATTATGATTGAGATGATATTCTAATGATGTAGTGGTTTTGTAAATTCTTACGTTTTTCCAGCTAACCTTTTACCTCTCTCCATCCCTTGTCTCAGAGTGGAGGAGGTGACGGACTCGCAGCTGGTGTGTCAGACGGGACGCTCAAACAGAACCGGTGGTGTCTCTGTGTCTGTGTTCTTTGGGAAAGCAGAGAGAATGGTCCCAAATGGAGCGTTTAAATACATGGATGACCCAGTGATCACAGAGGTGGAGCCAGGGGAGAGCTACCAAGCGTAAGACATCGCACTATTTAAGATTCTATTAGGCCAAAAGTACTCACTGTTTTAGTAAGTGTGTGAATATAAGTAAATATTTTGATTATTTTTGATACTTTTCTTACTATCCATGGGTTTCAGAGGGATGAAAAATTAAGACTGTTGCCATAGCAATTAACAATTCAAAACGAAATATGATATTTTTTGGTTTTGAATGGTAAAAAGTCCTCAAAAAGTTTCCTGTAAACAGGAAGTTGAAACCCATGAATGAATTACATACTTGGTATTCAATTTTATTTATATTTTTCCAATCCTAATTATAGATAATATACACCCTTTAAAAACTGTCAACAAAAAACATTCTAAATCCTGGAATGGAGATAAAAGTGAAGTGGAACAAGGTTTCAATGGAGAAATTACACTTGGCCACAGAACACTGTAAAATCGAAAAATCAAGGTGCAAAATGAAAACCACTCGTACACGTGAGTGATAGCAGAGAATGTTTTTTTTTTTTGGTTGTTTTTTTTTTTTTACACACTGAGCATTTCTTATTCTCATTATAACTACTCATAATAGTCATTGACTACAAATTCTACTTTTTGTTGAGCTCAAATCCTCAGTATCGTCTATCCCTTGCAAGCAAACTATTAGACATTTCTATGTTGGAAATAAAAAATGTTGCTTATTGTTTGTTAAAGGAAAAATGTTATGCATTTATTATTAGCCTTTAAACATGCTATTGAGTACCTTAATTTTTCCATTTCATGTTTTGAAACCAAAAAAGTGTATTATTCTTTAAATGACTTCTTTAAATTTATCATCCATACTTATTGTCCTTACTGAGAACATCCATCCATTAGATGGCGCCTAGCACTCACACAATCTAGTTAAGTTAACCATCAACCAACATTACGCTGCGGGTGAGCAGCAGCAGTTATCGTGTTTAGAGGCAGAAACGAGTCAGGCGATGATTTAAGGACTTAAAGCAGCAGAAGATTCACGAATAAGTGATGCATAAAGTTTGAAAATACGTCCCAGAAACAAGGTACAGACGGTTTTCTATGAACATTCTTCAAAACTGCATGTTTTTGATGACAGAACATTGTTAGAACATGGTTAAAAGCTCAAAAAAGTCACTGTAGCAGAATATGTGTCCTATAAAAATCCCTTAAAATCAGTCATTGAAAAAGTAACATGACATTTCACTTTTGCCTCCAATTGCCTTCAATCCATCAATCTGGAATTCTGAACATTCTGATGACACTGTATTTTGCCCACCTCACTCCAAAATGGAGCAGTAGCAGTAGCAACAGAATTTCTATTAAGCAGCCATTGCCATCACTTTCTACATTTTAAAATTAACTTAGTAAATACAACTTAGGTACTTCTAAAATGAACCTTTTATGTGTCTAACATTGCATACTAAAATAAGTATCAATATAAAGTGATTTTTGAATCTTGTGTGTGTGTGTTTTTGGTCCAGTGGAGGCAGAATGCTGCTGGTGGAGGGCAGTAACCTTGACGTGGTACAGCGCCCTCTGGTGGTGGTGTGGGTGGAGCCGGAGACGCAGAGAGAAGTGAAGAGGAAGAGGAGGAGACAGGCTCTGCTCAGCGCCAAACAGCAGGGCTTCAACAACTCTGTCACTACGGTGAGAACAACCAATATACGGAATTAAAATAGATGCAAAAATTCCTGCCATGTTTACCACATGACACATCACTTTATTTATAGCATTTTCATCGCAGCAGTTTTACATGAAACAAACAAATCTTAATTTATGATATTATGCTATATTTTACTTTTTAAACCGGTCTTGGTCTCCTCTCTTGCAAGTAATGCATTGCATTTAATTAATTGTTTACTTGTTTATTTATTTATTTTTAGGTGTCAGAGTTATGTGTCCTGAACTCCCCCTCCCAGATGTCGTGTCCCACCCCGAAAGTGTCCCCTCAGTTCAAAGTGAAGGGTCTGTGGTTCCAGTTGGACAATGTCAGAGTCCATTACGAGACCATCAAGGTACTGGTATATTTGTCCCAGGTCCAAGACATGTAAAAACACTGACAATTCAAATTCTGAAACTTACATCACTGCATCTTTCTGAAAAAATTGTTTATGTTTTCAGGGTGAGAGTTTTGTTTACCACCCAAACCCCGAGCTGTATCCGCTGAACAGGGAGGCTCCGGACACACCTTACAGATTCAAACCCGGAGGAGTTATAGCTGTGGAGGTAAACTTTTTTGTTTTCTTACCCCTGGCTCACACCACATGCAGTCCAGCTCCGGTGCAGCCTAAGAGGAGCTCAGACCGCACACCGTGCAGTGCGGTGGCGCCGGCGGAGGTGGTGCCGGCGGAGGTGCTGCGGCGGAGGTGGTGCCGGCGGAGGTGGTGCCGGCGGAGGTGCTGCGGCGCTCTGGATTCTTAACGTTGGATTAAATTTTCACTGGAGTGCCGGAGCCCATCGCATGCCTTTTCCGTGAAGTTGTCAAAATGAGACGAGACGAATCCTACGAGCGCCAGTGAAATGGTCATGATCAAACCAGTGTGTTCACTCTACATCAATTTACAACCTTTCGCGCATGTAAATAATACATTATAACCGGGGGTACAGAGTCTCGTGTGACGGCGCAGCACACCGGGGAAACGGGGTCGCGTGTGTTGCACTGTTGTGCCTCATCAGATCTGTTATGGAGACCCTCAGGAGGATAAGATCAAATAGAAAAAGGCCTGGCACTAAATAGAAGAAGTTCTTGAAGTTGATGGTGAGTTTGTGTACTTATAATCTAATAATTTGGTAATCGCGTGAATTCCCAAACTGAGCGTGAACCCCCGTGAACTCGTGGACCCGCGTTGTCAGCGGTCACAGCAACAGCACAGCAGCGCTCCGTGTGAGCGGTACACTGCGACCAGACCACTCCCACACAGCAACCGGAGCTGGACTGCGTGCTGTGTGAGCCCGGCCTTAAAGTGTAGTTTACCGTGTTTTAATCTCCTGGTTGTATGACTTGTTTGCTGTGTGTTTTTACCCAGGGAGTGCACCTGACCAGGGCCATGTCTCGTCAGGAGGTGAGAGCACGTTTAGGAGATCAGGAGTGTGAGGTGAAGACGTTAGACAGCACCCATCTGTACTGTGAGCCCCCGGAGGCACAACCCAACAGCTTGGACCACAATGACCTGCCCACGCTGAAGGTAAGTTCAATGTCAGGTTTTAGGTTCTATTTTAAGTTTAGCTGGACAGTAGATGAATATTCAAATTCAGGCATGTCAGAGGCTAAAAAACACTTAGAATCTGATCTGAAAAACTTTTTTAAGTTAATTGGATCAAGCTTTTTTTAAAGACCATAAGAAAAATGTATATACAATTTTCAGAACAAGAAAACCCAGCTCACTGTTTAGTTATTATATGTTCATATTTGTGGTAAAATCGTAGGATGTAAATCTGAATGTTTGTTAACAGTCTATTTGATGGTGATTTTGAGAATTAAACTAATATCATAATTTTACATGTTTCTTCTGTGAATTTAAAGAGACATAAAAGTAGACAGTTCTTTTCCTTGTGCTTGTCCCAGGTGCTGATGGGTAATCTGGAGGTGGACCTTGGTTTGGTCCAGTATGATTCCGACTCTCCTCTCCCTCCTGTCCCGTTGGCCGCTCAGATTGGACTGGCAGCTGGAGCTGCTGTTATCATCCTGTCGGTGCTGGTGGTTATCCTCATGTACAGGTACAGGACTATACTAACCACACCTATTGATTATCTATTAATGTGCTAATATCAATTTACATGGAAGGAATCTTGCTGTCTTTGTGTTAAATATGTTTTACTTTCCAGGAGGAAGAGTAAACAGGCTCTTAGGGACTATAAGAAAGTGCTGCTGCAGCTGGAGACTCTGGAGATCAACGTGGGAGACCAGTGTCGCAAGGAATTCACTGGTAATGACTCTAGGCTCATTCTTATCATAAGAGTGCTCAAATTGTCTTCACTACACGGCAAATCAACTTACTCACAGTTTTTTTCTTTTAAAGGGGATTATTATCATTATCATTTCAAATTGACTTTAATGAGCTTTTAATGAGCAGTGTTCCCTCATTATTTTTTTACTCAAAATGGCACTGTGAAGAGATTGGGTAGTTTTGGACCTATTTCTATAGATTCATATTACAATGAACAAAATGCAAAATAATAACCTACTTTTCCTACACAAAATACCCTTTTTTGATAGTGTGAAAGCATTTTATCGGTTCTGATCCCATTGCTGGATTATGACCCAAAAAAGTGCCAAAGGGTTTTTGTAAGAGTCACAGGTAACAGTACCCCCCTCCTCTTTTCATGATTTTGAAGCTTTTCGTGTGACTGTTCACCCTTCTACTTTTTAGTGTGCTTTTTATACTGATATTAATGCTCCAGTTCCTACATTTCTTTTGTAGGCACTATTGTCATTTTAATCTGTGTGATATTGTCTCCTAGACCTGATGACTGAGATGATGGACCTCAGCAGTGATGTGGGAGGACCTGGAGTACCTTTACTGGATTACAAGACTTACGCAGAGAGAGTGTTCTTCCCCGGACAACAGGGGGGGCCACTGAGCCGACAGTTAGACCTGCCGGAGTCCAGGAGGATCACAGTGGAGCAGGGACTACAGCAACTCAACAACCTGCTCAACAACAGATTGTTTCTCACCCGGGTAAGGAGGACCAGACACGAGCTGAGCTGAAGATGTTTCAGTCTGTAAATATGAGGAATGAGAATATTAGTTAAATTTGGGCTGCTCATGTTTGATGATTTGGAGCTGTACAGTGAATAAACATTGGCAGACTAGACAGATACCGAGTTTAGCGCACAGAAAACACACGACCAAGCTAACATTTATATTAAAAAAATTAATTAAAAAACATAATATTTTTGTGTTTTATTACATTTCAGTTCATCCACACATTGGAGGCTCAGCAGGGATTCTCCCAGAGGGACAGAGGTTATGTCGCCAGCCTCCTGACGATGGCGCTGCATGATAAGCTGGAGTACTTCACAGAGGTGATGAAGAGTTTACTGCAGGACCTGGTGCAGCAGTACGTGGTCAAGAACCCCAAACTCATGCTTCGACGGTACGAAAATGAACTGCTTTTTCACACTTTAATAACTTTTTTATTATCTCCTAATCTTAACCAACATACAATTTAATACTAGATCTAGAGCTGCAAGTAAATGTTAAAAATTCAATCAAAATAATTATCGTGTACTAACAATACTCCCCCAAATGTTTGTAACTGTTTTTGTCTTTAGTGACATGGCACCATCTAGTGGTAACAAAGGGTATTACAAGGAGATTGTCAGGCTGTACACATTACAAATATTAAAATCAAACAAACGGTTGAGTATTTAGTAGAAAGGTATCTAGTCATGGGTTTCATCTTCCTGTTAAAGGCGACATTTTAAGGGCTTTTCACCATTCAAAAGTTAGCCAGTCCTATTCATCTACATTCTGGATACATAAATGTAAATTCATACATACGTACATTTTACACAAATTGTAGTCAAGTAAGAGTAACGTTACTTCAGAATATTATTACAAAGTAGTAGTCCAAGATTTAAAAGGTTCTTGGGGAAACTGCTACTCAAGTAAGAGTGAATGTAAGATTAACAAGTAGAATAAAAGTATACTACACCTAAAAGTACAATTTGTTCAAAATGTTTCTCAAGTAAATGTAACTGGGTAAAAGTAACAGATAACTACTACACTAAGTAGTAGTATGATGCTTCCCTAGTAATATGAAGTCTTTATTGTAGTAGTCGTGTGAAGTCTAAATATGTCCTATGATTCCAGGACTGAGACAGTTGTGGAAAAGATGTTGACAAACTGGATGTCCATTTGTCTGTACTCCTTCCTCAAGGTAGAACTCAGTCTCTCATAAAAGCCTCAGTATTCTATGTTTTTTTGGTTGTTTTTTTTTATCTAAATGAACTCACTTTCCTTGCAGGATGTGGCAGGAGAACCTCTGTACATGTTGTATCGGGCCATAAAGTACCAGGTGGACAAGGGGCCTGTGGATTCAATGACGGGGAAAGCCAAGCGCACATTGAACGACAGTCACCTGCTCAGAGAGGACATTGAGTACTCTGCTATGGTAAGAACTCAAGGCCAATAGGTTTAATGTAGGTCAAATGTACATGGCTAATCATAATCCTCTGCTTTATTTAGATTTTTTTGATCCATAAGGGATATTAGTTGGATCCCATAAATAGTTATAACAAAAAGCAAATAGAATAATAAAAAAAAAAATCAGAATAATAATTGTAGAAAACAGCTAAACAACAAGCAAAGACTTATAAGTAGTAGCAGTATTAGCAGGTGAATTTCCAACCCTGAAAAATCATGATTTAATTATCTTCTATTTTGAATTTCAGTCACTGAATTTTGCAGTGTACTTTGTCATTGTGTTTTTCTCGTTTTAAAATTTCAAAATGAAAATTTCACCTTCAAAATATTCAGAGACAGATTTCAAGCTCTCAAATTCGACAGTCTAAAAAGTGTAAAATGCGCAGTGAATCTTGGCATCTGGAGTCTTCGCTGTGAAATGTTTCAATGCAAATTTGTCTTTCTGAATTTAAACAGTTGAATTTGAAGACTTGAAAACACATCGTGTTATGACTGTCAATTTGACCCAGTCTAGATTTTCTTTTATTTTTTTTAATTTCATCACTATAAAACTTTCATGGGTGGTCACTCAACATACAATTTATGATATGAAAAAGTATATTTCTCATTGATCAAAGATGCATTGCTCAAAGAGAGCATGTGGGATATAATTTTAAAACACATCAAAAATTTACACTGCCTAATTAAGCGGCTGAAATTTTGAATAAAAGATATTCAGACATGTTCTTTCAAGGTAAAGAAATCTGAGTTTTTGCCAGTATTTAAAGCTCAAAATTTGTTGAAACTAATTATATTGCATACAAACATTATTTAACATAGCATATTCTCTTAAAAGCAAAAGTGCTTGTTGCTGTGGGTAAATCTTAAATGGTTCCTCTCCCACTCACTGGCATGGATCTGTCTGCCAAAAAGGCCCACTCATATGTGTAAAGAGAGAACTTCTAAGACGGATTTGTGTCTTTTAAAAATTCAAATCTCAATGTAGTACAACAGGGTTTGACTCATCTGCCTTTATCGCCTACACTTCTAAAATGCGCCTCCGTTTCTTTGTTTTAGACGCTGACAGTTTTGGTGAAGAACGGCATGGAGGTTCAGCACTGCCCAGTTAAAGTCTTGGATTTAGACACCATCACACAGGTAAGAAATAAAGCATATTTACCATAAGTGGTAAATAACTTTAACGTTTTATGTACATAATAATAACTCATTTTCACTCACCTGCCACTATGTGCACAATTGTCAGTTCCCGTGTCCAGATTGTGTCTCTAGTCCTGTTATAATGTTCTCTTCCTCTGTTTTCTGTGCAGGTCAAAGACAAGATCCTGGACCAGGTTTATAAAGGCGCCCCATTCTCCCAGAGACCAGCAGCCGACAGTCTTGATCTGGGTATGGAAAAAATATATCAAACTATGTCTTAACAAACTAAGTCTATTACAGGTTGCACTAATATTTTATAATGTCTGACATATATTGGTACAGAGTGGCGTTCAGGCCAGGCAGGTCACCTGACTCTCTCTGATGATGATGTCACAGCTGTGGTTCAGGGAAGATGGAAAAGAATCAACACTCTTCAGCACTATAAGGTAAATATCAACCAGTACAGACACGGTTTCTAAATTCATCTGACCAATCAGAACACAGCATCCAAGTACATCCTAAACTATTTTTAACCTACATGCATTTTTCCAGGTTCCAGATGGAGCCACTGTGGCCCTAATTCCACGATGCAGTGCCGGGAACGGAGTCAGCCAAGTGTTTCAGACCGGAGAGAGTACGGAATAAAGCTTTAGAAAAAAAATGATCGTATGTATGGGAAAAATATGAAAACCCTATCTAAACCTGTTGTGTTTATTTGTTGCAGAAACACCAATGTTGGAGGGGGAGGAAGAGGAAGGGCTGCGTCTGTGGCACCTGGTGAAGAGCAGCGAGGATCCAGAAATCCCCAAACACCGAAAGAGCAGCATGAGAGAGCGAGAGAGAGCTAAAGCGATACCAGAGATCTACCTCACCAGGCTCCTGTCTATGAAGGTACTCACCAGTTCTAAACTAGGACTTAACCAGGACTTAACCAGGATTTAACCAGGACTAAGGTGGGCGCAAACATGGTCTAAATCCGGGCTCTCTTTACTTTAGGGAACTCTGCAGAAGTTTGTGGATGATGTTTTCGTGGCGATCTTGAGTACGAAGAGGCCTCCTCCAATCGCAGTGCGTTTTTTCTTTGATTTTCTCGATGATATGGCAGAGAAACATGGCATCGACGACCCAGAGACGGTACACATCTGGAAAACCAACAGGTACATTTCAAAACTGTGAAAAACACAACATCTAAAAAAGAAAAAAGCTAATGGTATGTATACGTTTTGCAGTCTTCCACTGCGTTTCTGGGTGAACATTTTGAAGAACCCTCAGTTCGTCTTGGACGTCCAGGTGACTGACAGCATCGACGCAGTTCTTTCGGTCATCGCCCAAACGTTTATCGACTCCTGCACCACGTCCGAGCACAAAGTTGGACGGGTACAAAACACTTCTCATTCGTTTTAAATTTAGGGCTTCTGATTGGATGTGCTGTGTCTGACCATGTGACCTGTTTTTGACCAATCAGGACTCTCCAGTGAACAAACTGCTGTACGCCAGAGAAATCCCTCGATACAAGCAGCTCGTAGAAAGGTCAGATGTGAATTCTTTGTTAGACAATATTTTTCTATCTATCGAAGTTATTCCAGAGTGTATGGAATGTGTGATTTAACATATTTCTTTTTTTCATCTCAGATACTATAGTGACATCCACAGCGCTGCGTCAGGATGTTACCAGGAGATGAACTCCACTCTCACAGAGCTCTCTGGGGTTAGTTCCATTTTAGTTTTTAATAATAATTTCTAAGTTTAAACCATTTGCACCAAAGTGTTAATTTTCTTGTTTTCAGAGTTTTGCGTCAGAAATGAACACACTTGTGGCTCTCCATGAACTATACAAATACATCAACAAGTACTATGATCAGGTCAGTAATGGCAGTACTAACCACATCTATTCTGTGTGTAAAAATAAAATAACTCTGACTAAACAAACCTTTCTAATGTTACTGAATTGAACCAAAAATTATTGCATGATTTTCTTTTATGCTTTCAATTTATCACAATATATGTACAAATATTATTCCGCCCTATTCTGTTGTGATCACATTTCTGGTGAGACACTACAGGTAAATAGGGAAAAAAAAATCAATTTGAAACTTCTCCTGTAGTTTACTCACATACATGTAAGAAAAGAAACATATTACAAGTGTTTCATTATGTAATGTTTTCATGTAGAAATAAGGCATTTTATGCACATAATCTACCAAAATCTATGACATTTCAATCTAAAAAATGAACAGAACCAGGTTTAAATTTCTTGCTTCAGTTTGTACATATATTAGTTATTAAAAAAATTACAGGGGAGATTTTGGATTTGGATTAGTTTTAGAGTGACTGGAAGATATATATATATATATATATATATATATATATATATATATATATAGATATAGATATAGATATAGATATATAGATATATATAGATATAACTGAAAATTGGCTAAAGCTCAAAATTCCTTTAATTTCTAAATGTAAAACTTTAATAAATCAGGCTTAGAATTAGATATTAACAAATTCTTCTGTATGTTCCATCAAAATATTGTTACTTATAAGATAAGTTTGGTGTGTAGCTGCTACATTAAGGGGTCATCTTTATATCACTACATATATCATACATGGATTGTAAGAAAACGGCCTATGAAGTTACCATGTCCCAGAGAAATCTGTGGATCAAGTGGATCAAATTAAAAAATAAAACATCTTAAGGTGCAGATTGAACGGGTTTGTTGTTTCCTCATGAAAGCCAATATGTTGACTCAACAAAAAATAGAAAAAATGGGTTTTGCCTGTAGTGTCTCGCCTTAAGTGGGAATTTGTGGAAAATGTTCAATTTTGATATGCACCAACAAGTCAACAATACAGTGCAGCTTGCAAACGTCTTTATAGTCTATTAATATTTTATTTACTGTTGAGATCGGCAGCTCTATGCAAAATCACACTACCAGGAAAAAGGGCCACAGACAATGGCTTCCTGAATACACTGAGTAAAAGATAATTCACACTGTTCACTGTGATTGGTTAAATCGGTCACTCACTCAGAGCATGACAGGGGCCGACCAAAAGGTGGAGTGGGCGGGGCAAAGTAGAAGCAGTGTCTGTGTTTGAGCATAGAGCAGCATTAAACTCAAAAATACTAACTTCTCCATATATTTTTAGATTCTAGCCTAAATAACTGTGCAAACCTCTTTGTTGCTCGTCCCTCAGGTGATCATGGCTCTAGAGGAGGACAGCTCTGGTCAGAAGATGCAGTTGGCCTATCGTCTGCAGCAGGTGGCCGCTTTGGTAGAGAACAAAGTCACCGATCTCTGAAAGAAACAAAATACATACATGAATGCGGATTTACAGCCAAACACTGAACAACCGACATCTTCAGGGACAACGAAAGCACAAAGACGTTTTTTCCCCATTGAGTTGTATGGGAACACAATCATTTCTGAAAGCCAAGACCTGCGGAACAAAGCTATTTATGGATGCCATGTACGTTACCATTGGGTGAACTGTAAAATAAAGACTCTATGGTCAAAAAGAAGCAGAGCGGACTTAAGGACTATCTTCATGTGTCTTCCTGCTGATTTTGTGTGAAAATGAGAAGATTTATAGATTTGTTTTTTAGATTTAGACTCAGGACATTAGTTGTTTTCTTCACATGATGACAACAGGCAGATCATTTGCATAATCTCAAATCAACTGAAGATATTAAGAGAATACATTTTCCCTAAAAGATTAATAATAATATAACAATAATATATGGACATTCAAGAAGAAAGACTGTTGTCCTATTCTACCAAATCTACATAACTCAAATTTTCTCAACCTTTTCTTGCAGTAAAAATTGACAATCTTCTCTTCAGGGACCAGTGTACTGCCTTGACTACATTTCCCAGAGTTCCCTGCTGCCTGTTGTTTGTGTGAAGAACTACAAAAGCACAACAGTTCCTCTCAAAGAATTTCTAGTTCCTCGCTGCCGGTCCAAACGATTTTAAGCGAAGTTACAGCTGTGTAAAACATGCAGAAAAACAAAATGGGACGCAATAGAACAAATCAGGGATATTAGACAAGCTGGAGGTTCAGTGGGATTCTAGTTCCTGCTAAGAGTTCATGTTAAAAGGGACTTGCTGAACACAATTCCTTTATTTCCGTTGCTTTGACTGAGCTAATACTATAACTTTGACGAGGTACAGCTCACACTTGATAAATCCTTGCCCAACATTCAAAAACAAGGTAAAATTCCGTTTGACGCAGTACCGCTGTTCACCACCAGAAGTAAATCAGGCCAAATTTTCTACTCTTTTCTACTCTCTTGCTCTGATTTAATTTAGTCACATTGATTCGTGTACCTAGTTTTACACTTATTTATTTGATTTGGCAGATCAATATCATCAGTTTTATTGCACAGTGTGGTTAAAGTTTTTTTTTTCGTTCTAACATTTTAAGCTATATGAATAAGCAAGCCTAATATCTGCAGCATACAGAATTAGTAGTGCGTTCTAACTCATGTAATGTTAAATTTGTTAGACTAACTTTTACTTTTTGAATTATTTATTTTTTTAACTAATTATTTAAAAATGTCTTACGCCTACTGATCAATTCTAGCACAATTATCTTGCACTAAACACCTTTTTTCCTAAATATAAAACGTATTCTTAGCCATAACTAAAATCCCACTGTGTTGTTGACCTGCAGAAAATTTGACCAATCGGAGTTATGATAAAACAATCTGAGTCTGTTCATTTTGTGAATGTTTATAGTAACTTATTGTGTACATAACTGCTGTAAAAGTCCTATTTATTTAAGCCCGGCTGTGCCTTCTCTCTGCAGCTAGGGGGCGCTGTCTTTACTCATCGGTCTCTTAGCCTAATTTAAAAGGCCGGTTTATAGCCTATTATGCCCCAATGACAAATGGGAAAGTTTTACGGAATTATTGAAATATGATAGTGAGTTATTTTTAGCTGTTAGTGCCCAAACTAATCTGTAAATAATAGATTTTAGATGATTGTTAAAGCACAAACTGAAATTTCCCCTTGATGGGTAAATTAGCTTGGACGCTTCTCAAAATTCCTAGCTTTTCGACAACTCTGACCAGCACAAAAGCCAACCTTCACAACTGTAAAATAAATAGCCACAGTAACCATGACTTCCATTTACTAAAATATCTCAAAATAAATCAGGTAACTTCTCAACAGTGCCATCTGAACAGTGTTAAATCTCTTGTAAATGCAATAATGGAATGAATGACATTGTAACCGAGCTTCCGTTTTAACTGGCTAATGCTTACTTCATATTCTGTATTCAATCCTCTGTGTTTTTGCCTTGCGTGTTTCTTGTGTTGGACCCGTAATTGTAGTTTTTGCATGCGAGTGGACACGATTACTTTTGGTGCTTCTTCTAAAATCATTGTTTTTGATTCAGGCCTTTGCATTTGTTGGCCTTTTTGTACAGTTTTATAATAAGCAAATCTTGACTTGAGTAGTCGATGTTTTGCTTTTATTTCACAAGGGAATGAACCAAGAGAATGAATAAATGTGTAGATAAATAAATGGGGGATAAGCACAATCGCTTTTCTACTGATGTGTACAGTTTGATAACAGTTTTGTGTAAAATATTTGTAAATATTTCTTTGAATGAGTTTGGAATGAAATGTGTGTTTATTGTGAAACGGAATGAGCCCGACACAATTTGTACAAATAAAGTTATAATTTTAACTTTTATTTTTGCCCTTTGTCTTTAATTTTTGAGTTTTGTCAGATTGTTATCATTATGCTTGGCCCGTCATCGTCCATCCATCTTCTTCCACTTTATCCAGGGCTGGGTTGCAGAGGCAGCAGTCCGTGCATGGTCCCTCCAGCGTGTCCTAGGTCTTCCCCTGGGCCTCCTCCTGGTGGGACATGCCTGCCATCCAGAACAGATGTCCAAGCCACCTTAGCTCCTCTCCACGTGGAGGAGCAGTGGCTCTACTCTGAGCTCCTCCCAAGCCCTCACCCATCTCTAAAGGAGCACCCAGCCATCTGCAGAGACTCATGTTGACTGTATCCGGTCATTACCCACCTCACCTCAGCTGCATATATATATATATATATATATATATATATATATATATAAATTCCCTGCTCACCCTCCGCGGGTGGTCACATCCATCTCTGAGCTCGGGTCCTCTACCAGAGGTCAGGGAGCTTGAGGGTTCGGCGCAGTATCTTAGCTGTTCCTAGCACTGCGCTCTTCTGGACTGAGATGTCTGATGTTCCTCCAGGGATCTGTTGTAACCACTCCTCCAGTTTGGGGGTCACTGCCCCAAGTGCTCCGATCACGACGTGCACCACCTTGGCCTTCACCTTCCAGGCCTTCTCCAGCTCTTCTCTGATCACATGGTCATTCTCAAGTTTCTAATATTCCTTTCTCCTCAAGTTGCAATCACTTGGTATCGCCACATCAACCACAACGGCCTTCCTCTGCTCTTTATCCACCACCACGATGTCTGGTTGGTTTGCCATTACCATTCTGTCAGTCTGTATCTGAAAGTCCCACAGGATCTTCGCTCGGTCATTCTCTACCACCTTTGGAGGTGGTAGAGGTTTCCCATTTTGGGGTTTCCAGTCCATACTCCACAAATGTTCTCCATGCTTAGTGTGGCACACACAGACACACAATGTGAAGTCAACTTCTCTCCTTTTTATCTGCTTTCTGGTGTGATTTTTCTTTTATTTATTATTATATTATTATTTATTGCATTATTTGCACTAGTAATGGAGAACTCTGTAATGTTAACATTTGATCATAAGTAAGTTTAATAATTTATGTATTAGCTTTTAAAGTTTTTCATTGGGCTATGTATTTACTGTGGCTAATTTATTTAGAGTCTGTTTCACCTAGAAAAACAATTAATCATTCTTTATTGGGTCAGTTTCAGTATTCAGTATTTTTGTTTATTTAATATTTTTTCTGCAGCCGTCACACTTTAAAATGTGTAATCATGACAGCCCTGGACAGCGTCTGATCAGGATACAGATACTTACAAATATGTTCTGGCAGATTTGGCACAAGACAGAGCTGTCTCTGAGCACCATGCTGGCCCTGGCCATGATCTGGTCAGGGGCCCCTGCCCTTTAAAATGTCTAAAGTCGGGTAATTTGTGCAAATAGCATGGCTTGGCTTGCACCAGAAATATGGGTCAAAACCAGTGTTACATTACTTAGTTACTACCTCAAGAATGTAACTAAGTTACATTACTTTAGGATGACTTTATTTGTAGTATTGTTAAATTAATCAAATATGTGGTTTTATGTTTTATTAATGACAATTAAACAGAGGAAAACAACAAATAAATTGCTGAAATTGTCTCAATAGACGTAAAGCCAAAGCCTGCAGAAGAATGGTGCATTCTCTTTCTAAACATTGTTGATGGTGTTGAAAGTAACTAAATGAGTATCGTTACTGTAATTTAATTACAAGTTTTTTCAAAGTAATGCATTACACTACTAAAGTACTAAAATTGTAATCTAATTGCAGTGACTAAGTAAAAGTAACTTAGTGGGACCTGATCCCATCCAACACAGGTTAAAACAGAGAATAAAGTTCACTATTATCACAAATAATGTCCACCTTTTCTTCACCCCAGTCTTTTCTCAGTGTGGTGAAAATGCCTCTCTTGTTGACTGAGGCTGAGGGGCCGGAGTTGCTTTGTACACTTTACAGAGCCCAAAGATGTGATCAGCTCCTGTTACTAAACCTTTGGATAAGCTTCTTTGGCAGCAGACAGACCCTGTGTTTGCAAACAGTATTGGACAGTGAAATGTCACTGAGAAGGACAGTTTAAGGGGATTAGTAGGTTTAATTAAATTGATAGTCTGATAAAGACCTATCTCAAATCTGCAACTTTTTGTAACAAGGCATTTCCTTTTTATAAGCTTTTTATGTTCAGTTACATTTAGGATATGTGTGTGAAATTTGAAGTAGGTTATTAGTCCAAAATATATATTTGTTCAAATTGCACTTGGAAGTGTAATTCCTTGTTTACTGAAATTCATGCAGATCCTTGGGCTATAATTGTCACATTATTCAGACGTTTGCTTTCAGTCTGTCTTTAAGCCCCCTGTTTTGACCTCACACCCCTCTCGTGCTCCAGTCCTCTCCCAGCAGAGCCTCTCCTTATGTCTTCAGAGCCCCCATAATAGGTCTCGTGTTCGTTACGTAGCCGCGTCACCGCTCCTGCTTTGGTCCATCTTCGGTTCTAGTCCGTTTTGTCTGTGCGCATGCGTCGGTGCCGGTGTCCGGTGTCAGCAGCTGTTCTCTCCTTAACGGAATCACACAGGGCTGTAACGGAGATTTACCACGCGGGAATAACCGAGCAGACCCGGGTCAGAGACGGAGCAATCCAGACCGAACATTCACGTCCTCGCCTTTAGCTCCGGGAGCAAACGGCTAGCAGCTAACTGACAGCCACCGACAGCTGTTACCGAACAGGCCGCTTCTGTGGAGCTGCAGCCGAGGATCCGCGTTATTTAGGGGATTTATAGGAGCGTCCAGCCCGGGGTGTCTCAGCACTGGACCGCCCTTTGAGGCGGACTCTACTGGACCAGACCGACGCTAAAGGCTAACGGAGAACCACATTATCCTTCTTTGGCTTGGCTCGGGACACAGCTGCCGGGATGTTGATAGGTAATGTACCCAGAAGCAGGAGGTGTAACCCGGTTCGACTGTCACGGCTGCAGGTCTCGTTAGAACCGGGTTTTTACGGAGAGACTGATGCTAATGCTAACGGGCTAAAGCTAACGGTGCCAGGCTGTGACACACGCTCAGAATAAAAATACACTCAACAGCAGCGTGGCTCTGGGACAATGTTATGAGCACGAGCAGGGCCCAGGACACGAGCTGGAGACAGTATAATAAGAAGAAGAATTCATGAACTTGTTGTTATTATTAATTAGTTACAGTCACCCACTATTTAATAACACTAGCAGTTAACGGACCTCTTGAATCTTCAGTTATCTCACCAGTTTATTTGTGTTTGGTTATAAAAAAGGCAATACAAAATTATTTGCATTACATAATGGGGGCCCAATTCACATGGAATATGCCCTCTGATGTTTTGTTATAACAGATATGTACACCGTTATAACCACAACAGTAAATGAGTGTATAGCATTGTCTTTTTTCAAATCCTTTTTTTGCGTAAGGACTGGTTCTATACATAAGATGTTTTTCAGGGGCCAGTAGGAGGTGAGGCTGGGAACCACAGTTACAGAAAAAACATAGTACTACTTTCAAAAATTAGTCTTATTATTCATGTTTGCTGTTTGCCAGTTTCATTGGGTCAGTGTATTCAAATTAAAACACAGGAACATAGACTATAAAACTAGGGCTGTAGTCCTTTCCTCTAGTCGATTAGTCGGTCGATTTTATCTTAGTCGACCAAGATTTGTATTAATTCTAAATTATTTTTAAAAATGTATTTGGCAAAAACGAGAAGATATGAAGTAAGTCTGCTAAAGATTTTGCAGTCTTAATGTATAAATACACTGTCTCATAGTACCTTTCTGTATAAAGTTGTTTTTGAATGAACTCCTCTACAGTTGTTGTTCCTTTGAGTGCAGTTTGGTTTAGATAAATGGAAACACTTTATAGTTTGGATATATTTTTGCCACACCTCCTTTTAGTCGACGAATTGGTCAATAGGGCTGGTCTTTAGTTGACCAAGGATTTATTTAGCCGACTACAGCCCTATATAAAAAAGAACATAAAATGCGTATATTAATTTATTATATTTTCTTTTAGTAGTGGATGGCTCAAGGCTTTCTGCAAATCTCAAATACAAGATCACATTTTAATATGGAATGTATTCATAGTTACTGTGTATTACTCTTGCTTACACTATTTGATAACGAAGTGCAAAACTGCAGTGACTGACTGAATACCAGAATCATGATTGTGTTGTTTAGGTTTGTCTGCAGTGGATTCAAAGTAGAGCTTACCTAAAATAGACACGACACAATCATCGACTACACTGAAAGTGAGACGTATTGTGTATGTTGTGCAATATTGTGTGTTTAAGTGTATTAGACATTTTGTCAGATTCTATTCTTGTATAGCTCAGAATAAAAATACACTCAGCAGCAGCGTGGCTCTGGGACAATGTTATGAGCACGAGCAGGGCCCAGGACACGAGCTGGAGACAGTATAATAAGAAGAAGAATTCATGAACTTGTTGTTATTATTAATTAGTTACAGTCACCCACTATTTAATAACACTAGCAGTTAACGGACCTCTTGAATCTTCAGTTATCTCACCAGTTTATTTGTGTTTGGTTATAAAAAAGGCAATACAAAATTATTTGCATTACATAATGGGGGCCCAATTCACATGGAATATGCCCTCTAATGTTTTGTTACAACAGATATGTACACCGTTATAACCACAACAGTAAATGAGTGTATAGCGTTGTTTTTTTTCAAATCCTTTTTTTGCGTAAGGACTGGTTCTATACATAAGATGTTTTTCAGGGGCCAGTAGGAGGTGAGGCTGGGAACCACAGTTACAGAAAAAACATAGTACTACTTTCAAAAATTAGTCTTATTATTCATGTTTGCTGTTTGCCAGTTTCATTGGGTCAGTGTATTCAAATTAAAACACAGGAACATAGACTATAAAACTAGGGCTGTAGTCCTTTCCTCTAGTCGATTAGTCGGTCGATTTTATCTTAGTCGACCAAGATTTGTATTAATTCTAAATTATTTTTAAAAATGTATTTGGCAAAAACGAGAAGATATGAAGTAAGTCTGCTAAAGATTTTGCAGTCTTAATGTATAAATACACTGTCTCATAGTACTTTTCTGTATAAAGTTGTTTTTGAATGAACTCCTCTACAGTTGTTGTTCCTTTGAGTGCAGTTTGGTTTAGATAAATGGAAACACTTTATAGTTTGGATATATTTTTGCCACACCTCCTTTTAGTCGACGAATTGGTCAATAGGGCTGGTCTTTAGTTGACCAAGGATTTATTTAGCCGACTACAGCCCTATATAAAAAAGAACATAAAATGCGTATATTAATTTATTATATTTTCTTTTAGTAGTGGATGGCTCAAGGCTTTCTGCAAATCTCAAATACAAGATCACATTTTAATATGGAATGTATTCATAGTTACTGTGTATTACTCTTGCTTACACTATTTGATAACGAAGTGCAAAACTGCAGTGACTGACTGAATACCAGAATCATGATTGTGTTGTTTAGGTTTGTCTGCAGTGGATTCAAAGTAGAGCTAAAATAGACACGACACAATCATCGACTACACTGAAAGTGAGACGTATTGTGTATGTTGTGCAATATTGTGTGTTTAAGTGTATTAGACATTTTGTCAGATTCTATTCTTGTATAGCTAAGAAAAAAAAATCATTTAAAAATAAAAGGTGGCTTGTTTGTTATCTTTAGATTTTACTTTGAACTGGAATATTTAAACATATTCTTAATTGTACATTTAAAAGTTCTTTTTTTGTTTTGTTTTTTCCTGTGTCCGAACAGCAGTGGGAGCAGGGCCTGGGAACCCCGCTGGTCCCACCAAGAAACATCGAAAACGAGGAAAGAAAAACAAGAAGAACAAAGCAGATGAAACCAGGTAAGACGTGCATCTGTCTGTTATTTGTATTTTCTCATTTGTTAACCATTGTCTATTAGCAATGCTGCTCTTGTCCTGTGCGTGAATTGTTAGCTGTTTATCAGACTCGACATGACTTGTGACCACTTGAGACAGTGTATCTTAAAGTATCCTAATTCCACTGTCAATGGTAGTGTCAATTATACTGAAATGAAAAAAAAAATAATAATAATCAAAAATCACAAATGCACAATCTAGTGTTAGATCTTTTTTTTCCCCATTTATTTTGTGAATAATTGTTTCGTAAAATTTAGCTTGCAGAGCTCATCAAATAAAAACCCTTGCTAACAAGGGGTGGCTCATATTTCCAAAAACTAATATCTCAAAGAGTATATCGATAACGACAATATTTAACATCTAACGTCTGAAACCTTTAGTGGAGGTTTAATTATCAGACAAATGTGATCACAAAAGTGCATACCTTTATTTGAAAGTTTACAGCATAACTTTTTTCATTATTATTATTAATAAGCTCTTTTTTGAGCATTTTTTCTATAAACAATATACTTGATGTTCAAATTATCTAAAATATCTACAAATCAACATTCATGATATTTCGATACATTGCGATATATTGTCCACCTCTGATTGCTTCTCAATTTAAATTAACCATCACATCTTCAGTAAAAGTCCATGTTGATTTGTTCAAGATTGAGCATACAAATAGATCTATTACTCCAGTCTGTATTTAAAGTTCAATTTCATCACTATCCGCTACAGCTTCAAACAGTCTTTTTTTATTAAACCCAGAGCTGCTCTGTACTTTCCCAGTATTTTGTTTTTGTACGTGGGCCTCAGAGCCCTGACACTCAGACATGGAGAATCATTCACTTACAGTAGCACTGGTCGGGTCTATATTAAGACACGTGTAGCTGTGATTTGTGGCCTGTCGTCTCAAGTTTTCTTCCACAACATCACGTTTGGGCGGTGTTTTGGATGGAGGGGGTGATGTGGTGAAGCGAGGCATGCATTGATCTGCTAGAGAATCAGAGAAAGAAACATGAGCTGAAGGGAAGGACCTCTCCAGAACACCTCTATTACTTACTGGACTGGCTTTGGTCAATATTATTACTGTCAGCATTTTGAGTTTTCTAAAGAGAGGTTTGCTTCAGGTTTCAGTTTTACTAAAGCAATGTTTGATTTAATATTTTTTTCCTATTTTATGTTGTATTACTATTTGGTTTAACTTTGTTGTTTGCAAATAGAACGTGTAACATGTTTGCTTAGCACATTACATTGTCCTTTTTGTTGGCTCAGCAGCACAGTTGCCCTCTTGCCTCTTTGCAAAAAGGTCGTTCCTTGCCCTATTTTGGGGCTTGCATGTTCTCTCTGTGTGTGTGAATGATGAGTCCAGCTCATTACTCCAGAGATACTGGCTCTGTCAGATCTGGTCTACTGCGCCTAACATGACTCCAGCGCCGATCACAATGGAGGATTGATTTTCTTACAACGATCAATGACACTTATCCTTGGACTCCATGATGCATGTAATTCTTTCATTTTGCTACATTGAACAACAATAGGACAGATCAACATGACTCTGTAATGTCTGAACCAGTCAACCATTGGTCATTCGTCGAAGTCATTAGCAGATGAGGCCTTTATTTAAATCATCTTATGAGCTCAGAGCATAATCAGCAGCTATTTCTCCTGATTTATGATCAGTAAGAGAATACATGGGCATAGGACAGTCTTTGGTCAGCAGGGAAAGTTAAACATGACTCATTCAGGTTTCCCCTTACTCCCCAGAGTTTCTGCTTAGCTAAATGCTAATGCTAACTTCTAGTGTAAGAAGCTACTCTGCTACACAGAAGAAAAAGCTGCTCCAAACCTCATGCTACTGGGAGGAGCTCTATGTTCTCACGTTTGTACGAAAATATTGGAGTATTTAGTATTTAGGGACTTCTTTTTTCTTAAAGGTTAGTGCTGTAGTAGGTTTGTGGTAAATGTCAGGCCCTTGTTAGGCTAAATTTAGAGCCTTTCTGTACAATAATGGTTACGTTTAGAGCCTTGTTTAAGTGGTTTAAGTTAGGGCCAGGGTTATGAATTTACTTTCAGAAATATCTTTTAAATGTGACAAAACAGGGCTGTGAGAAGAGCCCTTTTGTCAAAAACTTTGGGAACTCTGGGAACAAGGTACGCTCCTCTACGATTGTCAGACGATTGGCAGTAGACCTGTCTAATTAGAAGATCCAGGATTTTCTTCAACAACTGAATCTCAGTTAAAGCCTAACAAAACTAGAGACCATAACCTGATAGCAAACAAGGACTTAGGTTGTTGTTATGGAAGATAAAATCAACTTTTCCATGCAACTTTACTTCACCATTTGATGATCATTGCCTCATTGCACTACAGATGCTTCAGGTTTTCTTTTCTCACTGAATATACAAAACTATGCTAAGCTAAGCTAGCAGAAGTAGGTCTGGAGTAGAGCCTAGAGAGAGACCGGGTCCAATAATAGCCCTGGCCTGAATCATGATCCCGCTTCATCTATTTCAGCTGCAGCAGACCCCAACAATGTGTGTGTCAGATAACAAGCAAACACTGTGCAGAGACAAGCGTTTGATAAAAGTCACACAGTAATGGTTTATATATGCACTGAAGACATTGAAGGGCCACGGAGTCCTCAGCCGATGCACTGAATATCCAAATCCACTTTATTTATGTAGCACATTTTATAAATAAGGCTAATTTCAGGCTTGAGTGTTCAGAAAATATCCCCTCTTATGCACTTTCCTTGATTTACTTGTGATTATTCAAACTCCTTGTCATGTTTATGATTTGACATTTGAAACATATTTTACCATCCCTGTTTCTTCTGTCTCAGGCCTGATGAGATCTGCCAACTCCAAAATATCAACAACGACAACCAGTACAAAAACGACAATATCGCTCCACAAATTGCACAAGAAAGTACATCTCCAGCCATCGATATAACTTCTAGTAACGAAGATCACACAAGTTATAACCACGAAATCAAGCCATTGTCTAACCATGAAGAGGAGCAGCCAACCTTTAACCATGAAGAAATCTGCCAAACGACAACACAAGAACCAGAAAGTGACAACGGAGCGGATTCAGCTGAAGAGAATAATAATTTTAGGGTTATTTCTCTCCACTCACCCACATTACAGACTGAAAAAACACAACCTAATTCACAAAACAACTCAGAATCTTTTTCACTTCCTCAGTCCATCACTGTAAACAACCCACCGCTGAGTCCAGAAACAGAAACCCCGACGTTATCTTCAGAAAACGGAATCGAACACCTTGCGCTTCCATTTCCCGATTTCCCTGCACCAGCCAAACATCACAACCAATCAACTCCCTGCAAATCTCCAATCCCCGCCCACAGTCGATCTCCAAGCCCCACCCATAAACTCTGCCCTTCTCCAGATGCTGATTCAACGCTAAACCTCTCTTCATCGCCGCACAGGAACGAGGAAGATGAGATCCCCAGCTTGTGTTACCACAGGTCCAACTCGCCGATAGATTTTGAGGCGGAAGCGTTGAAATTCGCGGCAAATTATGGCACGAAAAATGCCACAACTCCTCCCCTCAGTCCAGAGCACGACCACTTCCTGCTCAGCTCCGTCACTTTCACCTCCACTGTGTCCTCCCACCTGTACTCGCCGCTCTGCGCATCTTCAACGTCGTTTTTGCAACCGTTCGACTCTCTTCCTCCCTCCCTGGGGCTGCCTCCGATGATGTCGCTGGCCCCACCCCCTCCTTTGCTGGCCACACCCCCTCCAGCTCGTAGTCCGCCTCCTCCCGAGTTTACTCCTCCTCCGACACAGCCCCTGGGGTCGGACGACGAGGAGCAGGAGGATCCTTCAGACTACTGTAAAGGTAACATCTCCATTGACCACTGTGAAAAGCTGACTGAGTGTTAAGTAGTGTTAAAAATACGATTATACCTTATTTGTAGGGCTGCAATGATTAATTGACTAATTATGACTGGTCGACTGTAAACATTTTAAATATTTTTAATAATCATAATCGTTATCTTGGCTATACACTGACAAAAATACCTTTTATATCAAAGACAGTGGTATTAAGCGGAAATCAAAATGCCCAAACTAAAACAATTTCAGATATTTATGTTTCAATGTACAATAGAAATAATTTTGTGACTTGTCAACTACCATTTCAGCTCAAAAAGGAGTGAGAAGAAAAAAAACATAAACTCCCACCCTCTGTTCATTAGTTACAGTGTACAGTTTCTTATTGTTATAATTGATCTGGTTTCATATGTGTAATGCCACAATATTACTTAATACAACAGTAATAACGGTGTGATCTGGCTTTAAGTAAATTGTGTTACATTTTTGGCACATTGCTCTCCTCCCTGTTTGACTTTTAGGCGGTTACTACCCGGTGAAGATCGGGGACCTGTTTAACGGCAGGTACCACGTTGTGAGGAAACTGGGCTGGGGTCACTTCTCCACTGTCTGGCTCTGCTGGGATCTGCAGTAAGAGACACTTTAACATTACAGACATGACACTTAATTTTCTAAAATAAAGTTAGCATGTTTTTGGTCCCCCTTGAAATGCATCATCTCGTTTTCAAGGGGGACCAAAAACATGCAAACATTATTTTCCATAAATACAATCAAATATTTTGGTTTATTTAGACGTTTTGTTAATTAATGCATTAATTAAAAATTTATGCACAGTCTGTTCTACATCAAATCAAATCAAATCAATTTATTTTTATAATGCCCAAAATCACAACAACAGTTGCCTCGATGGGCCACAGGTAAAAGCAGTTCAGATAACTGTCCCAGAATGCCCCTGTCCTTTGACCCTCCTTCGCGGCGAGGAAAAACTACAAAAAACCCCATGGGAAAAAGTAGAAACCTCGGGGAGAACCACAGTGAAGGAGAGATCCTACTCCCACGGACGGACAGGCTGCAGATGAACTAGGACTGACGCATCCACTTGGACTGTGGAGCCAGAACCACTCAAGAGGGAGGTGGCTTTAAAGAGTTCCTCCAGGCGGACGAGGAGCAGTCCACCAGTGTAGAGAGATCCTCCAGCAGGAGATGAGGAACAGTTCATCTAAAGTAGAAGGAGTTCGTCCAGGCAGACGAGGTGTGGCTAATCCAGCTGTCCAGGCGGGTGGCGCATAGATCGTCCAGACAGGTGGGGGTAGGGGTGGGGGGGTCGTCACTGGAGCAGCCGCCGCAGTGTCTGAAACAGTCTCCACTCCCCGGGGGAAGTGGAGAGAAAGAGAAACATG
Source organism: Rhinogobius similis (assembly GCA_019453435.1). Taxonomy (NCBI): domain Eukaryota; kingdom Metazoa; phylum Chordata; class Actinopteri; order Gobiiformes; family Gobiidae; genus Rhinogobius; species Rhinogobius similis. The sequence continues at coordinate 11,150,176 of CM033624.1, read as the reverse complement.
TGAACAGCAATGAACAGACTACAGTTGAAGTAATATTAAATATTGTTGATAGGTAAAGTAGGAAGAACCAGAGGATAGTGTTCAAGCTGCCATACTTCCCCAGCAGAATTGCTCCAAGGGCAGCGTAGCTAAAACTGTAGGTTTTTATTTCTGTTCCTAACTGGCCTGACCATAAGCTATTTCAAAGAGGAACGTTTTGAGCCTGGTCTTAAATGTAGAGACTGTGTCGGCCTCTTTTACATGAACAGGGAGCTGGTTCCATAACATAGGAGCTTGGTAGCTAAATGCTCGACCTCCTACTGTGCTTTTAGAGACTCTGGGGACTAACAATAGTCCAGCATTTTGAGAACGAAGAGCTCTGTTTGGATGGTACGCTACTATTGCATCTTTGAGGTAGGATGGGGCCATATTGTTTAAAGCTTTATAAGTCAGGAGGAGGATTTTTAAATTTGATTCTAAACTCAACAGGAAGCCAGTGAAGAGACTCTAACACTGGTGAAATATGATCTCTTTTTCTAGTACCTGTTAATAATCTTGCTGCTGCATTTTGAACCAGTTGAAAGCTTCTTATAGAGCTTTTAGGACACGCTGTAAGCAGAGCGTTACAATAGTCTAATCTGGATGTGACAAATGCATGGATGAGTTTTTCGGCATCATCTCTGGGCAGGATTTTTCTAATTTTGGCTATGTTACGCAAATGAAAGTAGGCTGTTTTACAGGCTTGATTTATATGAGCTTTGAGCGAGAGATCTTGGTCAAATAGGACCCCAAGGTTTCTTACAGTAGAGCTGGGGGCTACAGTGATATTGTCCAGAGAAACTATCTGGTCAGATAAGGAGTCTCTGCAGGTGCTTAGGGCCCAGCAGAATGACCTCGGTTTTCAGGGTTAAGGAGCAGATAATTAAGAGTCATCCAAGTTTTTATGTCTTTCACGCAGGCACTAAGTCTGTCTACTTGATGCGTCTGATCAGGTTTCATTGATAAATACAGCTGAGTGTCATCTGCATAGCAGTGGAAGTTAATGCCATGCTTTCTGATGATCATACCTAAGGGCAGCATATAAAGAGTGAACAGAACTGGACCGAGTACTGAACCCTGCGCACACCGTAGGTTACTTTAGAACATGGGGAAGATCTCTGGTTTACATTAACAAACTGGTACCTATCAGATAGATAGGATTTAAACCAGCTAAGAGGCGGTTCCACTGACACCTACATCACATTCTAACCTCTGCAGTAGAATGTTGTGGTCGATGGTGTCAAACGCTGCGCTGAGGTCCAACAGAACCAGAATTGAGACCTGTCCATCATCAGCAGCTAATAACAGATCATTTGTGACTTTAACTAGTGCAGTTTCAGTGCTGTGGTATGCACGGAACCCTGACTGAAAAACTTCAAATAAATTATTGTCCTGCAGGTGGCGACAAAGCTGTTTAATCACAATTCTTTCAAGGATTTTAGAGACAAAGGGCAGATTAGAAATAGGTCTATAGTTTGCCAGTATGTCGGGGTCTAGATTAGGCTTTTTCAAAAAGTGGTTTAACCACTGCATATTTGAAGGACTGAGGGACATAACCGCTTTCTAGTGAAGTATTTATTATATTAAGAATGGGATTTATAATTAGGGGAGAATTTCTTTGAGGAGTCTACTTGGGATTGGGTCTAAAATACAAGTTGATGTTTTGGAGGACATAATGACTGAAGTTATCTCTGCCTGATCAACAGCAGTGAACCTATCTAGTATTACTGAAGGATTTGTATGGGACACTAGCTTTGCAGTCTGGGCTTGCTCAGTACTGATAGTGGGAGTAATTGCATTTAGTTTATCTCTAATAGTTGTGATTTTGCTGTTAAAGAATAGAAGGAAGTCATTGCAGCTTAGAGTAACTGGTATTGAGGGTTCTACTGCACTGTGACAGTTTGTCAGCCTGGCTACAGTGCTGAAGAGAAATCTAGAGTTATTTTTATTTACTTCTATTAAATTTGAATAATATCTGGTTTGAGCCTTACGCAGAGCCTGCTTATAAGACAGAAGGCAAGTTTTCCATTCTTTCAGGGATTCTTCTGTGTGGGAGAACGTAGTTCTTCATTGTACCAGGGGGAGGCTCGTTTTGGCCTGATTACTTTCTGTTTAAGTGGAGCTGCAACATCAAGAGCAGATTTTAGAGAGTTGACCATTGAGTCAACAGAGTTATCAATAGCACTGGGACTGGCGCTGTTAACGACAGGATCACATGACATAATATTAAATATTGGTTCTATTATTTCTCTGAACTTTAAAATAGATTTTTCAGATATTGTCCTTTTCATTATAGTTTTAGTCTGAGGAGCTGGATAGTCCTTAAGAATAAACTGAAAGGTAATTAGGAAGTGATCTGACATTATTGGGTTTTGGGGGAAGACATTAAGGTCACTAATCTCTATTCCATAAGTTACATATAACTGATAACCACTTACACGCATGCAGAGAGTAAAATAAAATACAATACAGGAGGTGCCAACATTATGGGACCTAGTGACACATGATGTACTTATTTATACTGCCAGACTAAAAAAAAAATCATCCCCTGGATTCAACTAAGCAAACAGGTCTTCTCTTCCTATTGTATAATTGCTGCATGGGTGATTGTCTTTCAGCAGCATCATAGTACTTCAACCCAACTGATGCAGTGAACAGCTTCTTATTTCTGTAACAAATGTGGAAAGACAAACTCGTGGAATAGAGAAGGGTCAAATCATTGAGAGCAGAGAGCCACATCTAAGGCGATTGTAGAAACTATTAAAATTGGCTTAAGAACTGTCCAGCACATCATTAAAAAGAATATAAACTGTCCAACGCATTATTAAAAAGAATAGGAAGGATAGTGGGGAGCCATTGTCTTTGAAGTAGAACTGTGATCGTAAAATCCTGTATTATTGTGATCCGTGATGACTTAAACATTAGACAAAATCGAATTGAAGAAAAACAACAGAAGAACTCAGGGGTATGTTTAATAGTGAAAGCAAGAGCCTTTCCACAAGAACAATGCAAAGGGAACTCAAGGGATTGGGACTGAAAAGCTGTGTGGCTGTAAGAAAACCACTAATCATTGAGGCAACTGTAAAAAAGGCTTCAGTTTGCTCAGGAGCATACAGATCTGACTCTGGAGCAATGGAAAAAGGTGATGTGGTCTGACGAGCCCAGGGGGTCCCTGTTCCAGACCTTAACCCCATTGAGAATCTTTGAGGTGTGCTGGAGAAGGCTTTGGAGGTGGTTCAATACAAGATATTGGTATATTAATGCACACTGAGTGCAAATAAATAATTTGATATTGCAGAAGCTTATTGAAACAATGCCACAGTGAATGTGTGCTGTAATCAAAGCTAAAGGTGGTCCAACAGAATATTAGGGCTTTTGTTTTTGGGACGGGCCATGTGAGATACACAGCTCAGATATCATAATGATTGATGTGATTCCCAACCAACTCTCTGTCTCTCTTGTTTTTGTAGGAGGAAGCGGTTTGTTGCTCTGAAGGTGGTGAAGAGCGCTCCGCATTACACTGAGACAGCCATTGATGAGATCAAACTGCTCAGATGTGTACGCTTTACTCACACGACCTGCATGTTTACTATGATTCTATAAAACTGATAATAATATATGTGTTGTTCTTATTCCAGGTGAGAGACAGTGACCCTTCAGACCCACACAGAGAAACAATTGTTCAGCTCATTGATGACTTCAAGATCTCAGGAGTCAACGGCGTCCGTATCCTTTAACAAGGAGCTAACAAATCTATTTTAACAATAGCTGACCGTGATATGAGAAAAAAATGAATCAAGATATTTTTTCCCCTTGTGGACTGATCTAGATTTTTCTATTGAAAACATAGACAGGTCTAGAGTGCCAGGACCACTGCTGATATGGCCAGTAATCACAGTGAAATCCATTTCAAGTTTGGACAGTGTCTATGTACAATATTAAGCCTAATATAGTAATTGAACATGTGCGCTACCACTACCGGCAGAAACATATCCAATGTCCATGCGATAAATTAGGTCTTCTCTATTTTTTCTCATAAGCAGTGAGAAAATAGTCGTTGACTTTCTGTAAACAAGCACTAACTCCACTTCAGTACAACGCTCAGTTCCTGCCACGGGAAATGCGCTATCCTTATCATGATCTACCAAGGTTTTGATCGCAATCAATCAATTTTTTGATTTTTGGCACAGCCCTAGCTCATCATTTGCAGAGTTTTTCCTGAGCGAGTTGTCCTCAGATGTTTGTATGGTAATGGAGGTGTTGGGGCATCAACTTCTCAAATGGATCATAAAGTCCAACTACATGGGCCTGCCCCTGGTCTGTGTCAAGAGCATCATCAAACAGGTGACAAAGACTTTTTTTTAAGCTCTTTTGGCCAGCGTTGGTTCCTGGTCTTGGTAACAGTGTGCCAGCAGACACAGAACTGAAGTACCCCAAATAAGGAACAAAAGGATGTTTAAACAAAAACGATTAACCCTAAGCCTAATAACTATATATTGTCGTGTGTTCCAGGTGCTGCAGGGCCTGGACTACCTCCACTCCAAGTGTAAGATAATCCACACAGACATCAAACCAGAGAACATTCTGCTGCAGGCGGACGAGGTGTACATCCGCAGACTGGCAGCAGAGGCCACTGTCTGGCAACGCGCTGGAGCCCCGCCCCCTTCAGGCTCTTCAGGTGGGACATGACTCGAGAATTGGTTTCTGTGCAGTGTTCTTTTCTTGTCATGTATGCATATATTTGCGCTCCACACTGTGTTTGGTCATGAGCAAATGATATAAATAAATTCACAGAAGAGGATCAAGAATATTCATTGAGACTGGTGCAATGAAATTGTGCATTGTTAGTCCATAAGTATTTGGTGTTTAGTTGTGGATAAATGTATGTATTTTTTTTTTTGGAGTAGGATATTATACTGAAAACAAACAGCGTAACATTGTCTATTTTATAGGATATATGCAGATAAATGTTTTTATGAGATGACTCTTAAAATCTGGGAGCTGTGTTTTTCTCTGTGTCTTTGTCTTTCTGAACTACCTGCTGTATCTTTCTCCCCTTCTCTCTAAATTTGTCTTTTCCCTTTTTTGCCTCATCTGTTCCCCGTCTCTCTCTTTCTCTCTCTTTTCACCTGTCCTCTCCTGTACCTTGTTTTCTGGCCTGCTGTACATTTTCTGACATCTTCTTCTCTGTTTTTCTCTTTCTGTGCGTCGCCTGTGTGTCTCTAGTGAGCACGGCTCCCAGGGACTGCCAGGTAAGACTCTTCTCCCTCTCTCACACAGTAACTTACACATTTGTTGTATCTCATTTTTCCTCTGGAAAGCTACTAGAGTCTAGTAGTAAACATTTTCTAACTTTCCTCTTAAGTTATGTATCTGCTGCTTTCACAAAATATTTTATAGTCTATATAGTCTTCAGATCCTTATTAGTATTATTTTGTCAGTTGAATGCAGAGATAAAATGTAAAATGTTTGTCATAATCAGTGTAGTTCAGTATTTCAAACATGTAACACCATATTGTGAATCTAATGATTGTGTATATTGTATAAAACATAATGTTGTGGCGTTGTCTGCAGAGCGGCAAACTGTCGAAGAACAAGAGGAAGAAACTAAAGAGAAAAGCCAAACGTCAACAGAAACTTTTGGAGGAGCGGCTCGTAGATATTCAGGTATAATACATGTGTAAACTGTAGCATTGTAGTAGAGTGCAGTAGATTTGTGTTACAAAACAGTCTTTTGAACAGACTTTTATAAAGGATACGAAGTTGCTTTGGATTTAGTCTTTGTTTTTTTTTTGTTTTTTTTTTCAGAAAATGGAGGAAGAAGATGGATTCCACCAGCCCGATGAGACTGACAGCAATGGTACGTCTTTTTACATTGCTTTAATGGTTAGAACTAGAAAATGATACACTTTGAAAATCCATCTTGTTCAGGTTGATGATTTTTTAAATTCTATTACATCTAATGTTTTGAATGTTCTGGACACCATTGCTCCTATGAAAGTTAAAATGGTTCAAAATAAGCAGAAGGCACCATGGAGGTATAATGAGTCGGTCAGGGCACAGAAAAGGGAGCGCTGCAGGGCCGAAGAAAAAAGTCAAAGTTCCAGATTCAAAAAGAGATTTATAGAGAAAAGTTGTACATGTACAACCTCATTTTATGTAAAACAAGGGAAGGATTTTTTTCTGAAATAATTTGAAGTTGCAGTAACAACTCACGTGTCCTGTTAGCAACAGTACAGATTAACAAACCCTCCAGTTCAGCTGTCGTTAGAACTAATTTCTACAGCTAAGTGCAGTGAGTTTGGAGTATTCTTTAACGACAAGGTTCAGGGCAATAAACATGCCATAAATTCTACAGCGCAAAAACTAAACCTAACCTAAAACCACCTATTTTCATGGCGGTAACATTAGTGCAAGGAGGGTGCTGGAGGCTGGAGGGGGATGTGACAGTCCATATATGGTGAACGCGTTTGAACCAATGACAGAGAACTCTGGCATTTGAAAGGCCGTCAGTGTAGAAGATGTTTGCATCCATGTCATATCAGGCAAATAAAGAAGCATACTTCACACGAGGAGACACTTGTCAAAGAGAGAGAGGGACTCATACGGGGACAATAAAACAGCTCAGAAGACCCATGATGTAAGCATACGCTGTTCAGCAGCGGTTGTGATCAAAACAGTTGTGTCCTGAAGCCAGAGACCACTGCAGTGACCAGCCGCTCTGAAGCTTCTCTGACCGCTCCTGCCCGGTCTTGAGTGCCACTCCTTGTCTGTCCTCCCAGATCCCTGTGGATCCCAAAGTTGTTGTTTTGTTTTTTTTTTGTTTTTTTGCGTTGCCGCCGCACATCCTCAGAAATGAGCTGTACTGTATAATAGTAAAGCCTCATTTGTGTCACTTGAATAGACCTATAAAAACGTATAGGAACTTGAAACCATTCCGAAGGACAAATGTCCAACATCATATATGTACTGTCACACCCCCCTCCTGCCTCCAGCGGCACCTCTTACAGCATTCATTCATAAAGTTAGCTCTGTTCTTCACGCAGCGAGCACGATCAGGCACACACTCATACGCACATGACACTTACACTCACACACACAAACACGAGGTGCGCACTGCCCTGTGTATGCACTGTTTCCACTGGACACGAGCGGGACTCGGGAGTGAGATGTTTTAGTCTGACGCCAATCAGTTCATAGTTTAATGCAAACGATCAATATAGTTTTGCGCAAAAGCGCAATGAAACCTCTGTGATGTATCGTTTTGGTTATTTGTGCCCATTAAGGTTGTTTTAATAAGATTCTCTGGTCTATATGACGATAGTAATAGGACTTCAGGAAATGCCTCCCAATGCTTTTCACTGCATTAGTTTTGAAGTTTATTTGTTACGATTTTGGCCATTCACAGAATGTGCCACACCACGCCTTACGTTTGCTTCACTCCACCTCATATATTTGCATGATCACACCTCTTGTTTAGAGCTCCATGCCGCATGACGTCACCGTTTGCACTGACGCAAAACGTCATCATTAATGCCAGTGTTGCGCCCCTGCCAGGGGAAAAATACGGCCCTCAATCTTAATTCTGTTAGATCTGAGTGCTGCTTTTGACACTGTCCATCATGGGAGTCTCTTACAGAGACTAGAGGACTGGGTGAGCATCTCTGGCACTGTACTAAATTGGTTGAAGTCCTACCTTGAGGACAGGAAGTACTTTGTTTAGATTGGCAACTGTGTCTCAGACCACGTGAGCTTGACCTGTGGGGCTCCCCAAGGGTCAATCCTGGGACCCCTTCTGTTCAACCTCTATATGCTGCCCTTAGGTCAGTTAATACGCAGCACTAATGTGTCTTATCACAATCATGCAGAGGACACTCAGATCTATGTCTCACTGACGGCAGGTGAATATGGACCAGTGGATTCACTCTGTCAGTGCATCCAACAGATCAGTGGTGGATACAAAACAACTTTCTCCAGCTATACTCAGACCAGACTGAAATCATCGTCTTTGGCAGAAACACAGAGAAAGTGTCAGCAGTCACCTCCAGTCTCTTGCGCTAAAACCTACAAATCAAGTTTCTCAAAATCTGAGATTGATAATGGATGTTATTAATAATAACATCAACAGCCTTTTACCATCTAAAAAACATTTCCAAAATCAAATGTAAAGTGTCTAAACCAGACTTGGAGAGACTTGGTTAGACTACTGTAACGGCCTGTTCACTGGCCTCTCCAAACGAGCTGTAAAACTGCTGCAGTACATCCAGAACGCTGCTACTCGAGTCCTGACAAGAACCAGGAAGTACGATCACATTAGTCCTGTGCTCAGGTCTCTGCACTGGCTTCCTGTGGCTCAGAGAATAGACTTTAAAGCAGCTCTGCTTGTGTTTAAGTCTCTCCACGGCCAAGCACCAAAGTACATCTCTGACATGTTAGTGCCATATGAACCATCTCACACTCTGAGGACCTCAGGGACGGACCTCCTGGGGGTGTCTAGAGTCAGGACTAAACATGGACCGGCCTCCTGCTGGTGCCTAGAGTCAGGACTAAACATGGGGAATCAGCATTTCAGTTTTATGCAGCTAAAATCTGGAACAGTCTCCCTGAAGATGTGAGACAGGCCTCCACTCTGACAATATTCAAATCCAGGCTAAAAACAGTTTTGTTTAGATGTGCATATGACTGAAAGATTTATTTGCACTCTTCTCTTTTAAAGCATTCTGTATGTGTTTTGTGATTTTAATGTAATTTTCCTGTTATGTAAAGCACTTTGAATTGCCTTGTGTACGAATTGTGCTCTACAAATAAACTTGCCTTGCCTAAAACTTACAATTTATAATCACCTAATTTCATACGGACAATTTGGACAGTATAATACTAAAGAGCCTCATTAGGTTATATTTATGTCTAAATAATCAAAACCTAAACTAATCTATTATCACTCACCTTCACAAGCCTGGACTGAACATTCCTCATCTTAGTAGTACAGTAGTAGTAGTAGCTATAATAACCAGTACGACTTTGAATCTCTTCATCATTGTGCCTCACGCACACTGCACCCAGTGCAGTTCCAGCTGCTGTGTTGGAGCGGTGTTCTTGAGGAGGATGGCTCACACTGATCCCGGAGCTGTGTGGTGCTCTTGCGGTTACAGGCTTTGATTGCACACTTGTGAGACAATGTGCTCACGTGATAACGTATCATTAATACTGGGAAAATACTTGAGGTGGACTGCGTCTGCGAAAATTCCAATCCAACAGAAAGTATCCGGAGACAGTGGCATCACCACACTGCATGGTGTGCAGTCTGAGATCCACTCATACTTCTGATTATACGGGAACGGGATGCCTGCGGCCACTGAACCACAGCTGAACCGCGTGCAGTGTAAGCCTGAGGTAACAATGTGCTTTTTGTTCCAGGTTCTCACATGGTTAATGGCAACGCCACAAACTCGTCCAATCACAAGGCGAGTCCTGAGTCTTCGTCTTCTTCCTGGTTGGACGACAGGTGCAATGGCCACGTCCCCGGCAGATTCTCAAGCCCCGCCTCTGGACTGTCGAGCTTCTCTAGCTCTGTTATGTCAGCCACATCAGAGTCTGCCGTTTCCACACAGTCCGGTTATTCCAGTGGCAGAGATGGTGAGGGCTTTAGTTTCACCCTAAAATGCAACAAATATAATATACATTTTCCAACCTGGTTCAACAACCAAATGAAAAAACAAAAAAGACAAAAAAAAAAAACGGCATCGTTTTAGCTAAAGCATTTTTTGTGTGTGTATTTCTTTGTTCAGTGTTTACTGCGTCAGACTTTGTTCTCAGTCCTCTCGATCCACAAAACGCAGACAAAATCAAAGTGAAGATTGCCGACCTGGGCAACGCCTGCTGGGTGGTGAGTTCACTTCCTGTCCGTGAGTCACCTGATTCAGCCCGACCAATCACACATCTGTGTTTATTTCAGCACAAACACTTCACAGAGGACATCCAGACGAGGCAGTATCGAGCTGTGGAGGTTTTGATCGGAGCCGAGTACGGTCCTCCGGCTGATATCTGGAGCACAGCCTGCATGGTAACTGCTTTGATCGTTATAAATGTAGTGAAACGTGAAGTTTGTTGGTGTGAGAGAAGAGCATGCAGAGATGTTATATTTTTATTTCAGGCATTTGAACTGGCGACAGGGGATTATCTGTTTGAGCCACACTCAGGAGAAGACTACACCAGGGATGAAGGTAACTCTGGCAATAATCAGATAAGATGTCTGATGTTTCTCTGTTTAATTCAAATGCAAACTCCTCAGACCACATTGCTCACATCATTGAGCTTCTGGGACCACTGCCTCTGCCCTTCGCTTTGTCCGGGAGATACTCCAGGGAGTACTTCAACAGGAAAGGTGAGTGAATATTGTATTAAAACAGCACTGCTTTATTAACCTGATTTCTATTATTATGTTCATTCTGTGTTTCTGTGCAGGAGAGCTGCGCCACATCTCTTCTTTGAAGCCCTGGGGTCTGTTCGAGGTGCTGTTGGAAAAGTACGAGTGGCCCCTAGACCAGGCGGCTCAGTTCAGTGACTTTCTGTTGACCATGTTAGATCTGGAGCCAGAGAGACGCGCTACAGCCAAACTGTGTCTACAGCACGCCTGGCTACAAGACTGACTCCACCCCCTAGAGGAGAGGACATGCCTGGCTAAATAAAACTGAAAAACTGAAACTTTAAATATATATTTACACATAAACTCTACCACCGCCGCCCCATAGAGGAGGCTCGTTCCAAGACGGAATCACAAAAATATATTTCTGTACAAGTAACTCACTACAGTGGAGGGGACGCTGAACTGCAGGTATTTCTCTGTTGCCAGGATCCTTGCTCTGAAGTCAGCTCACAAACGGTGAGAGTACAGGGTTAATGCATGTAAACTCTTCAGAATATGTTTGGGAGAATGTGTGTCATTGCGTCGTATGATGAGATGTATCATACGACTTCAAATCTAACCATTTTGTGAACGGAAAGTCAAAGCGCAAGTGATTAGTGTTGTGGTGAGGCCATGGAAAATGAACTAGTGTATTTCTTAGTGTGTTTGCTACTGGAGTACAGAGTAGACAGCAATTGTTTTAGCACTGATTATGTATAGCACAGCCGTGAAGGATTCTGGTACATGGGGAAAAACCTGGATTTTTGGACTGATTGAACATCCATAGTCAAGACTAAATATATTTACATACAAACTCTACCACCATTATCACCCCCTAGAGGAGAGGAGGAGACAAGTCTTTCTGCTTCTTGTTTATTTATTTATTCTGTTCTAAAGCACTGATTTGAAACTTTGGGCAGAGATATACTTGCCATTAATGCAAAAGTATTAAGTAAAAGGTATTTGGTCAGAGGGACAGCAACGCAAATGATTGAGAGGCGTGTTGTAACCATAGACTGTAGATCAGTGGACTAAGGGATTGTGACGTCACCCATAGCGTTTGCCTCCAGCCAAATGAAGCCCATCGCGGCTAGCAGTTATAGCGGCTAAAGCGGAGCCAGACTCCATATTTGGAAATCCGAGTGCGTATCGTGGCAACCACACGGACTAATCAGGAGCGCGGTTGCTAACGGTATCCGCCCCTCGGTGAGAGGAGACGGCGGCAACGTGCGGCGCTAGCTGTCAATCAAACCTGTTGCTAACACGAGCGAAAACGGCCCACGGAAAAGGAAGCACCTGATTGGTCAGTTATTATTGCTAATAACTTGATTTATGAACAACCTAACGAAAAAACACCCGATTCATGTAGAGTGTGTCAAAACAGATGTTTTAGTTCCAAGATGGTGAGCTTAGCAGAAACAGTTACAGAGTAAAGGGCACCAGTGTCCCAATAGAAAGTGAATGGCAGCTCGGCTTTATGGAGCCAGGAGCGCCTCCATAGCTGCTGTCACCATACTATTCGTCCCGGAAATACGATTCGTCCGGAAGTGCCATTGCAAGCATGCGCAGTACGAAATAAAGTATAAAATTTTTTTTACGGTGGTGTTCTTTTTATATTATGTAAAGTTCCAATCTTTTGTATTTATTCTATACAAGGAAATACCGTTTTTATATTTATTTATCACTTTTGAAGTGTTAAACCGCAGGCGTTCGCTACGCAGTCGTGTAGTGACGCATTCAAGGAAATGGAAAGATATACGAATATAAAAAAATATTTTGATTGTTCAGATTTGTTTAGATATTTTAAGGAAAAATATTAGAAACATTTATTAAGATAAGGACCACGTTTTTCTGCTCCATTTATATGGAATAAGATTTATATAACGACCTGTAATGAAGAGCAGCAGCTCTGAGCATCGATGACGCTCAAAGTCAGAGGGAGATTTAAATTTTAAATCGCCTCTGATTTTTGTTTCGCACCGCAAAATGGATCAGTACGCTGTGTATCAAGAACTTTTTGCTTTTTAAGTGGAAAAGCAAAACGTTTCCACAACATTATTCAACAACATACTAGATGGACTACAAACAAGAACTCTCCAAGAATTGATCTGGTTTATTGTTCAAACGTTGCACTGACTCAAGCAAGCTCATCACATCCTTTTTAATTGTTGACCAATAATACCCAGCAGTGACCCGGTTGAGTGTGGCCTGCATTCCACAGTGATTGCCTGTCCCTGGGTTGTTGTGGCACTCTGTCAATATACAGGTCTTCTCCTTTTCAGACATAACCACAAGCCTCTTCCAGTTTTTGTTTGGGCCAACATAGAAGAGGTGGTTGTCTGTGAAGAGCGGAACATACACAAACTAAAGATTTTACAAGCCTGCAGCCTATCTATAAGCTGTACACTAGTGTTACACAGAAAAGTGTTTTGTTAGTGTATGAAACAGGACTAAAATAAGTTTACTGATTATTCTTAACTACGTTTTTTGAAATAATAAACTACTGTTATTGAATAATTGTTATCTAGACATAGACTCCAAAACATGCATGTGCAGAGGGAAGGGGTTTTATGATTCAGACAAAGCAAGAATTACATAACCCTAAGACAAATAAAACATGTATTTGAGTTGCAACAATGTTCTATGAAAAAATAGTGAATATCAGAGTAGTAGAATAGATTTATGAAGATAAATTATTTAAAAATGCAATTGTTTTACCTTTAATTACATATTGAGGTGCCATCCGATGAACTTTTTTTCTTGTTGAATAATTTGAACATTCTTTTCCACTTAAAAAAGCAAAAAGTTCTTGATACACAACGTACTGATCCATTTTGCCGGTGCGAAACAAAATCAGAGGCGATTTAAAATTTAAATCTCCCTCTGACTTTGACGTCATCGATGCTCAGAGCTGCTGCTCTTCATTACAGGTCGTTATATAAATCTTATTCCATATAAATGGAGCAGAAAAACGTGGTCCTTATCTTAATAAATGTTTCTAATATTTTTCCTTAAAATATCTAAACAAATCTGAACAATCAAAATATTTTTTATATTCGTGATATCTTTCCATTTCCTTGAATGCGTCACTACACGATCTGCGTAGCGAACGCTGCGGTTTAACACTTCAAAAGTGATAAATAAATATAAAAACGGTATTTCCTTGTATAGAATAAATACAAAGATTGGAACTTTACATAATATAAAAAGAACACCACCGTAAAAAAATATTTTATACTTTATTTCGTACTGCGCATGCTTGCAATGGCACTTCCGGACGAATCGTATTTCCGGGACGAATAGTATGGTGACAGCTGCTTCCTATTTGGAACGCGGCGGCTAGCATGCTAACATGGTCCACTGATATCTACAGTCTATGGTTGTAACTGTCCTCTTCAGTTTGTTGCTGTGTCCTGTGTGAATGTTGGTATGATTGTGTGAATGTTGGTGGTTGAAAAGGTGGTGCAGAATGGCAGCCACTTCTCCTGCAGCCTGCCCCGGGTCAACTTGGTACGTAAGTGTCTCACCAGAGTATCTTGAGTGCAGAGTATAAAGCAAGCAAATTAAGTGATATCTAAGACTGACATATGGTTTTATTGTTATGGTTTACTTTATCAAAATGTATTTTTTATTTGTCTAAACGGCAAGTATATCTTTGAGCCCAATTTTGACGCTGAAAAAAAGCCTATTTGCTATTTACACTATTTCAGTAAAGGATTTGGGGGGAAATATGTGTTGTTTTAAGAGTTTTACAGCCTGTAAATGGTTAAATTGGACTCTTATTGTGGACAATTTGTGCAATTGTTTTGAGCTCTTCCTTGTTACTCACCTGTTAATTTATCGCTGTTGTTTAGAGATTCATGGTTTCACAAAAATGCTTCATCTCATTTACAGTGGATCAGGGTCAGGAAAACAGTTAAGGACGAAGCGCAGCTACCTGTGTCAACCCTTCTCTCATGTTCATTCTCTATGCGACATTTAGATTGTGCAGTTCATCGAAACACGCAGTTTATATGTGAAAAGCGAGAGAAAATAAACCGCAATTTCCTCTCAAGGTGTACTTTTTCTGAATTTCAAACACCTTTTTTGTTTAAAGTAAAAGAATATATGTTAAAAGCATTTGTAATTACATCAGTGTTAAATTGTATCCACTTATTTTATCAGTTACATTTGGAGAAGAGGAAAGCTCTTTTGTGAAACCACATTTTGAATATTTCTGATAAAAGTAGCTTACTGTCTACACCTGTTTTGAGTCCCGGGTTCCTTCGTTTGTCCACACCTGTAGCTCTGCCTTTTTGCCCTCAACCTTTGACCTCTCCCGTTGCCGTGTGGATGAGTGACCAGTGCCTTGATACGCCCTCCGACCCCTGGCATCATGGGTTCTTTTGTACGTGTGTGTGTTCAGCGTGAATAATGATACTATTGTTTCAATAAAGATCAGAACAAAAGCACAGCACACACATCGCAATTTCTTCATTTTAGCGGTCTGAGTGAGTAATTTCTGAAAAATATTTCAACTTGACCATCTTGATATTGTTCCACAAGCTCTGATTTCTAAATTATTTGCATCACATGTATTATGGTGCATTATGTAACTTTTCTGGTGGAGGGTTTGCTACATACACATATCCATGACAATCAGAATCAGAAAAAGGTTTATTGCCATTGACAATAGCAATAACCATAGCAAAATATAAATAAAGCATGATAAAATAAGGCATGCATAAAATTTGAAGAGTTACTAAAAAGTTTTACAGATTCGTGGCTGGAGGTGCAGCAATAGGTGAACATGGAGAGGAGCAGAGGGGAAAGTACATAAACATGTGGAGTTCCTGTGCTGATAGTCAGTGTGTCAGCTACGTTCTTCCCCAGCCGCACACACTGCCTCTGGTCTGTCAGGAAGTCAGCAGCAGAGCCTGGAGTAGAGCAGGGAGGATGGTGTTGAATGCAGGGCTGAAGTCCACAAACAGGATCCTGGTGTAGAGCTTCCCAGGGAGTCCAGGAGGGCGGAGGTGAAGGACTTGAGGTGGAGCACGACCCGGTGCCTAAGTGACTTCATGACTACAGACATCAGCACCACCGGCCTGTAGTCATTAAGCCCAGTGACCCCGGGCTTCTTGGGGGCCGGGATGATGGGGGAGGACTTAGAATCTAGGCTCTTGTTTCCTTGGGATTGGGGCATTTACATCTACAAATTAAAGGTGACCTATACAACTTTTGTGGTGGTGGGCCATTGTCTCATTGGAGATGTTCTTGCTTTGCCTGAATTGTTTCACAGTATGGAAACAAACTCATTATATTAAAGGTGTTTTTAATGATAAAAAAGATCCTATGGCATCACCAGCTTGTTTCCATTGAGATAGATCATTTTAATTCCACACTGTGGAACAAGCCAGACAAATCAATAACATCTCCATGTTAACAAGCAGGTGACAAGCCCAAAGAAAGCTACACAGTAGTACACATTTATACATATGCAGATGATGTGGTGTCAGCTGCATGTCTGAGTGAACATGATAAAGTGGGACTATTGTTATATTGAGTTGAGCAGCTATTGTTAGACTAGCTTATGAACCCAGAATGTGTGCCCGAGAAATTCCTGAATAATGACAGCTTTTCTTTTTCTTTTTTTTTTAACCATTTTTATCAATATCATTACAGATTGAAGTGTTGATGTCTAAAGACGCTACAGCAGGTTCATTGACCAAATATAAACTTGACTAATTATTCACTGTCTCACTTTACCAGTGCCTTTTGGGCAGGTGGGTCACTGACAAAAATGTTAATAATAATAAAAAAAAAATTTGCATGTGTTTTTTGTTGTTGTTTAAAAAAAAATCAATTTAGTAAATACTTCTTACTATTTCAATATTATGCAGAAATGAAAGTATCTAACATGGGAACATTCAAATAATGATTTGTCACATTTCAGAAATGAATGTCATATCCACAAAACCATTTCCTAATTCTGCACATTTCAATGATTATTATAGGGTAAAATGCAGAAGTGCATTTTAAAATAAAAAGGATCAAACCTGACTGTTCCACTGCACCCATTTTCACCCAACATTCCAATGGCCAATAACAACTTGCAAAATAGCAATGTTTAAAAAGCCTTTATTTTCTTATTTAATCAGACAAGGCCGGTTCCACATGAGCAGAGTTTACTTTTGGGAGCTCCAGATGGTTTCTCCGTCGTTGTCCAGGAGCAGAACGCCCTGGTTGGTGATAGTGAGTCTCATCCTGGAGGAGGAGGGACTCACTGCAGTGTGGCTTTGCCAAACTATTTTCTTCTGTGGGTCAAACGCGACCATATTCCCATCAGACTGCACCACCAGGCGCACCGCACTTGAGTTCACTGTGTCTGTGGCCCACAGCGGCCCAGCACCTCGTTTATACAGCACCAGGTTACTGTCAGGCTGGAGGAGGAGCAGGGAAACAGGGTTAGACACTACAGCATTAGATAACATAACAGGGTTAGACACTGGAGTACTGGTACTACAGTCTCAGTACTACAGTGTGTAGTACTGAGACTGTAGTACTGAAGCTGTAGTACTGACACTGTAGTACTGAAGCTGTAGTACTGACACTGTAGTTCTGCCACTCTAGTACTGACACTGTAGTACTGACGCTGTAGTCCTGACGCTGTAGTACTGCCACTCTAGTACTGATGCTGTAGTACTGACACTGTAGTCCTGACGCTGTAGTACTGACGCTGTAGTACTGATTCTGTAGTCCTTGATGCTGTAGTACTGACGCTGTAGTACTGATTCTGTAGTCCTTGATGCTGTAGTACTGACACTGTACTGACGCTGTTGTACTGACACTATAGTACTGACGCTGTTGTACTGATGCTATAGTACTGAAGCTGTAGTACTGAGACTGTAGCACTGACACTGTAGTACTGAGACTAGTACTAACACTGTTGTAATGACACTGTAGTACTGATGCTGTAGTCCTTGATGCTGTAGTACTGACGCTGTAGTACTGACGCTGTTGTACTGACACTGTAGTACTGCCACTCTAGTACTGATGCTGTAGTACTGACACTGTAGTACTGAGACTGTAGCACTGGCACTGTAGTACTGAGACTGTAGCACTGGCACTGTAGTACTGACACTAACACTAACACTGTAGTACTGACACTGTAGTACTGACACCGTAGTGCTGATGCTGTAGTACTGACACTCTATTACTGACGCTGTAGTACTGATGCTGTAGTACTGACACTGTAGTACTGACACCGTAGTGCTGATGCTGTAGTACTGACACTCTAGTACTGACGCTGTAGTACTGATGCTGTAGTACTGATGCTGTAGTCCTGACGCTGTAGTCCTGACACTGTAGTACTGACACTGTAGTACTGACACTGTAGAACTGACACTGTAGTACTGACACTGTAGTACTGACACTGTAGTACTGACACTGTAGTCCTGATGCTGTAGTCCTGACACTGTAGTACCGACACTATACTGACCTGGAGTATGAAGTAGTACTCGTTGTTGACACTCTCGATGTACTCTCCAGTGCGCAGCTCCTGGTTGGTGCTGATGGACGAGCGGCTCATGATTCTACACAAACACAGGTCACAGAGACTGTCTTTCATTCTGTAAGGCCTTTCCGTCTAAATCTAAAGTCAGTGCTTTTGTCTCACCTGGTGCTGTCTTGTGGCTCCGTGTCCTGTGGCTTCTGCAACACTGGTTTGACGGTGGTTGAGAAACTGTGGATTGGGACCAGAACCCGAGCCTTAAATCTGAGCTCAGAGCGGTGGGCGGATCTGAGCTGTAAAGTGTACTTGTGCCCTGGTTTCATAAATGGGCTGGGTTATCAGTGTACTTCATCTTTATCAATACTCTGTAGAAATGTGCATTATTCTTAGAAATGTGCACGTATGTGACCTCAGTTGTCCAGGGAGTTTCCATTGCAAAAGAAAATTGGATTCTATCACTTCTGTATTTTTCTTCTTCTTTCTTTAAACACAATTCTGTAAAAAATCACATACTATGCAAAATCAGCATGAAAATGAAAACCAATAAGAACTTTGACACCATTGCTCTGAAAGTTCCTGTTTTCACCAGCCCCGATGCACAGCGCTTGTACTGTTGATGAAACTAAAACGTATTTATGAGTTTACTTATTTTAGGCTTACAATTTTAAATGTATTTATGTCCTAATTTTAGTCTATTTCTACCTATTTCTTTATTTATTTCCCCATATTTATTTATTATTTTATTCACTTTAGGCTCTCCAGTGTTTCCTCTGAGGGGCCCTCTGTACCGGGAGCGGTGGTCGGCTGTGGCTGCTGGGCCCTGGTTCAAGGGCCCCTGGTGGAGGTTTGGCGTGTGCCTCATCTCTCCTCGGGGCCCTGTGTGTCCTGTGGCTGCAGGCGACTCTCTGCTCCTGGTGCAGACGGCTCCTCTGATGGTGCTTTTTCAACTGGTGTATCTGTACTCAGCCTCATGTAGTTTATGTGTGTGTGTGTGTGTGTGTGTGTGTGTGTGTGTGTGTGTGTGTGTGTGTGTGTGTGTGTGTGTGTGTGTGTGTGTGTGTGTGTGTGTGTGTGTGAGTGTGTGTGTGTGTGTGTGTGTAATTTAGATGTAATAATTAATTAAAAAATCTGCAGGTTTCGGATAGAGACACGCATTTTCATTTAAAAAAGGCGTTATTGTGATTTAGTCAGTTTGATTTGATATTGATTATTACATCTGCCAATATTGCAATATCAATATATAGTAGCTGTATATTGCAGCTACAGACACTAGTATAAAGACCTTTTGTAACAAAGACAGTGAGATTATGAAACCAAATCGTTAAAAAAGAATAAACTATTTCTAGTTTTTGTAATTAATATACTTTATTTATAAATATTCATTAACTAGAAGCCTTCAGTCACCATATTTTAACACTTTTTTGGTAAAAAAAATGTTTTTAGAAAGTCTCAATGTACAATAGAAACAATTGTTGGACCAGTCGACTTATAAAAAAAAAATCTGACTGGTTGACAACTAAAATAATCGTTAGTTGCCGTTCTATTACTGTTTTTACTCCAATCATCATCACCACCCGCCATTCTTAAAAAAACAGCTACCTTGTCAGAAGAAAAAAGTAAAATAAGATGGACAAGTAGAAGGAAATGACTTCAGATTTAGATACTGGACCCCAGTGTGTCTCTGGAAGGTTTCTGTAAAATGATTTGTGGTTGATGAAAACATTTGAAGCAGATACTAATCTCTGCAACATGCATTTGCAGGTTCTGCGGTGACATGGGCACAATACAGGAGGCTCATGCAAGTCGGTGCTCAAAATGGAACTTTTAGACCCAAGAAAACTCTGTACATTTTTCCGTTTTCAACCTGACGTCAGTTGTTTTGTTAAGGCGAGACACAACAGGCAAACATCTCCACATGTCCAATGTGCTCCTAGAGATGTTTTATTTCTTATGATCTATTTGCACCCAAAGATTTCTGAGAGATTGTAAATTCAAAGGCCCCAGTAACATGCCCCCCGATCACCACTGAAGCAAGGTTCTGAAACAATTACTGTTCTCTCAATATCACAAAAAAGTAGTGCAATGAACTTTTAAACAAGAAAAAGACCAACAAAATAGTCTGGGTTTGTCAAATGTACTAATGCTGCCCATTACAAATTAATATCTTGTATTTAAATCAGCTGGAACACTAAAACTTACCAACATACGGGAATGATATGAAACCTGATTTCTGAAATATTCATCTGGGGAAGAACCCCCAAACCCCCTGTTTGATGCTGTTTAGTTTAGAATTTGCCAATAGTTCACTTACCATCACAAATGTATGGTGGCCTGGACTTAATTTTGCCTTTGCCCTCCAAATTCCTAGGTCCGCCACTGCACCTAAACACAAGTACAATTCTGGACTGAGCAAGATTTGGACAGAACGTACAGATGGATTGACTGATGTCTGATTCTAAGCCTGATATAGGAAAGTTTTAGGTCTAAAACAATTTGGCAAATATTGAATTTTTAGGCCAATTTTCAGTCAGATCTAGTTTACACAAAAGCCAAATAAGAAATCCAAAATCCCTTAAGTAAATTCTTTTGCAACTATTGTGTGTACACAATTAATAAAGAAATTGAAACCTGGTTCTGTACATTTTTCCGATTCAAACGTCCCAAATATGTGACATTTTGGCAGTTTTTACACATAAAATGCCTTATGAACCATGAACCTGATGCAGACTTGTAAATTGTTTTCTTACATTAATGTGAGTCAACTACAGGAGAAGTTCCATCTTTAAATTTAAGATTTTTTTTCCTATTCATCTGCAGTGTCTCGCCTTAAGTCATTTTAGATCAGCATGTCAACATCTTAAAAACAAAATAATGGTACGCGGGTGCCATAGATTCTAATTCTATTCTAATAATTCTAATAATAAGCTAATTCTTATTAGCTTATTATTTCAACAACTTGGGATCCTCCTTTCCTCGTTTCTTACACATTAGTTAAGGTTAAGATAAGGTTCTTTTGAGGGTTATGCAATTGTTGAGTGCATTATTGGAGTCAAAAAGTGGTTTGGTCTGAAACTGCTTGTGGTTAAATAGTTTCATGCGTAAAACCGAGAGGTGGAAAGAAAACTTATATAGAGGTTTTTGAGAAGTGTTCAGTTCATGTCCAACTTTGAGAAAATATATCACACTTTGTCTGAACATGAGGGTCTGTACCATCTGCCTACTTCTGGGTGAGTAAAATGTTTGACTATTTCACTGAACTGCCATTATTTGTTTTTTTTTCAACCCTCAGGCCCTCCTTAAAAAAACTTAATTATCCAATTTCCACAACGTGGATACAAAAAGTAGGTTCTTTTTCGTAGTTATACCATTTGAAACATGTAAAAAATGCCCAATGCCAAGAACAAAAATGTGCTGTATTTCCTGTTTAAAGGATGGAGAGGGATTTCAGTTTGTGCAGGTATAACATAACATAACATAACATAACTCACAAAGTTTTTAATAGTTTTTCTGTCTTAGATTGTTATTTTTCCCCAACATTGGTACAGTAAATAAAAACAAGCCATTCTTATACATACATAGAACTGCAGAAAGTGTGTTTTTCCGTAGTTGGTGTGAAACCCTGAGAATATAATTTCACACAGTTCATAAAAGCAAATGAAATTAACAAAAAAACTACAAACTAATAGGTCTAAAGTGAGGATGCGTTACAGAAATGATGCAAATTTGCTTTTTTTTTCAGTATTTACTATTGTATATGTGAAATAAAACTCCCACAAGGTTTCTCTGCAAAAAAGAAACAAGAAAGAAAGAAAAAGAAAATGCTGGGATACGAATATTTATTTTTTTCCCTCTCAGTTTTTCAATATATAAAGCAGAAGATGGCTGAAGTCAAGTAAATAAAAGAAGAACCTGAGTGTGGATAAAGAAGACAGAATGAACGTTGACCAATTACCAGAGAAAACAGACAAAATGGGCAGTAAAAGTCATCTTAAGAAAACAATTAAGGCACATAAAGTTCAAAAGTAAACGGTTCAAAGCCTGTCAAATTTAACCATTTTCAAATTAAATCCGAATGTGATTCCCCCCCCCATTTACGTAAATGTCGGTTACAACGTCAGTCCAGTCCTTGATTGTCGGCGCAGTTTGTGTCAGTCATTTCTTTGTGCTGTCAAACGCATGCTTCAGAGGTATCCATTTAGTGTGTGAGTTTTGAGGCCCAAACGGTTCGTAAATCGACTTGTGGACGGCGATTTCAAAAACAGTCTGGGCCATTTGGCAGCCGCAGTTTCTCCAGCAGTTAGTATTTCCCTGTGAATCGTAAGCACTCGAAAATAAATATGACACTGTAAGTTTGTTTGTACATTCTTCATTCGTCAAAATCAAAACTACATTCTTTCATTTAGCTCAGATATTATTCCCCTTGAAAGTTCTGACTTACATGCCTTTATGAAGATTTCAATCAAAGGGTTATGACGGTCTTTGTTTGGTCTATAATATGTTTAGTTCTTTCCAGGTCAGATTTGACAGATTTCAGACGCTCCAGTTCTTCCATTTGACCCGGCTGTTTGTCATTTACCAGTAAGGCCTGCACAGGGACTTCTGGCGCCACATATATTCAGTATTTTTCTGTTTCCTGTCCAGGGTCACACCAATGCAGCCGTGCTCTGATTTGAGCTGAGATAAAGTCCTTTTTGAGACAGAGTAAACCCCAAACAATCTTTTCTTTTGACAGTTGTATCGTCAGAAAATAGGGTCAGGTTTTTTACCTTGCTGGAAATAGTTTTGTTCCATTCATAAAATTATCAGTTGGGGGTTTAACATCAGAAGAGTTGGTTTCAATCCTCAGACTTAAAGTGCCTCTGACAGGTTCACTAAATAAATATATTTCAAATTCTGCTCAAATCTTTACACATTTTACCCCAGTTTAGCTACTTTTTAAGGTTTTTCATTTTACTTCCCGGTTGTAAATGATGACATCACACATGGAAATTACCAAAGAAACCATTCTGCACCGAAACTCTTCTAATGACGCAGATTTTTTTTTTTTCATTTGGCGAAGAAAAATACATGTGAACACCTTTATTTTGTTGAATCAATGTTTAAAGGGTCAAAAAAGTAGTTTATTTTGTGTAAATTATGCATGACTTTCTGTAATTTTCAACATCTTCTTCAACTTTTCTCAGCAAACAGCGACCTGATTGGTGTGAAACTATAATTTATACTTACAAGAGGCATTAATACACTGAATAAAGTCAAAATTTGAAAATCATAAAAACCTGCCATGCGCACTTTAAGTATGGAATAAAGTCTACAGAAGAATAGATTCAAAGTCTTTCTTTATGGTGGTAAATTTGAGTTTTTTTCCTCCAAAATTGTTGTCAAATCTTGGACAAATAATAGATAACTACACCCAAATATTGGCTGAATATGGGTAGATCTTTCTGAAGGTCGAGGGGGGTCGCCAGTGAGAGTAAGACAGAATTCAAATTTTGACCAATATTATGAAGAAAATGGTTCACATCGGCCACAAGTGCTTACACCACAGCGCCATCTTGAAAAACCTTCCACGTGTGTATTTTTCAACCTCTGACTGAAAAAGTGACAAAGTTTGAACATAATTGAACTCTAGTGTACGGCAATGAATGTGGGATGAAAATATGAGTTTATTATGGAAGTCAATGGGACGCAAAATGGCTTCAAGATGCTGAATTCTTAACACGTATTTGCCAAAAACCATTCCCCAAGCACAGGGAATCCCCAAATTATAGCAAGAACCCCAAAAATGATGCCAAGAGCGCATGAGGGTTAAAATTGTTTTTGTGTAAGTATTTTTCCAACATTATTGTGTCATTTGTTGAATAGTGCTGACAGAAGGACTTCATGGTGCTGCATTCGGAGAAACTTACAATGTCACTGAGGAAGAAGACTTCACAGCAGAATGTTGGTTTTATACATTTGGAACCATAAAACTCTTCTGTAAAAATGACTGTGATAAAAAAGACATTTTGGTCGAGACCATAGAAAACAGAGCTGAAAACGGCAAATACAGCATTCGATTTGATGAAGACACCAATGTACTGT